>OX465108.1:701655-1241716 GCA_949987565.1 Luidia sarsii | reverse complement strand
TGAGCAGTTGCAATTTGTTGCAAGGTGCTATCTTACAGCATCTATTGTCCTCTGACCAGTTATGAGTTACTTATAAGTTATGAGTTAACCCAAGTTATGGGTTTGCCTACTAGGCCTGGTTTGCTCAGGTGGTAGGGCATTAGTATAACCGATGTAAAAGACCCAAAGAAATTGCAAGAACTACGGCTCAGGTTTGAGGTTGTCAACAATACAATCTTGACCCGTTTCTGGAGAAGTTGTCGTTTACCTGTTTCTGAAACCAGTCTTGGTACCTCTTCTGTTGGCCAAACCGACCTGTCCATGAAAAAAAGGTGAAATGGTCAGCAAGTTATCATCAGAGTTAACTCCAACCCTACCGGAACCTTCAAAATACCAGTGTCAGGGCTATGGTTGAGCAATCCTGCACCTAAGCCAAGCCTTGCTAAAAAAAAAATCGGGAATCACAGAGCAAATTACATAAGAATACATGTGTATTTCCTAGCCAAAAATCAGAATCTGTCGTCAAGAGCTTGTAAAAAGTGATCAATTTTTACCCCAAAAAGAGGAATGATTCCTCCAAAATAGGAATGGCTGGCAGCTATGCTAGCCTTGCTTCTCCTTACCTTGGACGTGAGGAATATGATCTTCTTCTCCATTTCTGGAGTCAGTCTACAGGCCAGATACTTGGGGGAGGTTCGCTGGTTCATGAGCTGGGCGACACCTATTTTCGGAAAACATTTATTGACAATGATACCAATTATTAACATGTATTTATAATGATGAAAATGTTCAATGGTGTGAAACAAAGATCACTCACAGAGGCAACAAACTGGTTTATTGGAGGATAATTCAACAACTGTTGATAAATGAATAATCTCTTTCCCTTGTTTAAAATAATAAGTTTATAATAAAGCTACCTCTTAATTTGTGACTGGTTCTACAAAAATTTAGAGATGTACATAGCTGAATTTAGTTACATTGTCAGCTTCAAACCTACACCAAATTGAGGTTCATAATGCAACTCGTTTCTTTGAAATTCAGTTTGAAATTCAACAGCTATAACTCTCAATCGCACGCAGTTCTATACAAGGTTTCTACAGCAGAGATGGGATGCCTACAAAAGAAGCAGAACAAGTTTCCTGAGAAAGGCTTTATCCAATGTCAATGGCTAAGGCTTAAAATTACACTCAAGTCTATGGAAGCCGCTACAGCTGCGGCTAGACTAAGGGACTGAGGGACTGTGGCCTACATAGCATGTCTTTCCAAAGCTTCTTCTCAAGGGCCCCCTGACTATGAAACAAAAAGGCTACGGCTTCCAATCACACATGAGCCTATGGGAAGCCACAGCTGCAGCCGATTCCCCAAACGGGCTCATCCCTAGTGTACAAATCAAATGGGGCTGCACACTTCACCTGTGAACTGAGGACTCAGGGACTGCGGCCTGTGGATCATGTCCTTCCACAGCTTCTCAAACTCTGGGATTCTCGCCACGTTCTGCAGGAGTCTGAGAAGGTCACGGCCTATTCTGCAGCACTCGTTAAACTGTCAGCCCCCACAAACAAAAACAGCCCCAAAAGCACAATTGAGAATCTTTCTATCCAATTCAGACGTCTATTTTCACAAACAGTTTGATTTTTTGTTTTTCTGTCAGGTCTCCTTTGATTCATTTATTTGTTTACAAAATAAAGTTGCACTGAGTTTACCACTTCCGACTGGTACCCTACCCCAACAAAGATAGTTGAACTATGACTATTCGGGATGGTTACCATCCAAGGGCTGGATAGCCCAATTGGTTTGAGCACTGGTACAGTAGTTTAAGCAAAGGGTCTAAGTTTCAAATACCATGTTCAGTCAATCTCTCTTTGCTATTTCACAAATTAATTTCTGAAGGGTTAATGATCCTTAATCACAGGTTTTGTCTTCATTAATAATGACCAAACTCCAATCTTAACACACAAAAAAATAATTTAATTTCCAAGTAGTTTATGATATACTTCAACTGGGAAGGACCCGACTGACCTTTGACCTGAGAAGCCCGATGCAGAAGTCCACCTCTCGCTGGCGTAGGATGGCCAGCATGGAGGTAGCATGGTCCTCAATCACCCTCAGATACGTGTAGAGAACCATAGCCATTAAGACAGGGTACTTGTCCAACCAGGACCTTCACATTAGAAGAGAATGTCAACAGTGCTCAAGGTTAGATTCTAGAAATGACTCCAATAACAAAACGATTGTTGGGAATTGTCTCTGGCCAGTTGAAGGCTATCTCTAACTGGCCCAGCTGGCCAGTTTGAAAAACAAAAATTAGTGTCAGAGCCACTTCACAGATGAAGCAATCTTCTTTCAATCAAAAAATTAGTGGGCCTGACGTTGCGATCGGGATCAAAACGTCAGGCCCACTAAATTTTGAGATTTGAATTTTGGTAATTTTAGTCAGTAAGCAGTTTGCAACATTTTTGTATATCACTTTAAGTTCTTCCAATCAAGGTTTTTTCCTCCTCTGATTGATCATAGAAATGTTACAGAGACAAAGGACTACACAGCCACAGAATAACCCTCTCCGTCTGAATAATAGCCACAGTCCATTAAGATGTGCAGTGTGGCAATTTTTCATTCCTCTGTCTGTCCACAAGAGGGCCTTGTGGCACTGCGAACCTGATACTACAGCAAGCCACAGACTAAAAGATTCAAGACTAAATCAAGTCTCTTCTGTTAATGAAGATTTTGAAAACAATATTGAAGTAAATAAAATAAAAATGTGGCAAACTGCTCACTGACTAAAATGACCTGCAATACATAAATCTTAAAAGTTAGAGGGCCTGACGTTTCGATCCTAGCAGGACCTTTCTCAAAGGCAAAGAGAAAGGTCCTGAATTTGAGCAAGGTCCTACCAGATTCGAAATATCAGGCCCTGTAACTTTTGAGATTAAAAAAAAAAGAAAATTGCTGAGATAAAACTCCTTCACTTGAACTAACAACTAGGCCATGGCTGATCTTCAAAATTGATATTCAGCCATTCACATCTGTTCAATAAATGCTTACTAATTAAGCGCTCAAAACACAAAAATGAAGGAACGTTCAGCATCTCTCAATCAAATTCTACATTCCAAGGACTCCACTCAAGCAAGGATAGCTATTGGGTTCTACGGGAAGGACGACCAAAGAATAAACTTGCTTGTTTTCCGTGAAGAGATCTAGCATTGCCTCAGCCAGCCATGTGTTCTTGGGGGTGATATCTCCTCCTATGGAAGAAACAAAACGTGAAAATCAAAATCCTAAAACACTGTAAAATAAATGATTGACCTAAATAAAGAAATTCTATTTACTATTTACTGTCTACTGGCTACAAAATATGAATCTTTAAATTTGCAAAAAAAAAATGTGCATCAGGAATTCAGCCTGGAGCCGGAGGCTAGGCCAAGTCCAGCGTTCCCGACCTACGACCTTACCAGCAATCTGCTTGATGAGCGAGGAGCAGACGTTGACAACTCCCGTCACGGAATTCTTGACCATCTCCTTGGTAACCCACACGAGCTGCAACCAATCAGCACATCTGGTCAAACAATTTGAATTGCTTTTTTGGGGGGACAAGTTTCAAAAACAAATGAATCAGGCTTTGAGTGGCCTTTTTTATAAGAAGTTGAAACCGGAACATTTTGAGAGTTCGAAATAATTTTGTCTCTTTCCCAACTTGTTGTTCACACTGCATATTCACTGTTTTGCCAAATTTCTTGCTTAAAAAGATATACAGAGGTTCCTCAAGTGAGATTTGTACCAAAACAAATAGTCCGTGGTCATTGGTATGATTTTTTTCCCTTCATTGGAAGCAAAATGGTAGAAACAGAAGGATATTTATAAAAAAATAATATAAAAAAAATTATGGAAAAAAAACAAATTATGAGAAAAGTAGATAGAACAAATCATGGGAGAAAAAAACCGCTTTAGAAGGTACTGTTAGAAGGACGGACGATTTACGCACCTGTGTCCTTACGCTGTCCAGAAGCTTGGTGTATTTATCCACCACAATCTGGTTCAGCTTGTTCCAGGCCACCGAGAGGCCGTCGCGGGAGATCAGCGCCAGATCCCGGTACGTCTAATCAAATCAAATCAAAACAAATCACACCAATCAATTCTGAATCGAGACAAAATCAATGGATTGTTACTGAGAACCCTGACCTTGGGAAGAGAAGATTGGTTCTTGTGAGCCCTTTACCAGACTCTTGTGGAACCGCATCTGAAAATCCTTAAAAAGAATTTGCAGTATAGATTGGCAAATTTACATATTGTTCCTTAAAAAACTGAAATGATGCCTCTCAAAAATTGTCCTCATGTAATCAAATTCTTGAGCCTTTTCAGTCAATGGAATCAGGCAAGCTGTTCTCCAAAGCCCTGGTATATATACCAGCTTTTTTCCATCGTACATCTTCAGTTACCGTACAAGCATTTTTTTTCCTCTTCTGTCTCTCTGTTTTTGTCTTTGCCATTCTGGCTCGAGATGTGTCCTGCCAGGATCAAAGGACTGGGCAACAAATTTGTTGCAAAAAAAAAACAGAAAAAAAAAACACATTGTTGCAGGGCATCCATACAAGACCTCCGGTTAGGAGGCTGATCATCCATGCTTGTTGTCTGTGGAATCTGTCAGCTCATTCCTTACCTTGGGAGCTGAGCCAGGGTTGGTCAAGATGTTGTACAGGAGTCCCATTGTGATCTCCTCATGCTCCTTCATCCCTTTGCAAACCTGACGGCACAAGTTTACAAAATCAAACAGTTACGCAAAAATGATAATGCCTTGTTGGTGTTGATGACCACAGCTATGAAGAAATATATCAAACAATTTAAACAGGGCCAGACCCATTCAAGCATAAGCAGGGTTGTTCTTGGCAAATTTTTTCTTGGCTTTCTTTCAACCTCCGAGAAAGATCCTTCTAGCATCGAAAACATCTGGCCCTCTCAATTTTAACCAAAATCAAAACATGTCACAAAAGAGGCCTGAGCAGAACGTCAGTGCTCAAACTCAAGGGCACTTTGCCTTTGAGAAAGGTCCTGCAAAGATCGAAACGTCAGGCCCTCTAACTTTTGAGATTGATGTATTGCAGGTCATTTTAGTCAGTGAGCAGTTTGCAACAGTTTTTTTATTAACTGAGGAGCAACTGCAAGATTAGATTCACATTTCACAGAATGAAGATGAAAAAGGTGAAGATTTTTTTGTAGAATCAACTTACCACGGCTGTCAGTGCATCGTGTGCTTCCCTTTCCGAGGAACTCCCGATGACTTTGGCGACAATTTCATGGCTCTTCTCCATTTTCTGAAACGGAAGCAAGAAAGCAAAAAAAGATAAATCATTAAAAGAGGACAAGAAAATTGACTGAGTTTGGGTTTGGACCTGAGACCAATGGAACAGAATACCAGTGCTCTACAACCTTTAATCTCGGCTCTGCAGCCCTTAACCGGGATCAAATTCAAGATGAACATGGACAAAACATCTGGGCTTCTACAGTATAAATAGCAGGGTTTTCCCTGCATAGACTGTGAGGCAGCCCATCTAACACTTTTGATGGATCACCTCAGGTCTCAAAAACTTACCACCTTAGGGGTCAAAAACATTCTTGAAAAAAAATATGCACAAAAAAACAATAGCACCTTACCAAGGGTACAGGGCTGTGTGCAATATGTGATGTTTCCTTGCACATTACTGAACATGGACATGCACATATTACAGTGTTTTAGACTCATTCCCTATCTAATCAACACATTACATCCACAATATACCCATCCAAGACTCATCTATTGAGCAAATTATTGGTTGCCACCTCATGCTCACAAAATTCCAGGGAAAACCCTGATATACTATTTTTTTTTTAAAGACAAACATCTCTCTGAATCCCGTGAAATCAACCTCTGTTATTCAAGTGTGTGTTTTCAGATGAGAAACAATGTTTGCAACGAAAAAGAAAACAAACATTCAAAATCTAGAAAAAAAGGTATTTACCAGATAATCATACATATATATGGAGAAAAATATTAAACTGTGGAGTGGATAAAACACTTAATTATCTCATCAATTGCAGGCTTACAAATATTTTTTTCATCAAACTTAAAATAAATGGGTATTTGAATTAAAAGATATTCAAATTTTAAAAAGAGGGACAAGTCACTAGCTTGGCAAATACAGAATAATGTGTTGTTTTAATGGCCTTGAACTCCAAATCTCTCACCTTGGACAAGCTTTGCCAAAATGAAATGTGACAATTTAACCTTTGTCCATGATTCAACTAATTAATGTTGGCAGGAACCATACGATACATTGATATGATAACCTCTATGGATAAACCATTGAGCATAAACAAACCACAGTCACACATGAGACTGTTTCATTTTCAAATGTCCTTATTTGTTGTTTTTATCATTCTGATGAGGGTATCCTTGAGACACATTTCTCAAAATCACCGAATAACACAGATATTTTGGCACGCAATACCGATCTGGTGGGATTTGAGGTCAGATTTGTCCAGACTGGGAGAAGGAAAACTTATATTTTCCGAAGCTCATGCATGGATACGGGACTGGCCGTTCGGTGAAGGGGTAACGGCGATAACTTCAACAGCCACAGCCATGCACTGCACAAAGTTTATGGGCTTCTCACCCGCCACCGCTACAAGTAACAACACACAGACAACAAACCCCAACTGTTACCTCCTCCAGCTCATCCTTGAGATCGATGGCGGACGTGGCGAACAACTTCGACTTTTTGAACTCATCCATGCTGCCGGGGCCGTCCGATCGGGAGCGAATTCGTCGTGATCTGGGGGCAAAGTCGCTGATCCGAGGTAGCGGCGTCTACCTGATATTGGCCTCCATTTTCTTAAATTGCGCCCTCAATCGAACACATCGCCGCCACGGTGTGCCGCGTTCTTGCTGTTCTTTTTCCAAGGGGACTCGCAGTAGAAAGACAGAAAAGGGGTGTAGTGAGTGACCCACTTTTCTTCTACTCGACCATAGTCTATGTGTTTCGTACACGTACAAGTATATTATTGCTTAGATGGATCTGATGACGAATCCTAAAACAAAGGGTGATGCATTTCCGATTTGATAAACCATTCATGCCAAATGTCACAACACTGAGTACTACAGTATTCAGTACGTAGTAGTAGTAGTACTACAAGGGTCTTCAAAAGGTATAGCCTTGTACACGTGCATGGAAAGGGCACAGAGGTCACTGCAAACCACCTCCATATTGATTGGATATGGCTTCAATTAATTTGTACATGCGTCTATGAAGGCCAGACGCCGAGGTTACTACCTACTCGTAGACTTGTAATAGTGTGTGCGACAAGACGAAATGACGGAATTCCGACCTCTAGCTGGAGAAAAAGACTACATTGTTTAGAACGCCCACTATATAGCTCGCACCTTTTTCCTGACGAGTCCTAAAAAAGCTAAATTGGGTAAAGATTAAATGTGTTTTTCTGGGACCATAATAATTCATTTCGAAATTGATTGATATGCT
Source organism: Luidia sarsii (assembly GCA_949987565.1). Taxonomy (NCBI): domain Eukaryota; kingdom Metazoa; phylum Echinodermata; class Asteroidea; order Paxillosida; family Luidiidae; genus Luidia; species Luidia sarsii. The sequence continues at coordinate 1,234,229 of OX465108.1, read as the reverse complement.
TCCTGGTTCATTGAAAGCAGCTGTGTTTTGCATCATAATAAACTATTGCTTGCATTACACTGGCATAATGACAGCGTGGACTGGTAGCCAGTCTAACTACTGACTGGCTACCAGTCCTACGTTCCAGCGATCCAGCAACACTGATTATACAATCATGTACTGTACATGTACGTGTATGTATATCATTATTCATATTTATTTCATTTTACTGGATATCACAAACAATCACAAATAGTACAAATACAATGACAAATAAACATACTGATTACATTTAACAATACCCAATTAGCTCCTGCAGGATTGCCCAAAATAAACAAGTTTCTGTCGAGGGGCTCTCCTAACTAATTGGACAACAGTGATTTAGGATAAAACTCATTATCATCAGAATATTAATTCTGATCTCAGAGACCCAGAAGGATTCGCGGACACGTCAAACAATGCAAGGACTGATGGCAAGTCTAATCGCACTCGCCAGCCAATGACAGCATAACATTTTGTGCATCAAAGGGACTTCCCGCGCGCGCCCGGCCGAACATGAAAGGGGCAATTAGTAGACTAGTGGGCGAGTTGGCAAGGGGCAAGTAGACTAGTGGGCGAGTTGGCAAGGGGCAAGTAGACTAGTGGGCGAGTTGGCAAGGGGCAAGTAGACTAGTGGGCGATTCGGCAAGGGGCAAGTATAGACTAGTGGGCGAGTTGGCTAGGGTCAAGAATTAAGACTAGTGGGCGAGTTGGCAAGGGGCAAAGTAGCTAGTGGGCGAGTTGGCAACGAGCCGCGGAAATCGCGTTGGTCTTCATTCAAGTCGCACAATTGCAATTAAGGGGACAATCTGACGCGTAAGTGGTACGGGGAAAACTTCGTGTCCGGACTGATGACGTACCTGTTTGATGGCGCCCTCACACGCCGCCAGCTAGACCACGAAAGCCCGCCAGCAAGTTCATCAAGTTCATCGGGCCACGTGCCGAGTCGTGCAGGCGGTGCCAATCGAACACGCGGCTGCTTCGTATCGCCTGCGTGGTCCATGCTGCAGTCTTCCTTGCTGCTGCAGTCCCCGGGAGCACGGCGACCGCTGCAGCCGTCGTCTCGGCCGCGGTGGCTGCTGCAGTCGTCAGCTGCGCCGCCGCCAACAAAGCCAGAGGATCGAGTCGCCGCCGTCGGCCGAGTCTTGGCCCGAGCCCAGGCTGGGCTTAGTGGGGTCAGTAGGAAGGGTGACCGAACAGGCCATCCAAACTGACCCTTGCTCATCAGCCACGATGAAAAGCTGGACATTCATGATAGTAATGACCGGTTATTTCCAGCCTGGTTGCTAGCAGGGAGGCAAGTGCGCCCGGTCACTGCGTCTTCACTAAGCCTGTTCCCAAAATGTATGTTGAATATGCTGAACATATTGATACTTATGACTATTAATAAGAATATGAGGATTGAGGATGAACTACTAATCCGCTTCATGTTGAAATCAACAATCTCTTTTACAAGTGACATTGGTTTGGGCTTGCTAGTGTAAACTGTAGAGTATTTATTTTGAACAAAAATTCCAATGGTAGTTCTAATAATGTCAGTTTACTTATAATGTATTTACGAAAAATGACAGTGATCAATCAGCATGTTTCAAATGGGAATAACCTGGCAATACATTAGAGCTTGTACATACCGAATTAAAGATGTTGGTGCATACTCTTACATTCATTATTACTCGGATCCTCAAAATATCAGCATCTGAGTCATTTTCACAGAGCATGTCACAACAAGTCTGCAACATTACTGTTTTTAACACATCACAAACATGTGCATCAATTAGTATACCATTTTGTTTTTATTCAAAGTCAAAATTCAAGGTTTCCACAGTACGCCACATAGAATCAGAAAATGTAAAATAGAATATTTCTTGGTTTCTGCTTCTGAATTACCTCACACTAATTAGAAAAACCACTAAGAAGATGGCACATTATCAAGGATTTTTTGGTCTTTCGTAAGTCACTGCATGCTTTGCTGCATTTCGAATACACTGTGATCAAGGGTTTGAGTAATAAATATTGGGACCAACTGGCTTGATGTAGGATTGGTTTTGCAAGTACATCTAGGGAAAATTTTGCTTGTAGGCCTTTGATCAGGTAATAGAACATTATGAATACATTAGATCAATCACATGATAATGGCACATGGTCGAGTATTTCTCTTCATCTGCAAATTATGGATTCATCGCTGTCGGAATTTTCAATTTTATTGTGACCTCATACTCAAGTTTGAAGAGTCTTGCGTCTTGTGTTTATCAGTTTCTGAACTGAAAGTATAGGATTTTTTTTGAATTGTTTTGTGGAGTATAGGCCTATGTAAGTTAAGCAGAGCTGTACTAGTGCGCTTTAATGCACTTATGCTCTTGAATAGGATATCACAATGCGATTTTTGTGCTGCAAAAGTCAAAAACCATTTTTTTAAATACAGTTGTTAGTTGAATTCAGATTGAAAGATACTGTTATACAGAATTAACCAAGAGTCACTGTTCCAATAAAATAACTTTTAAATACACTGAATTAATTGAATGATTTCATTGAAATGCTTAGTTGTCGGTGTAACCATTACAGAGCTTACCTTCATATTTCAACATGTTTTGTAAACTTGGCAGTTGATAATTTTATACCTACTGCAATTTGTGAGACTGCTTCACATCTTATATAGGAAGATCACTATTTACATAACATCATACACTCCGTTGATTCACAGATCAATGAAAATTTGCTCATTTCTTTGATGGGGGCAGAGGATTCTGCCATGCATCCGAGCCAGCCTTGCTTTGCAAGCTGGTAACCGGTCATACTGGCACATACTTTTGCATTTACTTGGCTGGTACTCTGCTAAGATGCCAAAAATCTGCTCTTGCAGTGAGTGTAGTGAGAGGCAACATTTGTGATACCCTGTTCATTCAATAACTCTTGATTTTTGAAAAAAATAAAAACATCTCTCAATCTACAAAATGGAATGTTTGGGAACATTTATCTAGCTCCTGAGCTATAAAACAACAACAAAAGGAAATTCACTTTTTATTTTCTTACTGGCACCCTAAACCTTGAAAAAGACTACTTGACGTTTCTAGGAATGCGTCACCATGTAAGGGCTGGATAGCTCAGATGGTAAGAGCGCTGGTACGCATAAACAGAGGTCTCGGGTTCAAATACCAGTTCAGTCAAAGTTTTCTTTCCCATTTTGTCATTTTCTTATTAAAATTTGTATTAATAAAAAAAACTTGATCTTCAGCATCGTCAGTAACTAGTACCGGTACATACTTTGCACAGTAATATTTTAAGAAACATAAAATCCCCCAAACTTAAATTTGTTGTTTATAGTATATCAGTAATGATATTAAGAAATAAATCGATATATACATATAAATCATGTACTAATAACTCAGCCCCTGCTTAAGCATGAAAATCAATCTACTTTTCCCGCAGGAAATATTACTTCCTCAGTCAAAACAAGAGAGCCAACCATATCTCAAATGATGCTTACAGTGTTTGACTGGCAATATTGGAAGCTTCGCACCAAAATGTAAGGGGATAAACATCATGGAAAATACGTAGCCGCCAAACTATCCAACAGGAAATTAGAAATACTTCTGCTAAAAAAGAGGAATCACAGAGCAAACTACATTGGAATACATGTGTATTTCAAAGCCAAAAATTTGATTCTGTAGTCAAGAGCTTGTAAAACTAAAAAGTGATACATTTTTTACAAAAAAAAGGAGAAATGATTCCTCCGAAATAGGAATGGTTGGCAGCTATGGCAAAAATGTTTGGACATTGGTGATTTATCCGAGGAATTTTCAGGCTGAAGCATCTATGAAACTTGGCCTTGCATTCTTGCTTTTTCAAGTACAGCTGCTTTAGCCGAACAAATTCTGCTTAGTGTCCAAAGCCTTCCTTGAGAATTAAAAAACATTTCAACACTCGTGCTTGATTACTGTAAGCAAGCAAGCAAGATTTTAATAAGTGCTGGGTTTTTTTGTGTGTGCTCAATAAAAATGTTGACGAGTAAGCAACTCTATGAAATGAAACTAATCTGCTTAAGCACCAAAATTAGATTAAGCACAAAAAGTCACGATTCCCAAGATCACTTTGTCAACCAAACCTTCACTTTTCTTTCATGCTAAGTAGAGAAGAGAGAAATGCAAGTGAAAAGAAATTGAAATCACATCATAATATGCTTTGTACTCCTGTTAACACATGGGGAAGACTTTTCACACTTTCAACAGTTTTTCACGCTTAAGAGACTCTATACAATCACACCCTGCCCTCTTGTTTGAATAAAATCTCACAGGAAAACCATCTTACCTTCATTTAAAGAATATACAAGTATAGTTTTGGTAGCTTACCTGTACTGTGCGTCTTGTGCGATTTGGAATGACCAGAAAATTACCTTAGGTATTTCAGCTTGTTTTCATAATTAACCCTTTCTCCAAATCCAAATTTTGAATTTAAAAACATTTATTTTAATGCTTTTAAATGCAGTCATAACTCGGTGTGGGGGGGGGGGGGTTTCAAAGTTTCACTTTGTTAAAGGGAAGGGGGAGGTGACCCCCACAGATATACACAAATTTAATCTTTAATTGCTTTAAGTGCCCCCACCCCAACAAAGAAGGTTGACCATTTTCAGAAGGCATCCATCTCCATTTCTTTCAAACCGTGGGATTGGTTTTTTAGGTCCCGGTCCGGTTCCATAGTCTATTTCATTTAAATCCTTTCTCAAGAAATAAAAGCATTTCAGCTGGAAGCAATGGTTGACCATCTTTATCACTCACCAAGCTAAGAAAAATAATAACGAAAGAAATACAGTATCCATCATACAGATGATTTGTATTTCACTAAAGACCGATTGGCACACGGAAGCATGTGCTGACGTCAAACCCTAGCATGCAAGATGAAAAGAGGTACAGTTTATTAATGAAAGACAAAATCCTAAAACACTGCCACTGAGGTACATGCATTGAGAATACTCTGATTTCCGCCCAAACTCCAAACGCCACAGTCTAATGCCGCAAGTCATACTGCATTCTTGCACGCACCGCAGTCCAGTCAGACTGCTTCTTGCTTTCTTTTTTCTGGCCTTGACATTTCCAGTTGGCTGGACAAACAGACTTGTGGACTATTTCGTCGGACTCGAGGCCTTGAATTTCCAAATGAGGAAGACTCGGAGCAAGCTGCTCATCACACCTGGCAGATTTGGTATCTGCGTGGGATTAGAAAAGGGGAAAAGACAGGTTTAAAATTTGTTTTAATGTATATTCAAGAGATAGTTGGGGATGAGTCTCACACTGAAAAGATGTCTGGTCAAAGATTGCCTGAATTTCTCAGGCCTCGTGATCCCCACGATAGACTCAGGGAGAGAGTTCCAAAGTTGTGTGTAGCATGAAGTGAAGGATCGCTGATGACTTGCAGTTCTGGATAAAACCTGTCTTATAGTACAAAGGTCCTTTCCACACATGAAACTTTTCAGGCGATCCTCATCAATTTATAGCAAAGTGTCTTGGTTTCTTCCTCAGATGCACTGCGTACTGAAAGAGAGAAGACCATCGAGAGTCATATTTCTATCTCTGCCCTCGTGTGTATGTGTACGAAAGGGAATTGTCATACTCACCATGATGAAGGGATCGTTCACGCAGACTCCGTACAGGACCCAGAGTGAGGAAGCAAACATGGTGCTGATGGTCAGGGGAAGCGAGATGCCGTCCGTGCTCTTAGTACGGAAGACGTTTGCCTGCAGGACGGCAGAGTGAAAACAACGACCCGTAAGTCCCAAGACAAGCTAGAATTGCTGCACAGACACTGACAAGACAGCACACCCCAAGTAAGTGCAAACCTGTAGCAAACTGCCTACCAAAGTCAGTGAAGCTATAAACAATGTTGCACTGTGCTTACTAAAGCTATACAAAATGTTGCAATCTGCTTATTAAAGCTATACAAAATGTTGCAATCTGCTTAGTGACTTCAATGGAAAAACATGCAAATATCTAAAAGCCTACAAGCTTGACATTTGGATTCTGGCAGAACCTTTCTCAAAAGGTCAGGCCCTGGATAATTTTGTAACTGATTTTTACTGATTTCAATGACCGAATATGCTAATCTTGGGCCTGAGGTGTGGGTCAGGCACTCTAACTTGTTGCAGATGCTCACTTGCAAAAACCAAAATGCAAATCTCACTGCAAAATGCAGACTGGTTGACAAATTGGTGGGCCAGTTGAAAAATATAAAATCCGGTGTCCTGGCTGGCAAATTGCAGAAGCAGTTATGATAGATCTGTGCTATGGTGAAATTTAACTCTTGGTGAAAATTCTGATGAAATATTGACTGCACCCTGGCATAATGCTTACAAGCGAGGGCGCCACACATGGGTCACTCACCAACTCGGCCAGAGGGGAGATGTACATCACCACGGTTACCGTGCAGCAGACAAAGCCCAGCTGGTACAGGATGTTTTGGACCGACGCCACGTAGCTGGTCAGGTAAACGTACAGCATCATCATAGCGACAAACGCAACAAGGGTCTGCTGAATGGCTTTTATCTGCGACAAATACATGCAACGGAAAAACGCAAGAATAGACACGGGTTACCGGTACACGCCACATCCTGGGCCAGTTCTACAGTGGCTCCGTAATAAATATGGTTCTTTGTCTCGGATGGGGTTTAGCTATGAGTAGATTGATGTTCATTGAGGGCTTGCCTTATTAGACGTATAATTAGCACTGTGTGTAATTAGCACTTGAAGGTTTGCATGGTGGAAATACTAAAAGCTGAACAACACAGCTTATCCAAAAGCTGAACAACACAGGTTGGAGTTCTTTGTTGATGTTGAAGCTTGGGATTCTTTATCCAAATGCAGGGTGACATAAAAATAACAAAGCCAAAGGCCTCCCGTTTAAAGGCCTTGTACACGTACTTGAAAATGGACGAAAGAAAGAAAGAAAGACAAAGCCGTAGCCTGAGCCTAAGCCGGGGTTTAGAAAAAGGGTTCATATATCTGTTGCCATCTCATCCCCCTTCTCACATTTCTAGGATAAGACTTAAGGCATTGCATGGGGGGTGAAACAATATAGGAGGGTATCCGGTGACATCGTGTATAAGGTTTCTTAAAGAAGAGGTATGTGTTTTTTCTTCAGAATCTTTCAGAACTCTTCTTTAAGAGAACTAACACATGGTGTCGCCTCAAACCTTCCTATATTAAATTTCAAGGGACCCCCCCCCCCCCCCCCCCCCCGGACGACTACAGAGACTCACCCTGGCAGGGGAGAAGATGAGGTACACAAACATGTAGGTGGTCTGCAGGAAACTGCCCACACCGTTGACATGCATCAGTGTGTTGTCTCCCTTCAGATAGCCGTAGGAGAACCACAAGATGTTGCTGCAGCGATTCAAGCACAGAGGAATTGCTACAGATTAGACAGTCTCTACGGGAGTTCAGTGTTATTGTAGGGACTGTAGGGAGCGGGCTTCCCTTCACAAAATGGGAGGTGGGCCGCTTCTAATTTTAGTGGGTGCTTCAGGAGGTTGTTCATTTGAGAAAAAAAGGCCGCTGCAGGGAATTGGAAAGTTCCTCTCCATTCATAAATAAACAAAAATGTGCACTGGGTAATGTATTATTGAGTAGGTGTAGTTAGTAGAGTAGACCTCTGGATTAACGTACCAGTGCTCTTCCTTCTGAACCTCCCTTGAATTGCTTCTGACTGGTGCCCCCCACCAGGGCAAAGATTAGTTGACAATTAAGGGAAGGCCACCATCTAAGGGCCGTATAGCTCAGATAGAAGAGTACTGGTAGTTAACCCATTATAACAAAATTAACCACGCATGGTTTTTCCTGTGGTATGTTGTGGTTTACAGTCCTCTACACACAAATGCTTGTGGTGATGTGTGGTATTTGGACCTGCACCCATGAGTGCAGTGTGGTTTCCTGTGGCACATACACCACGACATACCACAATGGGGTTAGGTTCAACATTTTGAATTTGTTCAAAAGTTCCAAGTCATTTTTATGGTAATTGCTTTAACTTCTTGGATGTTTGGTTCTGACGAGAACCACAGGTATCGAAAATACAATATCCTGATGATGTGCAGAGAATATTGAATCTAAAATAAAATAACTTTTGGCTTCAACTTTATATCGCATATTAGGTGCAATAGATATTCACAACTGCTGGTGGTGTAAGATTTTATGGTATTATGATGAAAGCAATGTCTATAATATCATTTATCATGGATATTAAATTGTTAATCAAAAATGAAAAACTCACTTCATATTTGTTGTCAGAAAGGGCAGGAAAGGGACATTTTCTGTGCTTCCTGTACGGATTATTTTCAGACAGTCTGGTCTGAAAATGAAAACCAAGGCATTCAACAAAATCAGTAATAAACATTAATTAATATTACTACTAAAACTAAGAAGTATTCATCAAAAATTTTACCGTATTTCTTAAACTTAATATCCTTTTTGACTAGTTTAAAATCCATTCTCTTATCTTGACCAATAACTTCATTTTAAAAAGAAGTGCATACAGTACACAATTACCCTACAGTGTAAATGAAAACACCTACATGTGGTAGTAATAAGTAAGTTAAAATTATACTAGAGTAACGATTTAAGCAAAATCTGGTATCTGTGTATGCAAACAAAATTAATTACAGCAATGTGACTGTGCACTTTGCACAAACAATTTTTTGATCGATGAAAAAGGTACATTTGATCAATGAACCAACCATTCCGTACCAGATGGTACGGAATGAATTGTTCAATTGCTATGGTTTGACTATGCAAATTGCTTTTTCACACTTAGGAGTTATGGGTGTGGCTTTAGTTTATCCATGGTTTTTCATGCCTGGCTGGCTTTTCAGCCTCTGTGTAATCATGGAGGTAGAAAGTATAAATATTTACAAAAAACGAATTTTCAGTTCACTTTCACTTTTTTCTCAAAATCAAAAGTTTACTGAGGATGCATCAAGCTCAGTCATTAGTTTTAACAGACTGATGGCTGGTTATGAAATTCCTGTCGTTTTGTTTATAGTCAAGAACAAAACAAAAATCGTACAGCCTCGAAAATTGCATGCCTTGACAACCAATCAAGTTGAATAGGTTCTATGAAACATTGGAAATAGCACAACAGGTGGATAAGTGCGGCTTTACATGTATGGCAGGTGTATTGTATTTTGTAAGCAACCCTTCCCCCCCAAAAATAATCGTGAGTTACTCACATTCCTGCCATGAACATGCCGATGGTGAAGAGGGTGGTGATAAACGACAGTGCCTGCATCCACTCCATGTTGGCGATTTGCTGTCGGCTTGCTGGGGAGAGAAGAGGTAGTCTTAAGACGGGATAAATGAAGAAGACTGTGCAGGTTTCTATGTAATCTAATTCCGTGGCCTCGACAACACTCAAGCAGTGCTGTGTCAGTGTGTGTACGTGCCTAGCGCGCCACGTAATCTCCCAGGTAGTCTGAGCAAGAGGAATCCCTGTCCTTGTTCGACCGACCACAACCCACACAGTCTAGCGCCCTCAACTAAACAATAATGACACATTACTTTGGCTGCCACCAGCTGCTGCTATTCAGCCGTTCCCCTCAGTCCCATACTTTTCCAAGACCCGGCTTAGGCTTCGTCTCTCTCACCCAAAAGCTGAAAACACAGGTTTTTCAGTTCTTTGTTGAAGTTGAAGTTGAAGCTCCGGATTCTATTTGTTCAAAACGCAGAATAACATTAAAAAAAATGTAGCCAAAGGCCTTCCATTTTCATGCCTAGTACTTAAAAATTTATGAACGAAGTTGGAGACAAAGCCGGAGCCTGAGCCTAAGCCGGGTTTTGGAAAAGGGCCATCATGTTATTATAATAAAATTAATAAGCCCTTCAGCTTTACGAATCACAGAATCAGGCTCTGGCTCAGGCTTTCTACACTTGCTGCAAACTGAAAGCCTGACGATCGATACAGGTCGGTTGGTTGCTGCACTTGCACTTGCACTGGCTCGTTCCATATTGAGCCTTCAAGGCTCTATAGAGGAAGAAAATGCTCTGAAACAATGGTTTGATCAAAGCTTTTGAAATTGTAACGCCGGGTAAAAGAAATAAAACCGAAGACCAAGCCAGACATAATAAATTATGTATCACTAGCTATTTGAAGCCTCCATTTCGTAAATGTTTAAATGTAGGCCTTCGACGAATTTTTTCTCCCATCCATGATTAGACTGTATGACATTTCTCGATCTCACATTGAATAAACTACTAGTACTACGTACTACTTGTTCGTTTTCCTTGGCCGAATAAATAAATGATAATAATAATAATAATAAATTCGAATGGAAATCTAGCTCGCTCTCGACTGAACCATAGGCTGCTCTCATGGGCATGGCAATTATTTGGCTTGGAATTTTGGTCTGTCACTGCCATCGTGGCACATATATTAAAGAGTAAGCTTTTGAACAGCGTTTCTAGTTGATTACTCGTGTACTGGAAATAATTATTATATTTATCAGTGTTGTAGGTCTCGAGACCAGCAGCTCTCGTCTCGAGACCGTCTCGACGGAGACCCTTTTTTGAGGTCTCGTGCCGGTCTCGGTCTCGGCATCGGATGTTGAGGTCTCGTGCCGGTCTCGGTCTCGGTCTCGGATGTTAAGGTCTCGGTCTCGGTCGGACATGAAGGTCTCGACTACAACACTGATAATTATTTATAACAATCCTTTGAATTCAACCTACCAGTAACTTATTCATGCGGTACTACTGCAGTACTGGTATTATTTATAGATATGTGAGCGGATGCCTAATGAACCTAGGCTATAATCACCGGACTTAATTATTTTATTCTTTAAATTCATCAGAAACCCCTCATAAAAACAGATTTATTAACATGATAATTATGATTCATGAACTTCACTTGGCATCCATAATTAAATTTTATGCTAACTGATAACTCAATATGGTACGCCTACAGTACTACGCTACATCAGTACATGTACATTGTATTGTATACTGTACGTACACTGTCAATGTATTATTTGACATAACATGGCATAGCTATACTAGCTTTGCAGAAATGTCAAGCAAATTAAAACTATTTAAAACAGAAAGAGGAATATAACGTTTCCCGAGATGAAAAAACTTAGTTACTGTCAAAATTCAAGACAAAAGTTAAAAAGAGAGAAGAAAAAGAAAAACATTGTTTTCGCCCGGGATCGAACCGGGGACCTTGCGCGTGTGAGGCGCACGTGATAACCACTACACTACGAAAACTTCGTGGAAGATTCTCTTATTTTATTATAGTTATAGTATTTGTATATATAAGACATTACATTACGCATGTGCAGTATTTTTTTCCATTAACACGCGCATGCGTAATTTTGTGAAGTGCAATAATAATGGCGTCGGATAATGAAAAATTGTTTTCCCTGGACATGTCGCAGACAGAGGTGAAATTGTGTGCGATCTGCATGACTTTTACTTCTCAATATGGCTTTATTTGTGAAGTGTTACATTTTCAGTAGTTTATTAGCAGGTTTCAGAACTCAATTTCCTCCAGGAATGCACTTGAAATGCCGGCGAAGTCTACGGTGATTTTTTTTGGGTTAGCCTAGCTCCAATCGCAACGGACGAGTCAGAGAAGTCACCTTTGTCGCGTTCAGTCAACGATTTTAACTTTTGAAACTGTGATTTGTGTGGTCTCGTTCTGAAATATAAAACACTGTTCTTCCCCATTGTCGGCAGGCAATGAGTCTATCTCTGTGGATTGCCGTGTCCATGTAAACTCACCAGAATCGCAGCTTATCGACAATTTCCAACGAGGGGTGCGGTGGATCATCGCGGCAAAAATGAATCAGGTTAATAATATTATTTTTTTTTTCGAATTAGTGCATTTTGCTCGTCAACCCCCCTCCTAAAAAACCCTTTTTTAATTGCTTATCCCCAATGCATGTGCTTTCCCCCTAAGTCTGTAAAGCTTAAACTAAGGAATGCGCCTATCCCTTGCAGCTTTTAAGTTGAGTTTTGTTCGTAGCCAGAAAAAAAATGTGCCTTGGCATCGAGTTCCATGTTATTTTTGGACGCGATTATTGCCGAGTCAAAAATGTCTCCGTGTCGTCTGCTCCAGATTTGTTGCCTTTCTTTACTTTAGCTCCCGTGCATGGACTTAATGTCTGTTTGCCTTCCCTCCTTTGTGTTTTTTTTGTTGTTGGTTGGTTTGTACATCCCCTCGGCTTCTCCTCCATCCTCGCCAGCAGTTCCCCTTTCGGGGCCAACCGCCCCAACCGCCCGGCGGCGGCAGCGGCTCGCACGTGCTGCCGGCCGCCGTCCCACGGCGGTGTCCGCCCGCCGCGGTCGGCGGCTCGGCGGCCGCTGCTCAGCTGCTACTAACCACGGCCCCCTTGCCCAGCCACTTACCGGAGTCTCCGGCCTTCGTCTACACCCCTTCCAAACACCACCACCAACAAATGCAGGTCTGCCACCAGGCCGGGTCCTCGGATGAGGAGGACAAGTTGCAGGAGGAGGAGGAGGAGGCGGACAACTCCTCCGAGGAAGAGAACAACTCGAGGTAGAGTCCAATTCGAACAAAAACCTCTCCGATGTTTTTCAGTCGTCAAACCAAAATTGTGATGATATTTTTTTTTAACCAGACAACGGAACTGGTTTACGTCTTAATTCATCCTCGAGAATATCATCACTTGATTTGCTTTCTGATTTCAACCAATACAGCCCGAGTAAATAATTATGTTCATGAAGATAAAACGTCACTAATTGAGACAAATTTAATGACTTTTCACCTTGGTTCATGATTTTTGTTGTATGAATTTCATGGTGTATACTGTGCTGTGGAATGTAAAGCATCGTTAGTGCTTGTTACATCTAGCCAGTACTCTTTTTGAAGAATGGTAAATAATTTTTTGTAAATCTTAATGAATACAGTATCTTCACACAGTTGTACTTTTTTTTTTAGAGATGATAGGTGATTAGTCTTTGTTTGTTTTTTCCCATTTCCACACGATGTTTATCGCACATCTGCATTCAAAACCATGTACATCGGCTGGACGACGAAAACTTCCAATTATATTTTTTCCTGAAGATGATAAATTATCACCTATTTTTGAGTCCGCTTTCCTCACACATTGGTGAATTTTTGAATCATTTAAACATTTTTTTAGCAAAAATTAAATGTTAAGTTAACCATGGATTCTGACATACTTTTTTCATTCACTCAACCATGTATCTGTGCATCCGATTCACATCTCAACTATTTATTTTTCTTCTTCTTCATGAACAATATTTCTACTTTGATCTTTCTAAGGAAAAGTCAACAAGTTCAAGCATCATACTATCATTGATGACCTGAACATATTTTCCCAAATGATTTAGCACAAGAAATGACAATCTTCTCCAAAGACTCAAACTTTAAGCATAAATTTCTAGCCTCATCATTATTTTTAAGTTTTGTTCCCCAAAAAATTATTTCTGGTTGATAATTTGATGAAAAACATACATGTGTACATGAATGCCCTGTTTCCTGATTCTAAACCATGTTTGAATTCTAATATATGTCATATAGGGGAATTACAGTCAAGCTCATTTATTTTTCTGCTGTCATCTGGGGATCCAATCATATTGGCAAGCTTCTTTTTCTTTGTGCAGTCAGAAATTGGTCATCAGTTTGAAAAACACAAGAAAGACATTTCAAACTGTAAATTAATCCCTCTGGATTAGGTTTGATGAAAAACTTCTTAAGTAAATGATTACGAAACTTTTGTACACAACCAGTCGGATTTCTGTAGCATGATCCTGTGATGACATCAAAGATTAAAATTCTCATTAGCATAGCAACTTCAAAAACTTGCAAATACAACCCCAGAACGAGGGTGAAAAACAATTTGATTCTTTATAGGAACATTGCAAAACACGTCTGTAGAATGGATTCAAGTGATAAAATGTCCTCCTTGTTCTTCAAGATCTCTTCCTGTTCTCCCCCCCTCCTCCCCACGAAGCTCTAGCAATAGTTCAGCCGAGGAGCAGGACTCGGACAATGACAGCCAGTCTGAGGAGGCGGCGGCCGCCTCTGGCTCGGCCTCGGACTCCAACAAGCCGTCGGCCAGCGACACGGACTCCAGCAGCCAGTTGGAGAACGCCAGCTCCGACTCGGAGGCAAAGTCGGAAGACAATTCGGACGCCGACGTGGACGTCGACGAGGAAGAGGAGGAAGAGGAAGAGGAGGAGGAGGAAGAGGAGGAGGAGGAGAAGAATGACGAGGAGGAGCAGGAGGATGAGGACAAGGAGGAGGGGGAGAGCGAGGAGGAGGGAGAGGAGGAGGAGGAAGAGGAGGAAGATGATGATGATGATGATGATGAGGAAGACGAAGAGAGTGATTCAAAGTCGCGGAGACAGCAAGGCTTGAGACGGGCTGCCTCAAGGAGGGACAGTTTGAAAGAGGTAAGACTTCTCAAAGATTGAAAATGAACTGGTAACTCCCTAAGAGATTTTGTGCATAACATCAAGGAACCCGACATTTAAACTCCACAAGCCAAAGGCATGACATCTTACAATATCTTATTCACCTTGATTCAAGTTATTTAATCAAATAAATATGTAAATCGATATCTTGCTTTTCTCAGTCTCACATGTTTCTTTCGAGGTACTTTTTGTTTAATTTTTATTTTTTTAATTTTTTTTTTTATTTACGCTTTCAGTTTTGGGAGGAGGATCCTGAAATGTACGGTGTTCGACGCTCAGGAAGATCACGCAAGGAAGTTGAACGTTTTCAGGTCACGGTATGCTCATAGTATTTAAAATAATATGCCTGCCCTCTCATGGGATGCAACGCCTTTGCCCATTTTTACAAAGTGAAATTTGTCTTCATCCAACATGTATATCACTGATTTTAGATAGATGTTTTATACACTGAACGAAAAAAAGGGCAAATTGTTTTGTTAAGTTGCGACATAATGTAAAGAATGCACACATTAATTATGTATTACAGCACGACAATTACATTTTTGAGATGGATGTAGGTTTTAAAAAGTTCTCTCTCAGTCTGATCAACTCCAGTATTAAAATTTCCCATATGAATTGAAAAGTCAGTTGTCAGATTTGTGGGCGAATTAACGTACTTATTGTCCAAACACCTTTTCTGGATAAATGCCTAGTCTCAATCTCAGTCTCCATTTGTTTAACATCATCAGAAACAGGAGGAGTCGGAAGAGGAGAAACCCAGGAAGCGACGGACCAGCACGTCCGGATCGAGTGGAGCCAAGACAAAGAGGAAAGGGTAAGTATTGGAGTGGGAGTTCTGCTATACGCTGCTCGTACCACAAAGCAGTCTGTGTCCACGATTCCTCTTTGAGCCAGATTGGGAGCAGATGTGGCTTTGAAAAAAGACAGTAGCTCCAAATCTTAGACAGCATATGATCTTTCTTTCCTGTTCCACCTTAACCTTAAGGAATGTTAATATCTCCAGCCTTCCTGAGTTCCTCTCTATCTCCTCCATTTGCTGTTAACCTTGAGTGGCTTTTTAGCCTTGTTTTGGGTGAATTTGCATTAAAAAAAAAAAAATTAAAAGTAAGTGAGAAGACCAAGGTTGTGTCATGGATGATGGTGCAACCAGCTCCTCCACTGTGTAAACCTGCAAATTTGGTCTTATCTTTACTTGAATACCAACAAATCTGTGAACAATCTGTGGGAAAATGTCGAAGCTGCCTTCATTGTAGCTTGTACGATGCTCCTGTGCTCACGGGATCAAAATTCAAAACCATCAAGTGCATAAAAACCAATGCATCCAAACCCTTTTGTTCACTTCTCGAAGGTCCGTGTTTTCGCTGATGAGTCGGAAGAAGACGTGGTCCAGCAGCAAGCTGAGCGACACGTCGGAGGAGGAGAGCAGCGAGTCGGACTTTGAGCCCTTGTCAGGTCGTAGGTCGTCCAAGTCCAAGCCCAAGCCCAAAACGCTAGCAAGGGCCAAGGGAGGAATTAGAAGTGAGTCTCAGACAAAAAAAAGTTACCTTGACCCTAACTAGAGTAATAAACGAAAATTTTGTTGTTACTCACTAAAATTACCAAAATGCAAATCTTAAAATCAGGATCAATGCAAAAAGTTGTACAGAGACTCTCTGCCTTTGAGAAAGGTCCTGCTTTGATCGAAACGTCAGGCCCACTAGCATTTGAGATTAACCCTAACCACTTCAAACCCATCAAATAATCGAGTGATATACAAAAGTGTTGCAAACTGCTTACTGACTAAAATTACCAAAATGCAAATCTCAAAATTTAGTGGGCCTGACGTTTCGATCCTAGCAGGACCTTTCTCAAATATTCAATGATTTTTTAATCCTGGAGATTGCCATTAAATTGGCCAAAACATTACGTCATTTCCTGGACAAACCTTTAGTCATACCTACCCCTGAATCTTTTTTTTTTTTTTTTTTTTTTTCGTGTCTGCTTTTGCACAGGGAATCAGAGCTCTTCGAACAGGAGAAATACTTCGAAACAGAAAAGGAGAAGGTCGTCGAGCGAGGACGATTCAGACAGTGACGGGAAGTCCAAGAGGCAGAGCAGCCGCCGAATAGCCAAGTCCAACATCAGGTAGGAATAATTATTCCAGGAGCATTTTTTAACCAGTAAGGGACACCTCGGTCTGCTATGAACACCCCTAGCCTGTTGGAAACACCTTGAATAGTAATTAACACCTTCGTTATAAACAGTTTATCCAGTGATGAAAGTCATATCCAGATATGTATGAACACCTGAGTCATTTATGAACGCCTTAGTCCAGATATGAATACCCTAGCCTGTTAGGAACACCTTAAATAGTTATATTAGAAGCTTGCCCAGTGATGAAAGTCATAGTCAGATGCATTATGAACACCTGAGTCATTTTTGATCGCCTTAGTAAGTTCTGAACACTAGTCAGATATGTATTGCTTTAGTGAGTTATGAACACCTTGACTAGTTCACCTTAATTGCCACAACCAGCTGGCCTTACCACCTCGGTAGTTGGTGGCACCTTTCAACAGAATCCTCTCTGCTAAGCCCTCTGCATTATTGTGTCTCTCCCTCCTCTCACAGTTACAAGGAGAACGAGAGCAACGAGGAGACGGACTCCGACGAGATCATCGAAGCGACGGGTGGGCCTGACGAGAACGACAACAGCGAGATCATTGAGAGAGTCCTCAAGCATCGTGTGGGAAGGAAAGGAAGTAGGTCACCCTCTGACATTCTGACCGAACACACCTCCACTGCCCTTCGGGGTGACTTCCAGCCGCAAAATTGCAACTGGAATTTTCACGAAATTAACAAAGCTTTCTAAAAACGTCGCTCAAATCAATCCCCGACCAATTTCTGTATTTCCCTCTATTTTCATAGAAACTGGTGGCTTGATGATGCCCCATGGCATTTAAAAAAAAATAATCCCTTTTAATAACTAAAACACAATATTTGTAATGACACAAAATGATTGATAATAGCCTATGTCATGAAAACAGAATGCTTTTGACTTTTGAGAAACGTCCTGCTAGGATAGAAGCATTGGACCTTCTAACTTAAAAAAAAATCCTGTTGAGATCTTCCCCTATCTCTCACTGCCTCGATGTGTTCGGAATTTAGAACATCTATCATGCCATCCCTCGGAGAAAACTAGCTGCAGGGTAGCTGACTATTCCACTGTGGCAGAATGCCTTTGACCAACGGTACCTCCTAGCATTGAAACATCAGGCCCTATCACCTCCCTTTTCTCCCAATCACCCGAGTGTGGTCTGAAATCTATCTCTCCTCCCCCGGCAGAAACTGGCGGCATGACCACCACCTACGCCGTCGAGGTGGACGGCGACCCCAATGAGGACGTTGACCCCACGGAGGAAGGGGCGGAGACCCACTACCTGATCAAGTGGAAGAACTGGGCCCACATCCACAACACCTGGGAGTCAGAGGCCAGCCTCAAGGAGCAGAAGGTGCGCGGCATGAAGAAGCTGGAGAACTACATCCAGCGTGAGCGCGAGATCCAAGAATGGTGAGTGGTCCCGACATCCTTCTCTCTCTTGTGGGGGGAAAGGTGTCCCGCCCTTTTGAGGGAGATCCTGCGAAGGAATTTAAACAACGTCCGGGGATTTTCACCAGACTCATCTCAACTTACCTAGAGGGATTAACGTTTCGATCCTAGCAGGATCCTTTGAGAAATGTCCTGCTAGGGTGGAAACGTCAGGCCCTCTAAGTTTTCAGATTTATGTATTGCAGGTCATTTTCATCAGTGAACAGTTTTTGTATAAACTTAACTTACCTAGAGAGAGATCAATCGAATTGATGTTGATCGCTTTACAGGAAAAAGGTGGTGACTCCAGAGGACATTGAGTACTTTGAGTGCCAGTATGAGATGACGTTGCAGCTGTTTGAGCAGTGTCAACTCGTCGAGAGAGTAATAGGTGAGTTTGCTGAATCCTTTTTTTTTTTTTTTAGAATATTCAGTAAACAAATTATTGTAAAAACTGCCTGGGCAATATCCAACAGTCAAAAAAGTGGCAAAGACGATTTCACTGGACCTAATCCTCTGTCTCTACCTCTGTCTCTTCCTCTGTCTCTACCTCTATCTCTTCCTCCATCTCTCTGTCTCTTCCTCTGTCTCTTCCTCTGTCTCTTCCTCCATCTCTTCCTCCGTCTCTACCTCCGTCTCTTCCTCCGTCTCTTCCTCCGTCTCTTCCTCCGTCTCTTCCTCCGTCTCTTCCTCTGTCTCTTCTTCTGTCTCTTCCTCTGTCTATTCCTCCGTCTCTCTGCCTCTTCCTCTGTCGCTTTTTTTCTGTCTCTTCCTCCATCTCTTTGTCTCTTCCTCTGTTTCTTTCTCTGTCTCTTCCTCTGTCTCTCTCTCCATCGAATGACGGCAGCTCAAACCACAGCGAGTCACTCCAACCAGCCTGACTACCTGTGCAAGTGGCAGGGGCTTCCCTACGCCGACTGCACCTGGGAGGACGGCGAGCTCATCTCCCGAAATTTCCGGGACTGCATCGAGGAGTTCCAGAGGCGGAACAAGTCCCAGAGGATTCCCTCCAGGAGCGCCAAGGTACCGGAATCGAAAAAGCAGAAGGGAGCCCAAGAGGCTCGAGCAGACGTCCCAGAATCTTGGCCCGAGAGGGGGGGGGGGGGGTTGGAGGGTTATCTGGGAGGCTCTGTGTGTCTCAAATTGGTTGCATGTATAACAGGTAATAACAAACCATTAATGATAATTATGATAGTATGATAAATCAGCTGGGAGCTAACTTTAAGGTGGCCTCGATCCCACCCTTGGCAGGTCCTGAGGCAGAGGCCCAGATTTGTGGCACTCAAGAAGCAGCCGTCCTACGTGGGGACAGAGGAGTTGGAGCTGAGAGACTACCAGCTGGACGGCCTCAACTGGCTGGCCCACTCCTGGTGCAAGTAAGTTTCCAAGTCTGTCTGAATTTTTTGACCCTGTCACCTCCTGGACCCTTCAGTATCCCACGGCCGTGTTTCTTTCACCCAAATGTAAGCGCTTAGATTTATTAGATTGTTTTCATGATGAATCAACCACCACCCCTTCCTCTTCCTCATTCTCCCAATCATTCTTCCTCCTCCATCTCATTCTCCTCTTCATCCTACTCTTCATCCGCGTCTTTATCTTCCTTTTCATTCTCCTCTTCATCCTCTTCTTCCTCCTCTTCTTTCTCCTCTTCCTTCTCTTTTTTTCCTCTTCATCCTCTTCCTCCTCCTTCACCGCTGCCACCACCACCTTCACTTCTTCCTCATCCTCCTCTCCCTCTCCTCTCTGTCGACTCCCAGGAAGAACAGCGTCATCCTAGCGGACGAGATGGGGCTGGGCAAGACCATCCAGGTCATAGCCTTCCTCTCCTACCTGTACAGCGCCCACCAGCTGTACGGGCCCTTCCTCATCGTGGTCCCCCTCTCCACCATGACCTCCTGGCAGCGGGAGTTTGCCTCCTGGGACCCGGAAATGAACGTGGTGGTCTACATCGGCGACCTCAACAGTCGGAATATGGTGAGTTCATCAAATAATGACTGCCATCTGTCATGCTTGTGGCAAAGGGATTGATGTCAGTATGACAACCCGACTCGTATAAATCAACTGGTCCCCCACCACTAGTTGAGTATCAGGGAAGGCCACCATCTAAGAGCTGGATAGCTCAGATGGAAGACCACTGGTACGTTAATCCAGAGGTCTCGGGTTCAAGTCAAGTTTTCTTTGCCAATTTTTCAATTTGACTAAATTTTGACCAGAGCTCTGTTTTCCGTGACTCGGACTCGCATTGGAAACTTACTGACAAGTGAGCCAGACTCACCTTAGGCTGGCAGGAGTGGTCTTGGGCTCGATCTGCCCGACTCCAGACTATAATTTGTACCCGTCGTCATCTCTCTACGCCAGATTCGAGAACAGGAGTGGTGTCACAACAGCAACAGGAATCGCTTAAAGTTCAACACCATTTTGACCACCTACGAAATCCTTCTCAAAGATAAGGTATGTTTAATAGTAGGATGTAAGACTTCCGGAAATTTCCCCCAAAAAATGGGATTTTTGGAAATGGCATGATTTTTTGGTGGATTTTATTTTATTATTATTATTATTTATTTTTTTTGCTTTTATGTCAAACTGGTATCTCAAACTGCTGAATGTTATCCGTCAAACCCCTAAAAACCGAAGGGCGCCTGCTTCCCTGCTGAAAATCTCGCAATCGCATCTCTCTGTCGCGTAATTTTTTGGCCTTCGGTAATTTTCAGGAAATTACTTTGTCGGTCACATACATCCCTGTAATCACAACTGAAAGCATTCTGACTGGTACTTTTTTTCTTTTTTGTTGTTGCTTTGCTTGAGCACAGTCTTTCCTCGGAAGTGTCTCCTGGGCAGTGCTGGTCGTGGACGAGGCTCACCGGCTCAAGAACGACGACTCCCTCCTCTACAAGACCCTGAAGAACTTTGACACCAACCACCGGCTCCTGATCACGGGCACGCCCCTGCAGAACTCCCTCAAGGAGCTCTGGTCCCTCCTCCACTTCATCATGCCCGACACGTAAGCCAACGCACCGGTGGGAGAGGCTCACAGGGAAGAGCAAATCCCGCCAGAATCTTGTCCGTCTGTCGTCCGAGGGTGGAGTGAGGGAGCGAGCTTCACTCGTTCAAACAATTTGCGGTTCCATCTCGGCACAAGCCAGTGCCCTTCAGGGCTCCTGTCTGCACCTTTTCTTTCACTGATCCCCACCTCCAGGGGGAGAGGTTCAGGGGTTGGAGTTCGCTCGTGCAGATCAGAGCAAAATTCCACCCACCAACTTCTCAACTTGCTGATGAGGGGGGTGTAATTTGAAATGATAATTGACTCGTGCAAAATCCTTAGAACAGACTAGAATAAAAAATTTGATTGTCCCCTTTTTACAAAAATACAGAAATGTTTTATCAGTTGACTAATTGATTTTAAAAACATACAAGCTACAAAAACATACAAACCACCTATTTAATCAACAACATTCGGATGAAATTACTATACAAGAGGATATTACAAAAGATACCATGGAATGGGTTTTTTGCCTGGAGTAAAATTATTCGGCCGATGCACTCCCCAACTTCTGCTCACCCCTTGTCTCCTGTCATTTTTTCCACCCTAACAGGTTCCCCCATTGGGAAAGGTTTGAGACGGAGTTCTCCTGCGCCGACAAGAATGGCTACGCCAACCTCCACCAGGAGCTGGAGCCCTTCCTCCTGCGTCGCATCAAGAAGGACGTGGAGAAGTCACTGCCAGCCAAGGTGGAGCAGATCCTCCGCGTGGAGATGAGCGGCACGCAGAAACAGTACTACAAGTAAGTGGGGAGGGGAAGGGGGGGGAAGATTGTGGCACGGCTTGTACTCTAGAACGTCTCCTGTCTTCACTGAGGATGGTCTGTTATCCCTTCCTCCGCCTGCAATCAATTAGACTGACCTTTTGAGAGATGCTTCTGACACACACCTCCTCCCCTCCTCCCCTCCCTCTCCTCCCCTCCCTCTCCTCCTCCCCTCCCCTCCTCCCCTTCCTCCCCTCCGTCTCCCCTCCGTCCCCCCTCCTCCCCTCCCCTCCTCCCCTCCTTCCCTCCTCCCCTCCTCCCTTCCTTCCCTCCTCCCCTCCTCCCCTCCCCTCCTCCCCTCCCCTTCTCCCCTCCTCCCCTCCTCCCCTCCTCCCCTCCTCCCCTCCTCCCCTCCTCCCCTCCTCCCCTCCTCCCCTCCTCCCCTCCTCCCCCCCTCCCCTCCCCTCCCCCTTTGCAGGTGGATTCTGACGAAGAATTTCCGGGCTCTGACTAAGGGCCAGAAGGGCAGCACCAGCAGCTTCATCAACATCGTGATGGAGCTGAAGAAGTGCTGCAACCACCCCTACCTGGTGCGCAGGACGGACGACTCCGCCGACCTGGAGGACTATCGGGTAAGACCATAAACCACGGTCAGACCTGCATTATTATTATATGGATATGGCAGGGAGGGAGCCTGGCTTTGTTTTCATATCCAAATCTCCAGAACAGGGCGTTCAAGATCAGTGCCTGTAGCAAGATGTGAAGTGAAAGCAGTGACAATCGAATTGATATGACAACTCTAACAATAGATAAGACTTGAAGGTTTGCATGGTGTTAATACTTAGTGGAAGGTTTGCGGTGACACCATGTAGCACTTCTCTTTCAAGGAGGAGTGTGGCTCTGAAAAGAGCTGGTAATTCCAGAGTTATCCGCTCTTTTCAAAGCCACACTCCTTCACAGGTCTCTGGATCAAATCCCGGCAGAGTAAAAGTTTTCTTTGCCAATTTTTCAATTTTGTTCACAAATTTCCAGTCAAATGTGTGTTATGCTTTTGATGAAAAGGATCCTGCTGGGATGGGAGCACCATGCCCTTGGAATTGTTTAAAAAAATTTCGGGGTGGTGGAGGTTTGGAAGGGAGGGAGATAGACCTTTTGGTTTGGAACGGACTAGCCTGTCACTGCCTGTTACATCAGCAGATGGTGGACATGAGCGGCAAGCTGGTGCTACTGGACAAGCTCCTGGTGCGGCTCCATGAGAGAGGCCATCGCGTCCTCATCTTCTCCCAGATGGTGCGCATGCTAGACATCCTGGCTGACTACATGCGGGGCAAGCACTTCCCCTTCCAGGTAACGGGGATCTAAGACTTCCAGAAAGTTCCGGAAATGGCTTAATTAATTTTTTTAAATTAATTTTTTTATTATCAATTTTTTTTTGCAACAATTGCTTGTTTTTATCTGAATGAAAACGGGGCTGTGATCCCTGGAGATATACTGACAGTTAATGGTTGAATATGCTTCTGACTGGCGCCCCCCCACCGTGGCAAAGACTAGTTGACTATTAGGGAAGATCACCGTCTAAGAGCTGGATAGCTCAGATGGTAAGAGCACTGGTACGCAAAACCAGCGGTCTCGGGTCGAAGTCCCTGCCCAGTCAAAGTTTTCTTTGCCAATTGAATACGTTAATCCAGAGGTCTCAGTTCAAGTCCCGGTCCAGCCAAAGTTTTCTTTGCTGATTTTTTCAATTTGTTCAAAAGTTCCCAGTCAGTTTTTCCTTGGTTTGTTTGACTTGAATTGAAAAAGCTCGGGTTCAACTCCCGGTCCAGTCAGAGTTTTCCTTTGCCAGTTGTTCAGTCTTTGGATTGTTGTTTGGTTTGGCAGAGACTGGACGGCTCCATCCAAGGGGAGCTGAGGAAACAGGCCCTGGACCACTTCAATGCTGAGAACTCGCAGGTAGGCAGACCTCCATCCTAACTCCTCACCCCTCAACGCAGGGCAGCTGGCAAGATCCGTGCTCACACGATTGAGCCAATCTCAAAATTTAGTAAGCCTGACGTTTCGATCCTAGCAGGACCTTTCTCAAAGGCAGAAGGACAAAACCGATACATGTACACGAAGGAAGGGAGAGGAGAGTGAATAGGACACGGATGAGAAACAAAAGACAGAGTAAAGCTGGTAGGGTGAGATCAAAGGAAAGGGCAAGGAGTAGGGTAGGGGATCTTATATCAGAGCAGGATCGTAGTCTGGCACCCAATTGAAGACGGTGCGCTGTTCAATTTTTCTCTCTTGGTGTAGGACTTCTGCTTCCTCTTGTCCACGAGAGCCGGTGGGCTGGGCTTGAATCTGGCCACGGCAGACACGGTCATCATCTTTGACTCGGACTGGAACCCCCAGAATGACATCCAGGCCATGGCCAGGGCCCACAGAATCGGCCAGAGGAACCAGGTAAGTCCGCTCTGTTAGTAGTCACGTCCTCTCGCTGTCAAAGGACAGGACGACGATGGGCAATCATGAAGTACGGTTGTTGTTGTAAGGCCAAATTAAAAAAAAAAAATTCTCATCCGAACTTTTTTTTTTAAACGGAGATGTGGGAACTTTTTTTTTTTTTTTTTTTTTTCAATTTTTTTTCCAGTCCTTTTTTTGTCTAATTTTTATGTCTAATTTTCAGTCCTTTTGATGTACAGTACGATATGTAGGCTGTGCATGTGTGAGGTTCCAATGGCTGGAAACAGCGAAATCAATCTTAATTTTGTCTTTTTATCGTTTTATAAAATTTTACAAAAAATAATTTAAAAAAAAAATGGCGGCAAGAAAACCGTTGCAGGTCTCAGTTTGTCGGTCTTCCGGTAGTATTTACTTTCCCCAGATTGATCTCTCAGTTATTTATTTATTTATTATTTTTCTTTTCTATTTTATTTGTTAGGTCAACATCTATCGACTGGTGACCAAAGGCAGCGTGGAGGAGGATATTGTGGAGAGAGCCAAGAAGAAGATGGTCCTGGATCATCTGGTCATCCAGAGAATGGACACCACCGGCCGGACGGTGCTCTCCAAGTCCTCCACATCGGCCAGGTACGGAGGGACACTGGCCCTTGAAACGGACCACAGCAATACCCGATGAATATTAATTTCTAATGAATATTTATGTTCATGAATATTGATTGCCGTATGAATATTAATGGTTTGCATTTGGTCTGTCCTTCCAGCCACACTCCTTTCAACAAGGGGGAGCTGGCCGCCATCCTCAAGTTTGGAGCGGAGGATCTGTTCAAGGAGGCAGACGGGGAGGAGGCTGAGCAGCAGGTAGGTGATGAACGATGAGCAAACCTCAAACCTCAGGCCCTATACCCCAGACCATGGCCTCGCCTGATGTTTCAAGCCCCCCAAATCTCAGTCTTATCCTAAAACGTTAGACTCAATGTGTTCACCTCGAGTCTTGGCCTCGACCTCAATCTTTAACCTGCAATGTTAGCCCCTTAGCCTCAACCTCAGCTTCATCCTCAAAATTCAAAACCTCAAAATCTACGGCCACGCCATCAACACAAACCTCAATCTCAACCTCAACCTCAAACCTCAATCCCCCACCCCACCCCCAAACACAAACCCAGCCACAAATGCAAACCCAAACCCAACCCAAACTCCAACCCCAACCCCAACCCCATCCCCAACCCCAAACTCCAACCCCAACCCCAACCCCAACCCCATCCCCAACCCCAAACTCCAACCCCAACCCCATCCCCAACCCCAAACTCCAACCCCAACCCCAACCCCAACTCCAACCCCATCCCCAACTCCAACTCCAACCCCAACCATACATCCCTACAGACTCTCAGACTCACTCAAGGCCCCTCTCCCACCCCTGGACTGACCCCCTTCCTTGTACGTCTTTCGCAGGAGATGGACATTGATGCCATCCTGGAGCGAGCCGAGACCAGAGAGGCAGAAGACAATGGAGGTGCTGGCGAGGAACTCCTGTCCCAGTTCAAGGTCAGTCAATACAGAGAGACAGAGTGACAGAGAGAGAGAAAGAGAGCGAAAGAGAATTCATGAATATGCATAACGAGAATTGAAGGTTTTCATGGTCAGAAAAGCAGACGAAGAAACAGGTTTGCTGTAACACCATGCAAGATTCTCTATATGTGTGGTTCCGGTTCTTTTCAGAACCACACATAATCACAAAGGAGAATTTTTCATGGTGTTACCGCAAACCTAAAAGGAATGTTAGGAATGGCTTTATAGCCTTGTTTTGGGCGGAAAAAAAATAATAATAAAAATAAATAAAAATAAAATAAATAAATTAAAAAATTAAAATAAATGATAATAATGATAATCTATTTCAATATGCGTAACATCAGCAGGAATGACCTTTAGGAAGAATGCCGTTTGGCGGGTGAATATGAACTTCCTTTAAAAATATGCTTCTCTCCTTCCTTTGTTTTTGCCAATGGCAGGTGGCCAATTTCTCCACGATGGTTGAGGAGGACGCAGACCTGATGGCAGAGGACACGGGCAAGGACTGGGAGGACCTGATCCCCGCCGCCAACCGCAGCAAGGTGGAGGAGGACGAGAAGCAGAAGGAACAGCTGCAGCTCTACCTGCCGCCGAGGGTCCGCAAGCAAGTCAACAGGGTAACCAACCAACAGACCAATCAACCAACCCACTGCCGTTCCTACCCCTGTTCTTCTGTTTCATTAGAATTCAGAGCAGCGCAGTGCATTGTGATATTATATGATATCGTCAACACTTTCATGAAGGGGCGACTTTAACCTTTGTGAAAATGCATAACTGCACTTTGCTAATTCGTTAAATACGTAATTAGGCTTTTTAAAGATTTTTTTCACTGTTTAACTTCACTAGGTTGTAGATGTTTCACTATTTATTCGTGTTCATCCCAAATAAGTAAATTGACAAACCAGACAATTTTTCGTAAAAAAATCTTGAAAACGTTGATGATATGATGGGATATTTCTTGGAAATTGAGAGTTGGGAAGCATTGACTTCAAATTGTTTTTTTTCGTGTTTGTGAATTCCTCTCTTCAGATGACGTACCAGGGCAGTGACTCCGAGGCCTCAGTCACGCGCAAGAAGCGCGCCAAGCGGTCGCGCTCCTCCAGCTCCAGCAGCGAGTCGGACGACAGCGATGCGGAGAAGAAGGCCAAGCGACCGCGGGGACGGCCGCGCACCTCCCGCCGCGACAGTGCGCACGGTTTTACCGACGCTGAAATAAGAAGGTAGGAGCCGGCACATGGGGCTGTTCAGCACCCAAATCATTTTCCTAGTACCGGGTACCCCAGGTAGTAAGTGCTTGATGTGGTTGTGTGCGTGAATGCCTCCTAACCGCAATTCTGTGTCCTCATTCGCTCGCAGGTTCATCAAGAGTTACAAGAAGTTTGGCGAGCCTCTCACAAGGTAGGTCATGGCTTTCCATGCTCTCATGAATTTTTGCCCGACCAATGTCATGCCCTCTGCTAATGCTGTGTGGACTTCTCCCTGGTTGAAAAGCCATTTCCGCATTTCAGTGATTGGTTGCCTTCTACAGAAATGCCCCTCTGCTAATCGCCCTCCCCCTGACCTTCTCTCTCAGGCTGGAAGCCATCGCCGGTGACGCTGAACTCCAGGAGAAGTCGCAGGCGGACCTGATGAAGCTTGGCACCATGCTGCACGAGGGCTGCAAGAGGGCCATAGCGGAGTACGAGGAACGACTCAGAGAAGACCCCGAGTTTGACGGTAAGTCCTTGCCCAACACGGATAGTAGCCGCCAACCATTCCTATTTTGGAGAAATCATTCTTCTCTTTTTTTTGTAAAAGTTTATCACTTTTGAAAGAGCTGGTCAAGTCGTGGGGCTTTTCAACCTTTTTGTTAATCTTTTCAATGACCTTTTTTCAACTGCCTTTGAGAATGGTTCTGCTAGGATCAAAATGTCAGGCCCTCTAAATTTTCAGTA
The DNA here is from genome assembly GCA_949987565.1 of Luidia sarsii. Lineage (NCBI taxonomy): Eukaryota > Metazoa > Echinodermata > Asteroidea > Paxillosida > Luidiidae > Luidia > Luidia sarsii. The sequence goes on along the minus strand of OX465108.1, from coordinate 1,206,526 downwards.
AGCAGTTTGCAACATTTGTGTATATTGCTACTCTTCTTTTTCAATGGTTGAAGGCAAGAAGAGAGGAGCAACGCTAAAGATATCGGGGGTGACCATCAACGCTCCGTCCCTGCTCAAGCACGAGGAGGAGTTCAAGGCCTTGGTTCAGACGATTCCTGCCGAACCCACCCAGAGAAAGAAGTAAGTCCAAGCTCCATGAAATGAGGCCTTCTGCCTTTGAGAAAGGTCCTGCTAGGATCGAAACGTCGGGCCCACAAATTTTCACAAATAAAAAAAAAAAAATCCCTTTTTTTTCAGGTACCAGCTGGAGTGCCGGGCCAAAGCGGCGCACTGGGACGTGGAGTGGGGCGTGGACGAAGACTCCAACCTCCTCAAGGGCATCTACGAGTATGGCATGGGCAGCTGGGAGGCCATCAAGATGGACCCAGAGCTCAACCTCCACGACAAGGTACGGTTCTATCAGGGAGAGATCTGTGTTTGCTAATTCCTAAATAGCCAAGGGTAACGGCGTAACTAACTATCAAGTGTTGAGATTATTGCCCTGATGCCCAAGATGCTCGCCTGGTACTGATCTCGGTCGCGTTCCTCTCCCCCCTGCAGATCTTGCTGAGTGATCCCCAGAAGAAGCCCCAGGGGAAGCAGCTGCAGACCAGGTGTGAGTACCTGATCAAACATCTCAAGAAGCAGAGGGACAAGGAGGAACTCATCGCCGAGGTAAAGGCAGGGATGTACGACTTCCTGGAAATTTCCGGATTGCCGGAAACGGTGTGATTTTTTTTTAAGATTTCCGGAAACAGTGTGATTTTTTGTTCAGATTTCCGGAAATGGTGATTTTTTCTTTGAGAATTTTTCTTTGCCAATTTTTTCAATTTGTTCAAAAGTTTCCCGTCAGTTTTTCCTTTGTTTTTTTGACTGAAATTGTTGACAGTTGAACTTCACTAGGTTGTAGAAGTTTCACTATTTATTCGTTTTCATTCAAAAAAAATTAAAAGCTTTCCTTGGAAATTTTTAAAAATTTGTCAGCAACCAAAGAAAACGCGGAAGCCAAAGGAGCCGTCGGCATCGGCAACGGCGGCTGGAGCGACTGAGGGCAAGCCGGCCGCCAAGCGCGAGCCCAAGACCAAGGCCAACAACCGCAAGAAGGCCAGCAACGCGGCAGCCGCGGCCCACGGCGAGGAGGCTGGCACAGGGGCCCAAACGGCCGCGGCCACCACCAACGAGAAGACGGCCAAGACCAAGGGCCGGAAAGGCGGCCGCAAGAAGGCCGAGGACCACAGCAAAGAGGAGAAGGAGAACAAGGAGCAGGGGGAGACCAAGAAGCGCAAGAAGGCCAAGACGGAGGAGCCGGAGGAGGAGGGCGAGATTGTGGACGACGAGCCCGAGATCAAGAGGGAAAAGAAGGTCAGCCAAGTCGACTGAATCAAAACATCCCTCCCCAAAAACCCTAGACATCATTCCCTCAGACTGATCAAGTTTCCCTTCAATTTTTTTTAATGCAAATTCGTCCGAAACAAGGCTAAAAAGTCACTCAAGGTAAAGGGCTAAGGGAAGAAAAAGATAGAGAGGGACTTGGGAAGGCATCAGATGCAATTTTGTGATCGGAGGGAACGTTTGAGTGTAGTCAAACCTCTCTTCTTAGAACAAGATCCCCAAACCCCATACAAGCATGACATGAATGCCCATCGAGACTTTTCAGTCTTTGGTTTCTCCCCGTTTTTTTTCCCCCCGTTTTAGGGAAAGGACAAGGCCGAACCCAAGGGTGCCAAGAAAGGTCACAAGGAGCTACCCCCTATGCACATCACAGCCCAACGGAACCCAGTCTTCATCGATCCAACGGGAGAGCTGGACGAAGCCACATTCAGTGCCGTAAGTAACCACCTTCCCAAGGAGAATAGAAGGGAGTTGGGTAGAGCTTGCTATGTACAAATCATTGCCTCTTTTTGAGTTTGACACTGAAAAAAAAAAACCAAGGAAGTCTTGTTAGAACCACACAAACTCTATAGAAAGACCTCCATCCTCCTCCTCCTCCTCCTCCTCCTCCTCCTCCTCCTACTCCTCCTCCTCCTCCTCCTCCTCCTTCTCTTCCCCCTTCTCTTCTCCTCCCCTCCTCCCCTCCTCTTCTCCTCTTCCTCCCCTTCCTCCCCCTCCCCTTCCACCTCCTCCACCACCTCCACCACCTCCTCCACCTCCACCTCCATCTCCACCATCATTACGATTATCATCATCATCATTACTATTTCACTCAGTGAATTGTCTCATCATCTTGTCTCCTCCCTCTCCTCTCCTCCTCTCCTCTCCTCTCCGTCCTCTCCCCTCCTCCCAGTGCAAGGAGAAGATGCGACCGGTCAAGAAGGCCCTCAAGCTCCTGGACAATCCTCCTGAGGAGGTGTCTGAGAAGGAGCAGGTCAACCACACCCGGCAGTGTCTGCTCAAGATTGGCGACCACATCACCGACTGCATCCTGGACCTGAAGGATGCCGACAAGATCCACGAGTGGAAGGGGTCAGTCACAGAAACTAAGGTTTCGTCTAAGATTTTTTTTTTTTTTTTTCGCCAAAGCTTTTCGGTTTTTCAACAAACCCTTGTTTAAAGAAGACTTGATGCTTTGCATGGTGGGTGAAACAATATAGGAAGGTTTGCGGTGACACCATGTATAAGGTCTCTTAAAGAAGAGGTGTGGTTCTGAAAAGAACCTGAGTGATAACTCGACGTTCCGACCAGTATGCTCTGGCCGTCATCATGAGAAACCCTTGTTTGGAAACAAGCCATACTGTAGAGTCACAAAATAATGATTCCATCAAAGATAGGGTTTTTTTTTCGCACAAAACTTGTTCAAAGCTAGTATGACTGATGTGCTGTGGAGTTACAGAACAAAGATTTGCCAGTGCGACTACCATACTGTGGAATTGGAAGGTTTAACCAAAAATTTCACCCAAGTTTTGAATGTTTATTTTTGTCACACATTCAAAGTTAGTTTAAATTTGTTCACTTTTTTTCCCCCCATCTGGGCATTCAGGTACCTTTGGACATTTGTGGCAAAGTTTACGGAGTACGATGCCAAGAAATTGTACAAGTTGTACAGACATGCGCAGAGGAAGCGAGATGACGAAAGGGAAGAGGTGAGGCATCAATTCAAAGAGGTTTTGCCCTTACTCGACGTGGTAAACACTGAATGCTCAGTGATTTGCCCGGTGCCTGATACAAATTTCAGGCAGCTCGGGCGGGATTCGAACCCGTGACTCCGGAATTCTAGTACGGACGTCTTAACCACTGGACCACCGAGCTGGTCAGGCACCGGGCAAAGCACTGAGCATTCAGTGTTTACCACGTCGAGTAAGGGCAAAATCTCTTTGAATTACATTCTCCTCGACGCAAACATCATGTTATATCTATGGTGAGGCATCAACTATAAAAAAAGAAGATGACATCAACACATTAGCCGTGTTTGCTTTGACTATAAGAGATGATGACGATCAAGGCGCTGATCAAAAAAATTGTTGGCTTGTCTCTTTGGCCTGAACCTGTCTGCAAACAGCAGCAGGTGAAGCACACGGGTACAGGGGCAGCGGGTGCAGTGGCTGGCGCCGCGGCGGGCAACCAGGCCGGCCACAAGCAGCAGCAGCGGCCACCGGACTGGGCGGCCGGTTCGGCCAAGGGCCGGGAGGGCTACTACTCCACCCCTGGCCAGGCAGCCGGCGGCTACGGCCACCAGCAGGGCATCAAGCGGCCTCACTCCGGCGGCGAGGCCGCCGACAGAGCCAGAGGCGACCGGGACAGGTGAGGAACCTAACTCCCTCCTCTTCCTCCTCTTCCTCTTCCTCCTCCTCTCCACCACTGCTTGTCGCTTGCCTGGTCTATGGCCTATAGTCTTTGTGGCTTTTTTTTTCGTTTTCTAGTTAGTCGGCGTCACTTTTTTCCGTTGGAATGCCCTTTGTGGAATATTGTTATAATTTTGTTACTTTTATTTTGTATTGTTTACGTTCTGTCCGAATAAAACCAAAAATGAATTAGATGGCCTGATGTGACTGTGATCCTAGCAAAAAAGAAACCGTTCTTGAAAGGTCTTCGTCTCGTTTGAACCTGCTTTGATCGTTGCAGGACCTTTTTAATTTGACTGCCAGTTGTATCACTGGAACCCACCAAGGTCAAGTTTTGATTGTGGCGGGACCCTTTTTGAGGATTTCTCCAAGGCTTCTTGCATTATTTGAACCCACCAAGGGCCTGCTGGGAGCCTCTATTGGGAGCCTCAAAGGGCCTCTATCGGGTCTAGAACCTTCCAAGGTCCCTCTCGTGGGTCCGGCCGGAATCGGGGGAAAACCGTCAGGCCCTCAGATTTTTTTTTACCGTTGAACATTTGCGACCATTTGGGTTGTTGGAAGTCAGTCGGCAGTTTGCAAAAAAATAAAAATCTCTTTGCCTTTGAGAAAGGTCCTGCTAGGATCGAACCGTCAGGCCCTCTAACTTATTCGATTTTTTTTTCTTTTGTACGATATTTTGTATTGTTCCCGTGTACGAGATGACAAGTAATCATATGGGTTAGATCAGTTTTCCCAGGGTCACTGACCCAGAGACCCCACTTAGCTCCGATGTACTGTTGCAGTCATTTTTCCTAAGTAAGGTTGCAAGCATCAAAGCTAAGGCACGTTGGTCTGCCCCGGGGAAGCTAATCGAACCTATGCACAATAGAATCTCTCTTTAAAAAAAAAAAAAATGGGCAAGAAAACTTTGACCGGGACTTGAACCGGAGACCCCTGGATTAACGTACCAGTGCTCTCACATCTGAGCTATCCAGCCCTTAGATGGTGGCCTTCCCTAATTGTCAACTAGTCTTTGCCAGGGTGGGGGGCACCAGTCAGAAGCATGATCGCTTCAAAAGTTGTTCCAAAGTTCCCAGTCAGTTTTTCCTTTATTTGTTTCGCAATAGAATTCTCAGTATCCTTGCATATATTGACTGTAGAGTTGATTCTTGGCTAGGCATCTTGGGGTACTGTGGTTGACTGAATGGCCCATTGTCTAACAACCTGAGCAGGTCCACTGGTCCATACAGGGGTAACTGTTACCAGGCCCCCTGCCATTAGAAATGAACACTTTTGAGGCCACACAGAAGGAAGTAGCCCTAAGAGAATTACACTGACCAGTGTGAACAAGGCCTCATTGGATTTTTGACCTTGGTCAGACAACTACAAGCCCACTCATTGGTAGCTGAACTTTCCTCCAATCCCTAAGTGACGTAGAGTCCTTCTCCCCTACATCTTGTTTCAAGATGAAGCACCTCCTTATAGATACAGTAGCACTGATGGCATATCTGTAAAAAGAGGTGTCCTTTGTTTTATTGTCCAACCCTTGCCTACCCACGCCCTTCCCACGCCCTTCTCCCTCTTCCCTACAACCTTTACCACAACCCCATCTTCTCTATTACCTCGTCTGTCTCCTCGTCCTCCCCCTCCTCTTCCTCCTCTTCTTCCTCTTCCTCCTATTCCTCTTCCCCTTCTCTTCCTCTTCCCCTTCTCTTCCTCTCATCTGGTTCTCTCATTCTCCTCTGCCTTTTACTCTCTTCTGTTCTCGACATCTCCCTCCCTCCCTCCCCCTGCTCCTCCCATCCTCGTCTCCTCCCGTCCATCTCTTCTACCTTCCTCCTCCTCTACCTGCATCTTCTCTCCTTCCCTGTCCCCTGTCTTGTTTTCCTTCCCCCATCTCCCCCTCCTCCCCTTCTGCCGCAATCCTCTGATTTCCCCTCCTCTTCCTTTTGACTCCTCTGTCCTCCTCTACTCCTCCTCTACCTCTTCTGTCCTCCTTCGTCTTCTCCTCTTTGTTCTACACTTCCTTTTCTTATCTTCTCCTCCCCTTGTCTTCGTCTTCCCTCCCTCCTTCCTCCCTCCCTCCCTCCCTGTCCCTCCCTCCCTCTATCCTCTTCCCCTCCCCCTCCTCCATCGTCATCTGTCTCCCCCGTCTTCCTCCTCCTCCACCTCCTTGTCCTCCTCCACCTCCTCCCTCCTTCCCTCCTTCCATTCGTCTTCCTTCCTCCTTCCCTCCCTCCCTCCCCCTCCCTCCCTCCCCTTCCCCTCCCCCTCCTCCATCGTCATTTGTCTCCCCTGTCTTCCTCTTCCTCCACCTCCTTGTCCTCCTCCACCTCCTCCCTCCTTCCCTCCTTCCCTCCTTCCCTCCTTCCATTCCTCTTCCTTCCTCCTTCCCTCCCCTCCCTTCCTCCCTCCCTCCTTCCCTTCCCCATCCTGCATCCTCCATTGTCTCCCCTATCTCTCCTCTTCTCCACCTCCCTGTCCTCCTCCACCTCCCCCTCCTCCTCCTTCAGTGGTCACCCATCCCTTCCCAACCCTCGCATGCACCAACGACCCCCGGCCACTGGAGAGCGCTTTGAGCATCGGCAGGGTGTGGAGAGTCGCGGTCCTACCCGAGGGCCGTTTAGGGACAGGTAAGGGAGCCAGTCATAACGTGCCACCTCTTGCATGCCCTCAATCACCGTCTCAGCATTTCATTTTTCAATCTTCTTTTTTGGCAAGGGGATTTCATCACCTTGCCGCCAGATAGTGCAGTCAGTGTGCTTTTCACGCATGATGCAACCCTGTGCATGCTTTCCCTCTCTCACTCGCTGGCATGTTCTGTGGATTGTTTGTTCGTCCAAACTCCAATTAACTCTCCGGTGTGGTTTTCATTCGTGAAGCCACACCGGTTTTAAAAGGACCCAAGACGGCTAAGCATTTGTTTGTGATCGCACTGATGAAAACCAGCTCGGACCTGTAATAAACAGTAATAATCAGTGAAATCATTGATTACAAGTGATAATAAACTATGATTACTGACGATAAAAAGATTAAAAAATTGCACCTATTTGTCATCAGAAATGGCAATTTCAAAAACGAATGATCAAATTTGTGACTAGCTTTTAACTAGCGTTCGTAAGTGGTGACTAGTAAACACCATTGATAACCGATTATAATCTGTGAAACTTTGGAAAGAGGGGGAAAAACGTAGCCCCATTACACTTGCTGTTTTGCATCTAATCTACTGAGCACAGTCACACGTCTCATGAAGTGATTCATTTGACGATCGCGGCTATTCTAGTTTCTTGGGTCCTTGGGAGTTAAAACCAAAATTGCGTTGACTTCACTAACATTCTCTGGACTTAAAGGTAAGATTGGTTTCTTATTTTCAGTTGACTCACTAGCGAGCATCTTGTTTAGTTTTTGTTACACTCATCTTTTCTTAACCCTAGTCCATTCAATTGATACTGAAATGACACTAGTCTGTGAGAGGGACTAGACAGTGGCTGCAGCCAGTTGTTGCAACCAATTCTTTTAAACTTGTGTGTTATTTCTGGACATAGCCGATATGTTCCAATATTAATACTGCCCTTACTGATATGCACCTGCCTATCCTGTAAAACACCAGTTTGGTTGATCCAGGTTTTCTTATTATAAATCAGACGATCAACACATTATGTATGAAGTGAACTCAGAATTCAAATGGCTGCAATACAGTTTAAATATATTGTTGGTCAAATCTGTTTTGGCAGTGATACAAAGTATGTCACGTAGGTTCCAGCAGTATAAACCATTCGTCTTCTTAGACAGTGCCATAAAAGGATTAAAGAATTTGGAATAAAGTTTTCTTTGCAAAAGTAAAAAAAAAAAAAAGTATAAGATAGGAGTTTTTTTTGCTGGCAACTTTGAGGCAACCAACAGCACTGCTCGTAAACAAAAGGGCGTTTCAGAAGTTGAGAGAGCGCACTCTACTGACGGCATCTCAGTTGATATCCCCCAAGCAAATTGTCTACTACTTTGGAAGGTCAATCGAATGTGCTTCCTGGAAAGATTGCCCCATGCTAAAAGCCTGTTTTAAAATTTACCTCCATGTGGCGAGGCCTTTCCATTTCAAGTCCCATAGACTGACAAGAACAGAGGCAGCACTGAGCTCATGCACAGAAACTATGGTCGAGTTTAATTTCATTGGCTGCGGCTCAGGCTATAGCTTGGGTCATTGCCGTGCACAGTCTATGCCTCAATGCTGCAGCTTTCAGCCATAGCCTGTAGCTGTTCATTCAAAACTCAGTTCATCATTTTCTGAGACATCCACAAGTCTTCTGTTTCTTCTGCTCGTTACTGCTCTCTTTGTGTTAAGATTCTTTAGACTTCTCCTCTCTTTCCAAACATGATTTTTTTTTATCTCCAGATGCTAGACTTCCCTTGAAGCTCCTTTTCTGTGTCTTGATATTCTCTCACTCTTCAAACCATTATGTTTCTGCCAAAGAAAGATTGCTTTTTTTTCCCAAGCATGTTTTTTTTTTTATTCCGTTTACATTTCAAAAATACTTACAATATGTTGTCATCCATTTAAATAGTCTTTTGATCGATTCATTTTGATTTTTGAAAAAAACAAACATATTGATTCGGGCTGAGTTGTCAGAAAGAAGGTTTCCAATCAGCCTTTGGCTTTCTGTGAAAGTGCAATTGAGACAAAGCAAAATGACAACATTATTCTCTGCCAATTTTTTTTTTTCAATTTGCTCCAAAAGAGTTCCCAGTCAGTTTTTCCTTTGTTTGTTTGACTTTGAAGTGAAAAAGCTGCATCCACTTTGTGTGATCCCAGAGCTGCCGTAGCCAGGTTTACAATTGGTTGTTTGCATCTGAATGAAAGCGGGGGTGTGATCCCTGGAGATATACGGCAGTTTATAGTTGAATCGCTTCTGACTGGCACCCCCACCCCTGGCAAAGACTAGTTGACTATTCTGGAAGGCCACCATCTAAGGGCTGGATAGCTCAGATGGGAAGAGTGCTGGTACTGTACGTTAATCCAGATGTCTCGGGTTCAAGTCCCGGTCCAGTCAAAATTTGTCTTTGTCAATTTTTCAATTTGACAACATTATTACTTCTTCTCGATGAATAAGAGTAGGCTGGCTGCTGTGAGCATGAAATCTGAACGATCTTTTAAAAAATGCAACGATTGCGGTCTTTCTGAATGCGTTGGCCAGCAGCTTGAAATATCCCAATGAGAATTGGCTGCGGCTCCCATAGACGTGTGTGTGATCAGAAGCCACAGCCATTTGCATTCAACAAAAGCTGAAGACTCCTATCCTATCCAAACCTGGCTGGTGGTTTGAAGTGAGCCCTCTTGTGACAGAGTTGCAGGAATGGAATCAATACCCTGCCCCAGCCCTTAGCGCAAACTAATGAAGTCAAATTCTTCATTGAACAAAAGATACTTTAGAACACAAAAAGATGATTTGTATTCAAAGGTTTTGTTGAATTCCACGCTACTTTCTTTTGCCAGACACCCTGTCATCTTCCTACTAAAGATTACAGTGGCATAATAATCCTAATTTTCCTTTTGAAAATGGTCAGGCTTTCAGAAAATGGTGTGAAGCATTTTGGTTTTTTTAAGCTTTTAGAATTTTCTTTAAGAACGATTGATGAAAAATGGCCTCTGTCCATTCTGTCAAGCGATTTATCCACAATCCTGAAATTGCTAGCCCGTTGCAAAGTATGGCTTTGGGTATGGTTATGGCTGAGGCTGAGGCGCTACTCCTGAAACCCACATGGAAGACACATACATCGAGATAAAAGCATGGGCCCGTGGGTTTGAGATATGCTTTCTGTTTTTGAACAAACAAGGGAGCCCTCCATGTATTCACAGCTGTTGGGATGATAAGCTTTAGCCAAAGCCATAGCTGTGGCTACAAAGCCCTTTGCAAAACAGCTTGCTTTGCCACTTGGGTGATGGCACGAGGTACAGCGTCAGAAATTAGTCTGGTAACCTGTGTGTCCTTTGGCTTTGAAACCCATAGGTACGCCTCTGGGGACTCGACCGCCTCTTACAGCCGCTCCCACCAATACGACAACCACCGCTTTGGCAACAGCTACCCCTCCAGGGATCGAGAGGAGGGCATCACAAGGTATTAGCCTAACCATTATTACCAGTATTGAAACCACAATTAACCACACATGGTTTTTCCTGTGGGAGGATAAGGGCCATACACCAGGACATTCCACAGCGGGGTTTTTGTGGTGTAATCCTGTGGTATGTGAGCCTACACCCCTGTGGGCACTGTGGTAAGTTGCGGTATACAGTGTGTGTCCTGTGCGGGAGGTTCCAAACGTTAGGGTTAAGGGGAAGGTTTGCGGTGACACCATGTAGTACCTCTCTTTCAAGAAGGAGTGTGGCTCTGAAGCAGAGCTGATAACTCAACGTTTCGAGGAGTGTGTACTCTGCTCGTCATCAGGAGACTGCTGGATTCCAACTATCGTCGGTGCTTTATATGCCTGATGGAAGCGCTTGGGCGTGGAGAATCTTTCCCGCCCAGTGCGGCCACTTGAGCGTGATTTTCAAGGAGGAGTATGGTCAGCGGCCGTGGCGTAACGGGGCAGATTCTTTTCTTGCATGTGATAAGGAAATGCAGGGATCAGCAGGCCTTGCTTTGGTGGGGTATTGTTGACCAATGCACCAAAGCAATGACATCAACCTCTATTGCATTTGTGTGCGCTCTTCTCAGGTACAACAACGACAACAAGCGAGAGCGTGACGCCCCCTCTGGACGCTCCTACCACAGCGGACGGGGCAGCAGCGACGAGCACCGACGGCGCAGCAGCGACAAGACGGACGGCACCGGCGCCGGCGGCGGCGGCAGCAGCGGCAGTCACAGCCAGCACCAGGCGGGCAGCCGGGACGACCGCTTCCACCACTCGCACATCGACAGCAAGCGGCGAAAGGGCAGCGATCGCGACCGGGACCGCGAGCGAGAGCGCGACCGGCCGGCCGGCGACCACCACCGGTCGGCCGGCGGTGACTGGCCTGACCACCGCTCGGACCGGCACCGCGACCACCGGCAAGACTCATGGTCTAGCGGCGATCACAGCAGGTAGCCCGCCGTCCGTCCACCCCACCCCTACACCCCCCACCCTCACCCCATCCCTACACCCCCCACCCTCACCCCACCCCACCACCAGCAGACGACGGCCTGTCGGGAAGAATTTTCAACTGCGACCGTCTCCATCGCTCCACCATCCAAATAATTGATACTGTACAAAGAAAAGCTTTTACTGTGATCATTGATTGCCCATCAACTATAATCACACCGTTTGAAGCAGTCTAAAGCGTGTACTTTGATAGCCGAAAGCCCTTGATTCAATTTGGTGTGGTCAATAGCACGGTACATTGATTAGCCATAATTCCCAAAATCCCATCGTTTTAATACAATCAAAAGCATTTGCTGTGATCACAAAATCCAATCGTTTGATGCAGTCAAAAGGCTGTGCTGATTTTGTCCTAACCCACCATCTCGTCTTTGGTTTGCGGTCGAAAGCAGGTAATACAATCACGCATTGGTCCACAGTCTTTTGGTGTGCTCAAAAAACATGGTGCACATGTACCTTTATGGACCACCTCCACTATCCAGTCATCGATGTGTTGTGTTAAGCTTCCTACGGTTCTACCCCCCGGTCAGTCCCTGGTGAAAAACAAGGGACGCTTTTCCCACGAAAGTGTAGCGCAATAGCAGCCAATTCCCCCATTCTTTCTAGAAATGATCGTTGTCATAGCTATAGTCCCAGACTACGTTAACCTTCTACCCACAATCCAGCCGTGCAGAGCTGGCTAGCGCTAGTGACAAAACAAAAGCTTAACGATATTTTTGTAATTTTTGGAAATCTGCCTTTTCCAGGTTCAGCATAAAATGCCTCCGTGAACGTTTAATTATTTGTGTATATTTTTCCTTTTTTTTACTCGGCAAGGAAGTGGTTCTGATCAAATTGGAGAAGCTTATCGATTTTTTGTTGTCTATTACGTGGGCACCCTCAGCAATAAGTGATTTTGGAATCTGCCCAAATGAAACGTCATGGTAATGCCGTGGTAACAGTAATGTCATAGCAACGTCATAGCAACGGCGTGGCCACTAGCGGCATTGATTGGTTGCCGTGCGACTCGGAGATGCTTGGGCTTCCTCCTCTCACCCCGACGATTTTTGAAGAAAGAAAAAAAATGGAAATCCACATTTCTTCGGCTAGGACAAAAGACCAATGAAAATTTGCCAGTGGAAAAAAATGAAGGGCTTATTTAGTCAGAGAGGTGGGTCTCTTTATCATACCAGTTGGAGTGAAATGATTTTTTGTTTATGTATTTGTCCAGCACTTTGTCTGTCTATTTGTCGGCTTGTCTTCTTGTGTGTATTTGCGTTATCCGAAGGTCCACACCACTGTCAATAACTAAAATATGTTGTACATGTATATTCAGTTTTTCCTCTCTTTTTTCTTTTGGCATAAAGGAAAAACAAAAATCGTTTTTGTACAGAATTTGTAAATTAGAGAGCAAATCCAAATTGGTGCGAGTGCTGGCCTATTTCTTGCATGTCCAGTCCGTTCCCTGTCACTAGTGACTAGTGAGTGGCTGCTTTTGGCCATCCATTGAAGCTTTCACATTGAAGTTTTCTTTTGGGGGGGGGGTTAGGAATGGTTGAGATAATGAAGTGAGAATCTAGCTTTGGGCAAGGGGCGAGGATTAGTACCTTCATTTTTTCACTCTTATCGCTACTTTTTCTTTTTAGTCAGTTGGGCTGCTAACTAAGGTTTTGCGATGGCACCTATGAGGGGTCTAGAACTGTTGCTATGTACAGTGGTTGCTATAACGATATTTTTTTCTTCGGTTTAGGGAGGCTGCTGAAAATTGGATTTTAGCCTGAATCTAGCAGGAGAGAGAAGGGACAAAAATTAATTTGTGTTTTTCACCGCTTGCCAGCTGCAAAAAATAACCCAACATAAAAAGAAAAAACGAAAACAAAAAATTTACAAAACATTAATATTGTTATTTTGTCTGTAAATTCATATTTTTATGTAATATATAATATATGATGGAGCATTATTTAATAAGATAAAACTCCAAATTCCACCTTGTAATAAAAAAGAAAACAAATACTTGCATCATTAGACTAATCCGATGACGTCTATAAATAGTAATTAAACAAATCCTGTTTCCAAAGAGCTTTTTTCAAAGGGCGGTGTTTTGATGATGACGGATAATTGTGGTTTTTCTTATCCCTATTTTTTTTGGGCGAGAGAATATTCCATTGTTTATTGCCCTTTGTGAGTGGAAATATTGAATTTGTCAGGGGAGAAAGAGAGAGAGAATACTTGTGTATTCATAGGTGGGTCTGAGGAAGGGGTGTATTCAATTAGTTATTAAACCTGTTTGCCCACAACGTTGGACTCTTATGCCACAGTTGGTGAAATTGAGCGAACAACAAGTTGTTTCTCCTTCCACCCCCCCCCCCCCCCACCCACCCCCACACAAGAAAAAGATCTTGAGGATGTTTGTAATATTTTAACGGTATTTCAGTTAAAATTGTCCCACAGAATGACCCCCCCCCCCGAAAAAAATAAAATAATGAAGTTCAGAAATTCCTAAGCTGAGCTTCACTAATATGCAAGTTTAGTGAATGCTTGTTTTTTAATAACGAACCTTTTTGTTGATTTAACTGAAGTTCAGTTCCATTGTCGTGCTCAGTCCACGAATGAAATCCTCTCCTGCTTCTGTCAATAATACAAACCCAGGAGCATTTTACCCACAGAAGGGTCATTGTTCTGCTTCATATTTTGGTAGTTTTTGGGGTCAAAAACTTTTCAAGATCAAACCCACTTCACACCAGGTCAACACAGACTTGCTTCTGAAATCTGAGGTATTGTTTGCGAAGCTTTACACTGTATTTTGATCATGGGATGAATTTCTCACTTTCCGTCCTTTTCATGATTCAAGGGTAGAAGGAAAAGGAGAAATTTGTAAAAATGTACTTTGGTAGGATGATATTGAGAAAATCTTAGTCATTGAGAGTGGGTGACTTGCTTCCTTATCCCAACTGATTCATTCCTGGATCCTGGAAAAAAACACATTTTAGAATTAATCATTTCCAAGACACGTCTTAACCTGAATGACAATTAGACATTTTGCCAAAGATAATACTCGGAGATTATTCGGAATGATTTGGAGTGGGCCAGATAAATTTTTTTTTTGGGGGGGGGGGTGGAAGAGTCAGGTCAGAGGTCAGTTTAAATTTGCATACTTTGCATGGAAATTGATGCAGTCTGTCAAGCAAAATGGTTTAAGATGTTTAAACCAAGCAACTCATTGTGAAGGGGAGAGTTAGGGTTAAGAATGGCTTCTGACAAGTGAAATTGCGTATCCTTCAAACTTGAGTAAGAAGTCACAAAAAGAGAGCCTGTGTGAGCTGTGAGTTTGTCTGTGAGTGTTAATTTAAGCTAGATTTGACATCAATAAGACAGACGATATGCGTAGATGAAATGGCTCATCCAAATCAACTTATATCAATTTATCAAGTTTCTTCCACTGATCACTTTTGCTTTGCTTCTGTTTTCCTTTTTTTATTTCCCACAATTCCATTGAGAGTCTTCTCTCATGCCCTGATGTTGATGCGTCTTATTCGTTGTTGTTTTTTCCTCTGTAAATATTAATGTATGTAAAATACGTCATTCTAGATTATAATGTAAGAACATTACGGCATTTATTGTGGAGTATGTCCAATTGAAAAACAAAAAACAAAAACAAAAACAATGGGGACATTTTTTGCTACTAAAAGTTAAAACTGACAATAAAAGATGTTGTCTTCATAATTGCTGTTGTGTTTGCGTCTGCTTGTCTTTTGTTCTCTTAATTGGGGATAAATGGATTTGGTTTATATAAATAAATATAACAACTATCTCAAAAAGTGATATACATAAAAATTTATTGTTGCAAACTGCTTATTGACTAAAATTACCAAAATACAAATCTCAAATGTTAGAGGGCCTGACGTTTTGATCCTAGCACTAGCAGGACCTTTCTCAAAGGCAAAAAACAAATAAATAAATTTAATTAATTAATTAATATATCAAATAAATATATATTCGGAAACAACATCCATGTATAATATTTATGGATATATTTTTTACTGGAATTCAATAAAAAACTAAAAACTGCGACCTTTGACCCGTTGGTGAAACTGACCAATCAGAGGCCGACATCCAGGCAATTTCTTTCCCAAGCTGTACACACGTTTACACGGTAATGGAACAAGGGTTTACGACACGAATTCTCTCTTTTTTTCAAACAAACCTCTCTGGATTGGTTTTAAAAAATACAGGGTTTATAACTTCGGCTAACGCAGAAGCGAAATGCCCTATATTTCTATATCTTTATTCGGTGACGACTGGAATTATCGAGTAACTTTGGTTTCGATTTGTGTCCGTGGTGCAGTGCGGTAGTGCTGTTCCATATGTAATGCACGACTTGCCCAGTTTTCGGACATTACCAATTCTGCAATACAAATCACAATTCCCGGAAAGATTTAACTTTCAGCTTGATACCTGTACCTACATGTACATCGTAAAAGGGTGAAAAAACATAATCCATAATGTGTCACCTATTGTTATGTAGATAATAATTAATATCCATTGTCTGGCCCAAACACTGACCGACTCAGCAGGCGACCTGTTCCTGTTGTCCCAAAAATCATTTTTTTGGGGTGATGCATTTGTACTGTTGGACTAGCCTAGGAATAGTTAAGTGCATGATTTTTGTACACGGCTGTTTACTGACCGTCAAAGTAATTTTTAACCGAAGCAAGTCACTTCAAGTCACTTCTCACCCGTTACTTGGTTTGAAATGACCGACATTCAATCCTTCATTCCTTGCCACGTGAACTTCTAAAAGATGTTGTAAATGTGGGGGTTAGCCCAAGACTAGTCCGAGTAACTTGGACTCAACAAGTCACCCTTTTTTTATCGAAAGTTTGGGTGACTGTAACCCGACCCTCCAAATTTCAAAATTCGATAAAAAAGGGTGACTTGTCGGGTCCAAGTTACTCAGACTAGCCCAAGACTGAGTTTAAGTTACCATTCTGTTAAATTGAAGTATTCCTTTTGCTCATCCCGATACAAGAGATGAGGTTACTGCTAGCACTGGGCCTGTTGTGCCTACTTGGCCTCAGCAACTCGCAGGACTCAGGAGCCAAACTACTGGCCTCCAAGAACATCCTGAACGAGTGGCTGGTGGAAGGACGTGACTTGACCATCCGCTACAGCATCTACAATGTGGGCAGCAGGTAACGTAGGCCATCATGGCATCAGTGCTTTTAGTTTTAGTCACACTTGGGCCCTTTTCCAAAACCTGGCTTAGGCTCAGGCGCCGGCTTTGTCTCTGGTTCTTTCATCCATTTCAAGTACAAGGCATGAAAACAGGAAGCCTTTGGAATAATTTTTGAATGTTTTACCGAGTTTTGAAAAGGAATCCAAAGCTTCAACAAAGAACTCCAACTTGTATTTTAGCTTTTGGATAACTGAGACGAAGCCGGAGCCTGAGCCGGGTTTTGGAAAAGGGCCTAGTACAGTGGAACGTCGCTAAATTAAAGAATGCCGATATACCGAACATTTGGCTATAGTATAATGATCATTCCCTTTGGCTCCCGATTTTTGTGTTCAAAATATCTGGCCGTAACTGCTATAACGAACGACCGCTATACCGAACAATTTTCATGGATTTCGGGATGCTCGTTATACCGACGTTCCACTGTACTGAAAGGGTATTGAGGTTTTTCACATGACCTGACCTCCAAAGGCTCATTAGCATGTCCGCAAAAGTGGTCCAAATCCGCGGAAGCGCATGCGAATATCGAATTTCCATTGGACATTTTATGACTGGATGGTGCGCGCATTCCACATACATCTGCGTGAATTGAACGCTGACCGTGATCGAATCAAAGGGATAATGAGCAAAATCTGTTTAAAGGGAATCACTTTATGACTTGAACTAATAAAAGAATCCATTGTAAATATGTTGTGTCACATTTGTCTTTTTTTCAAATTGAGTGGGCCTGACGTTTCGATCCTAGCAGGACCTTTGAGAAAGGTCCTGCTAGGATCGAAACGTCAGGCCCACTTAATTTTAAGATTTGCATTTTGGTAATTTTAGTCAGTAAGCAGTTTGCAATATTTTTTTATATATCACCATTTGTCTTTTTTGTTTATAAGAGTAGAAGAGTTCCAATCATCTGATCTCTTTCTCGTCCTAAACTTTGTTCCCTTAGCGCCGCTCTGAATGTGGCCCTGGCTGATGAGACCTTCCACGACTCGGACTTCCGTGTGGTCAGTGGCAAAACCCGCGTGCAGTGGGACCGCATCGCTCCGGCCAGCAACGTGACCCACACGGTCATCCTCCAACCCCTCAAATCTGGCTACTTCAATTTCTCCTCAGCGACTGTTGCCTATCAGGCGACCGAAGATGCAGATGCAGTGGTGGGCGGGAGTTTTATTTCTGTAGTATTGGGTTGTGTTTTTTTAAGACTGAAATGGCCTGCAATACATAAATCTGAAAAGTTAGTGGGCCTTACGTTTCGATCCTAGCAGGACCTTTCTAAAAGGCAAAGAGACGAGGACATACACAGACAGTCAGTGTATGTCCTTGACTATCTGTGTATTTCCTGTGTATGTCCTTGTCACTTTGCCTTTGAGAAAGGTACTGCTAGGATCGAAATGTCAGGCCCACTAACCAGTGGCCCAGCCAGTGGCCCAGGAAATAACTAATCACAGGCAGTCTCAACTTTCAACACCACTTCATATAAGTCGTCTCACTCGGCCAATGTATAGGGCAAGACATTACCTCTCCATCTCAGACCCAAGGCCAGTGTAATCCTCAACTTGTCACGCTTTTCTTCCGTTCGGCAGGTTGGCTACACCAGTTCACCTGGGGAAGAAGGAATCGTGCCCTTCAAGGACTTTGACAGGAAATTTTCACCTCACTATGTAAGTCGTGGCATTGAATCTGCAGCATCTAGGTGCTGGAGAAGTGCCACATGGTGTCACCGCAAACCTTCCCCTTAGTGTTTCCATCTAGTCTAGAATCTAGGTGGTTGGTTGAAAGGTGGGGTGGATGTGGTGGGTGTGTGGGTTGGTTGTTTGGTTTATTGCTTGTTTTGAGAGTTTGTATTTAGTCACTCCATCTCCAATTTTCAGTGTTACTTTATATGATAAATTGATAAAAAAAGTACTTACTGACTGGACGTAGTAAGCACTGCCCGATACCCGATGACAAAATTTCAGGCAGCTCGGGCGGGATTCAAACCTTCACTCCCGCCCGAGCTTCGTGATCAGGCATCGGGCAAAGCACTGGGCACTCGGTGCTTATTACGTCGAGCAGGGTTTGCCCTGCTGGATGTAATATGCACATTCTCCTTGACGCAAACATCATGTTATATCTATGACAAGAGTGACCTAGTCATTTACACCTTCCTTATCTCCTGTACAGATGGACTGGGGAGCCTTTGCCATCATGATACTGCCCTCTATTGGCATCCCCTTCCTCCTGTGGTACCGCAGCAAGTCCAAGTACGAGTTGGCGGCGGCGTTGGCCAAGTCCAAGAAACACTAGCGGCGAATGCAAACCTCCCTCTCTCTCTCCCTCCCTATCCTTGTCAACGAGAGCTCACTCAGTCATCACTGGCCTGCCGGAACAGACTCTTGAAATTTATTTTGCCCCTTAAAACCTTTGTTCTAAATTATGATGATACCATTTCCCCCTCTGTGTCTCAGATGTGAAAGGGCAGCATCTGAACTAATGGCTAGATCTAAGGCTTTGGTGTTAAGGCCATTGCTGTGCACAGTCTCTGGTGCCTAGGTACCGGTAGATGCACTGTTGCCCATGGTGACAGATGTAGCCGTAGTGGCTTAGCCATTTGTTCAGAGATGGCCTTACTCTTGCAATAAGACAAATTGCAGGTCCTTTTTACATTTTGTGTGATCTTGGCAACAAAAAAACAGAATAAATTGAACAAAAAAAGGAATAATGTGTTTGTGAGTGTTTCATTTTGCTTAATAAAGTCATCTTGATTTCTGTGAACATTTTGTGTAAAATTCCTCTTCAATTTTTCCGGGCTGAAATTTGTGTTCATTTTATAATGCCTTTTTGATAGTGAATGTTGCAACCCGGCACAATTATACTTGAAAGTGAAATTTCTTGGCATTTTTTTACTAAGAAATATTGCCACTATAGAGTATCAGATATTCAAGTTGTCAGGAATTTAAAATGTATCGAAGAGCTCACAGCAAACAGGATTATGTAACTTGTCTTCTGAATAAATATGATCCACATGATACTGTGTCAAGGTTGAATCATTGGACAATTCATTTATCGTTATCTCTTCAATTCTCTCCAAGGTAATTCTTGATAAAATTATTGTTATTTATTTTATTTTTATTTATTTCATTTTATGTACAGCATTCACATCACAGCACAAAAGTAAGAATAAAGTTGAAAATAGAAATAAATCAATCAATTAATAAAAAAACCCAAACAAACAAACAAACAAACAAACAATAACAATAACAGAAACAACATCCAATTAACTCCCGCAGGATTGCCCAAAAGAAACTAGTTTCTGTCAGGGGGCTCTCCAAACTAATTGGATGGCAGAAAACAAAATATAAAATATATACAATACAGTGTACAGGTATATGGAAAAAGAACTAAGTAAATTACAAATATGCCAAACAAAGACTTTCTTCTGAGAAAGGTCCTGCTAGGATCGAAACGTCGGGCCCTCTTACTTTTAAAAGATATGCTTCTTGTACATTGTAGAATGTTTCTTCGGATATCAAGGGTAATCATCAAACCCAGAGGTGTTATTTTAATACACAAGGATGCCTACCCCCTAATTTTCTGTCCATTTAGTTGGGGCCAATAATATTCATCTCTGTCAGGTGAAGTTCCCCTCAATGACTTTGGTCTCTTGTGGGTGATGTGGAGGATATATTAAATAGGATCAAACCATTTTAATGGACAGTCTTCCACGTGTGAATAATATTCAGTTGTACTGTGTCGTGTGAATAATTATCAGACTTGAGTTGTTATGCTAATGACAGGACATTTTTTGTCAGGAAATAAGCTGACATATTGGGGTACGAATTGGCCAAAAAGTGTTCCCTTTGAAATTACATCGATGATCCATGCTTGGTTGAACTTGATGGCGTTCAAGGATTTCTTGATAACTTTTATTCAATAATGAATCTCAACTAAGTTAGCAGTGGGCCTGATGTTTCGATCCTAGCAGGACCTTTCGTTTTTTGCCTTTGAGAAAGGTCCTGCTAAGATCAAAACGTCATCAGGCCCTTCTTTTTAGATTCATGTATTGCAGGTCATTTTAGTCAGTGAGCAGTTTGAAACAGTTTTTTGTAGGCCTATTAAATTGTATACTTCTTATCCAATAGGCCTAATGTATGGTTGCGGCTGCCAGCTATTCTCGCCTAGCTACCTCCAGCATGACTGCTTTTGGTGCAGGACAGAGTAACTACAGATTGACCTCATTTACAAAACAATCAACATTCAATTGAACATTCAAGGAGATGCAACTGTATAGAACACCCGGCTTTGTAGCGTGATAGCATCACAATAATTCCTCACATAACTGAGATGCACATTCCTCGTGGACAATTAAGAGAGCTCCCGACTCTCCCGAAGGATACTGACATTAATGAACTGCGCCACTGCTCTATTATCGCAGTACAAAAACCTTCATTTTCGAGGCGAAAACAATCATACCAAAACGTTTCCAAGTTCTTGTAGCTATTCTGAAAAATTGTAGATTAGAATTCCATCTTTAAGATTCTTTTAAATTTTGGTATTCGGAGCTGATTTTATTTTTTGGTAATTTCCCCAAGAAAAACACCCCTAAAATGTGAAGTCGTACATGCTTCCCTTCTGCGAGGATGCTGCAAGGATGTTTGGTAGTATCCCTCCGCTTTCACAGCCAAATAGGGCCACATTTAAAGCCTCATATGTCCCCAAATTACACGCGAAATTTAACATTGAACCCACAGGTTGTCTTAAGCTACTCCTATTCTACAATATATTATCAGTTAATTAGACTCCAAAGGGCCCTAAAAAAGTTGTGCCACTGAGCTGGGCGGAGCAATCTTGGATTTAATCAGCGCTGCGCATGCGCCATCGGGTCATATCTGCATGGCGCGAAATACGATTGTCAATGCGGTTATAGGCCTAGTATAAATGCCTTGGTTGGGTGCGTGCAATCACATTAAAACAAAATGGAATCACAGGGGCATACCGTTGAGTGCGAGTGGCAGGATTTATTTTCAGAGAGGAAGGGGGATTTGTGCGGGTTTACTTTGACGGATAGATTCAGCGAACTGAAGAGGAGGTTTGAAGTGGCGACAGGGTCGCACTTTGTTTCGTACAAAACGTCAGCGAACTTGGGACGAACACGTGAGTAGCACTATAGCCATGGCTATAACACAGTAGGCCTAGGTGTGGCATAATGTATTTACATTTCAAAATCTTGTTAGACCTGTTTAAAGCCCCTTCACAACATTGGTGAGATCGAAAAATGTTCAAAGATTTACGTAAAACTGATAGGGCGTACAGTTTGCAGATGGTTATAGTAGAAACCTCGCACTGAAATATTTCTTATAAAATGCGGTATTTTTGGTGAAAACAGTAAAGAAAGGATTTACGTCTTACACCGAGATCTAAAAATGTTTTCGTTGAAGGCTGAATTTTCGCGGTTTTCACTGTTCTCGAGACTCGGTTGGTGGATTGAGCTGAAATGTTCACAGGTGTGCTATTTCATGCATAATGTTGGATCAGACAACGTATGGATGCTATTCTTTGACCTCGACCAATGGTGTGCCATCCCTTTAATGGGAGGATACACCATTTTGCAAAGTCCGCAATCGGAAAGATTTTAGTTTCATGTCTACACCGTAAAAGGGCGGGAAACTTCACAATAGAAAACCTATTGTTATGTATACCACTTGCCGAAAAAGTGGACCTTTTCCAAAAAACAGCCCTTTTTAGATAGCATTCCCAAGTAATCAACGATTTATTTATTTATTTATTCATTTACTCGGGGTGAGGCTGCCAGTGAGAAGCATTCAACCATAATAGGTTAAAGGCCCAATTCAACATTGGGAAGATCGGAAAACATCGATTTCCTTCTAATTGACACAGTTTGTAGATGGTCATGATAGTATCCTCATGTTGAAATCTTACAGTCTGGGATTCTGGGATTCTTCACTCACACATCGACAAATAGTTTATTACAGAACGGTGGGTAAACCGTTATTTTGTTTGCCTTTTTCTACTTTTTCAAATTACCATTTGAGCTAAAACCTTGGCAATCTTTTGACCTTTACCAATGTTGTATAGGTCCTTTAAGCGTGTAAACCAGAAATTGGTGGTAGATTTTAGGCAAGGTTTTTTAGTTTAATACCCTCACTGTAAAAATATTTAAAAAAAAACATAACCCAAATTAGACCACACACCGTAATGCAGACAACAACCCCTTACCGCAAAATGAATTTTCCACCCTTTTTCAGCATTTGACCCAAAGGATCACGTCCTAAAATGGGAAACCCTGAACATGTTATACGACCATCCATACATGGTCGTAAAACATGTTCAGTATGATTGTGACCACGGGCCGGACAGACATGCAGCGAGGGCGAAGACCATGGTATGTTTTTTTTGTGCCAACGCTAAAAAACACTATGAAATAATTAAAGTTGTTAATTGCTCAACATTGGCCTTTTTAACATGTTGACTAGAAGCATATATTATACATAACAAGGTCATTGGGATTTTTTTTATCATTATTAAAATAATGAGGATTGTTTTGCACTTCTCGACGTAATGTGACGGATTCATGTATAGCCGGTGTATAAATAATAGATTTTATGATGTTTTGCGTCGAGGGGAACGTATTTCAATGAGAGTTTGCCCTACTCGGTGTAATAAGCAGCGAGTGCTCAGTGCTTTGTCAGATTGTCGGCTGGAAAGAACTGGAGGCTAGGGCAGGATTCGAACCGGCTACATCTAGTGCAGACATCTGAACCACTAGACCACCGAGCAGGTCAAGGTCTTGTGACTGATTTGAATAAGTATTGAGACATGCATGTATAAAATACAGAACTCTAGATAATCTACAGCCCTATGTTTTCGTTGAGGAGAATGTTATTCAATCAGTGTTAGCCCTTCTCGACCTAATAATTAAAGCACCGATTGTTAAGAGCTTTGCCCGATTGCCTGCTGAAAAAAAATCAAATAAGACTCTTGGTTTTCTGCGTTCAGTGTGCGATAAGCTTTTGTTGTTTTTGTATTATTAGGCAAAGAAAAGCTCTCGGAAAGCCAACTGTCCGGCCAAAATAGTGGCCACAGAAGTCATCATTTTCCCGGAGTACGAGGTATGTTATTCTGTGTGAGGTTTTTGTTTAATCTAACGAATTGTAGTGATTGAAAAAAAAATGGACGGGGATTTGAACCCAATATCTCTGGTTTTGTGTACCAGCGCTCTATACTATCCAGCCAATGGATTGCCAATATTACGGGCCAACTGCAAAATTACATCTGCCAAGTTTGCACTGTATTGTTGTTCACAAAATCCTGCTAAAATAGCTTATACACATTCTAGAATTACCAAACTAAACTTATTTTATTTCAAATTATTTTGAATGTCATTTGAAACAGGGTATTTTCACCAATATTTTTGTGATTGCTCGTTGCAGATAAAAGGCGTCTCCAAGTGGCGGCGAGACCGGCTGTCCAGGGAGATAAAGAGCGAGTCCGGCAAAGCCATCACCAGGCAACGCCGGATTCTCGTTTCGTTGCCAGGAAGCGGTGATCACCGCTTCCACTCCCTGGACCCGGTAAGACATTGAAACATATTTCACTAAAGAGTAAAAGAGGACCGTAGCAAACAAAAAGTAATTATTACTAGGAGGCATGGTCTTCATGTTTACGTGTATCAAGAGAAAACTCTACTCATTGATATCTGGAGGAAGTGAAATAGATTTGAAAGTAACGCCTACTATTGTCGGTGTATGCATCATTGTAGAACAGAGCCCCTAAAGAGACATTCATTGAAAACAAACTCTAAAGCAAAATAAAAATTCGTTCGTTATTTTGCGCACACGAAATCATCATTTTCGTGCGCACGAAATTATTATTTCGTGCCCACAAAATAATGGCTTTCCGCAGCAATGTAACTATATGGGGTGGTCCACCTCATATCTTGTAAAAGGCCACCCTCCTGAGAGATTTGTCTCCACAATTTGCCACCTCGATCATCATCGGGGGTCAAAGTCATGCTTGAAACAAACTCAACAAATTCAACAGCACCTCACCGTGTCTAATGGGCTCTTTAGCCCGTTATTTTTGTCCCATTGCTGTATGTATCTACGTAGTCCGAGTAACTTTGACCCGACAAGTCGCACTTTTTTACCGAAATTTCGAATTTGGAGGATTGGGTGACCCGATCCTCGAAATTTCAAATTTCGATATAAAAGTGATAGTTACTCGGACTAGTTTCTACGTGTATACACAATTAGCCAGTGATAAGTCGATCCATTATTAACAGTGCATTTTTTTTCTTCACAGCCATCTGGAGATGCCTTTTTTCGGCCCAGTTCCCCGCAGTCGCTGAAATCGGCAATCTGCGGGGAACTGGAAAGGATTCGCCAGTTGTCCGTCTGCCTGGATGTTCCCTTAGACACCCTGACAGTTGCTAAGGGTGAACTGGGACGCATATCGGGTATGGTACGTGGGGCCCTTCCCACTACCACGGTACCTGATGCTGCGCCCCAGTTGACCTCCGAAGCAACTGTCGGGGTGTCTGATGAAGAACATCCAGGCGATATCCCCAGCAACCAAACCGAAGCCAAAGGTGAGTGTACATACTGTGTTGTGCATTCCCTTGCTTTAGTTTTAGTCCGAGTAACTTGGACCCGAGTGAAATTCGTAAAAAGGTTGGAGAATTTGAGCCACTACTAAAAGTAGCACAGATCGAAGAGGAAGTTGCGATGGTTTGGACATGTAAGCAGAAGACCTGGAACATTGGCGCATGATGTCATGCATGGAATGGTTAATGGAAGTAGGAGAAGAGGCAGACCTAGAGCGAACTGGAGTGGAGATGTTGGAAAATGGACTGCACAAACAGTGGTGGAATGCATGAGGGCAGCTCAAGATAGAAAGAATTGGAGGAAGACACTCAACACTGTGCCCCAACGGCTTTTAGCTACGGGAGTGACCTGACCTGAACTTGGACCCGACAAGTCACCCTTTTTATCGAAATTTGGCCCGTATTCATCCGACCCTCCAAATTCCAAATTTCGATAAAAAAGGGTGACTTGTCGGGTCCAAGTTTCTATAGTCCATTAAAAATGAAATTGTTTAGCTGACAGTAATGTTTGGATTAAATACAGTTTTCTTATTGAACTTAATCAGGCAGAAAGTACACCTGTGATTGTGAAGTTCTGTCTTCAACCCCCATCCAAGGATAGAAATTATTCGATTGAGTATGAATCATCATTGTTAATGAGCCATGCCAATGCATGACAGGCAATGAGATTTGCCCTTCCCAACAAAATTTTTATTAAGTATTTATGCCTTATGGTCCATGTTGGTAGTACTGATGTAAATAAGGCTGTTCTATAGCAATGCACCCTCTATAAGAAAACTAAGACTAGTCTTGAACCTAACAAGTCATCACCCGTTTTTTATCAGAATTTTGAGGGTCGGGTGACTGTAGACCTGACCTTCCAAATTCCAAATTTCGATAACAATGGTGAATTGTCGGGTCCAAGTTACTCGGACTACTATAACAGTGACTAAGACCATCTACAAACTGTAAATTAGAAGGAAATCTGTGGACATCGATGTTTTCCGATCTGCCCAATGTTGTGTTTGGCCGTTAAATCAATAACAATTACGAGCGCGGTTTTTTTCTTCATTTTAGTGAGAAGAGGTGAGAGGAGGAAAGCTGGGCAACCAGATCGTCCTCCAGTAGAGGTGACACTGCAAGTGTACATTGCTGAGCTTGGAAGATCTCCAAGCAGAATCCGTGAGCTGTGCAGTGTCACTGAAGATTACACACTACCCAAAGCAACCTACTCAAGACGCTCCATGACACTTGTAGGGAAGGATCCCGTATTCTCCCTACATACACACGTGTCATCCGTGCACCGGGTTGCTTATGGCAAGATACATGAGGTTGTGATGAACACCATGAAAACGTGCTCGCCCAATTTCACAAAGAAGATGGGTGACAATTGTCGGATAGCGTCAGTGTTGCTCACACTTGCCTTTGTGACTATAGTGTGGATGCACTGATGCTATTGCCGACCCTCCAGCGAGTGCCAAATCAAGACTTCTTGGCAACCAGTGGGATTTCCACGGCTGACTTAGCAGATGCAGAATCCAGCAGTGTGCCTTTTCCATCTTTTTTTTCCTCAGCATTCAACCCAAAGGATCACATCCTAAAATGGGATAATAGCGACATGTACGACCATCCATACATGGTCATAACACGTGTCCAGTATGATTGTGACCACGGGCCGGACAGACATGCAGCGAGGGCGAAGACCACGGTATGTTTTTTGTGCCAACACTAAAAAACACTATGAAATTATTGTGCTGATTAACATTACATTAAAGTTGTTAAATTGCTCATCATTGGTCTAATTTTCTTTTTAACATGTTGACTAGAAGCATATTTTACAAGGTTATTTTCTAAAATGGAAAAAATGAAAATATCTACGACCATCCATACATGATTCTACGAGTCCAGTACAATTGCCAGTGGCAGGAATTGTTTCCATAGAGGAAGGGGGATTTGTGCGGGTTTACTTTGACGGACAGATTCATTGAACTGAAGAGGAGGTTTGAAGTGGCGACAGGGTCGCACTTTGTATCGTACAAAACGTCAGCGAGCTTGAGACAAACACGTGAGTAGCACTATAGCCATGGCTATAACACAGTAGGCCTAGGTGTGGCATAATGTATTTACATTTCAAAATCTTGTTAGACCTGTTTAAAGCCCCTACACAACATTGGTAAGATCAAAAAATGTTCAAAGATTTACGTAAAACTTATAGGGCCTGCAATCACAATCTAAAAAATGGAATCACAGGGGCATACCGTTGAGTGCGAGTGGCAGGATTTATTTTCAGAGAGGAAGGGGGATTTGTGCGGGTTTACTTTGACGGACAGATTCATTGAACTGAAGAGGAGGTTTGAAGTGGCGACAGGGTCGCACTTTGTTTCGTACAAAACGTCAGCGAACTTGGGACGAACACGTGAGTAGCACTATAACCATGGCTATAACACAGTAGGCCTAGGTGTGGCATAATGTATTTACATTTCAAAATCTTGTTAGACCTGTTTAAAGCCCCTACACAACATTGGTAAGATCAAAAAATGTTCAAAGATTTACGTAAAACTTATAGGGCCTGCAATCACAATCTAAAAAATGGAATCACAGGGGCATACCGTTGAGTGCGAGTGGCAGGATTTATTTTCAGAGAGGAAGGGGGATTTGTGCGGGTTTACTTTGACGGATAGATTCATTGAACTGAACAGGAGGTTTGAAGTGGCGACAGGGTCGCACTTTGTTTCGTAAAAAATGTTGGTGAACTTGGGACGAGTAGCACGAAAGTACTAGCACATACAGAAGGCCTAGGGGTTACAAATTGTATCCACATTACATGGTTCATGGGCTACAGTGAGGAGATGAAACAATCTTCAATCATCCCTACACGTTGATGAGATGGTTGATGGACTTGTATAGAAGACTTGCTGGGCGTGTTGATGGACTGTGAAGACTGGCTGGGCGTGATGATGGACTGTGAAGACTGGGTGGGCGTGATGATGGACTGTGAAGACTGACTGGGCGTGATGATGGACTGTGAAGACTGACTGGGCGTGATGATGGACTGTGAAGACTGACTGGGCGTGATGATGGACTGTGAAGACTGGGTGGGCGTGATGATGGACTGTGAAGACTGACTGGGCGTGATGATGGACTGTGAAGACTGGGTGGGCGTGATGATGGACTGTGAAGACTGACTGGGCGTGATGATGGACTGTGAAGACTGGGTGGGCGTGATGATGGACTGTGAAGACTGACTGGGCGTAATGATGGACTGTGAAGACTGACTGGGCGTAATGATGGACTGTGAAGACTGACTGGGCGTAATGATGGACTGTGAAGACTGACTGGGCGTAATGATGGACTGTGAAGACTGGGTGGGCGTGATGATGGACTGTGAAGACTGGCTGGGCGTGATGATGGACTGTGAAGACTGACTGGGCGTAATGATGGACTGTGAAGACTGACTGGGCGTAATGATGGACTGTGAAGACTGGGTGGGCGTGATGATGGACTGTGAAGACTGACTGGGCGTAATGATGGACTGTGAAGACTGACTGGGCGTAATGATGGACTGTGAAGACTGGGTGGGCGTGATGATGGACTGTGAAGACTGACTGGGTGTAATGATGGACTGTGAAGACTGACTGGGCGTAATGATGGACTGTGAAGACTGACTGGGCGTAATGATGGACTGTGAAGACTGACTGGGCGTGATGATGGACTGTGAAGACTGGGTGGGCGTGATGATGGACTGTGAAGACTGACTGGGCGTAATGATGGACTGTGAAGACTGACTGGGCGTAATGATGGACTGTGAAGACTGACTGGGCGTAATGATGGACTGTGAAGACTGGGTGGGCGTGATGATGGACTGTGAAGACTGGCTGGGCGTGATGATGGACTGTGAAGACTGACTGGGCGTGATGATGGACTGTGAAGACTGACTGGGCGTGTTGATGGACTGTGAAGACTGGGTGGGCGTAATGATGGACTGTGAAGACTGGCTGGGCGTGTTGATGGACTGTGAAGACTGGGTGGGCGTAATGATGGACTGTGAAGACTGGCTGGGCGTAATGATGGACTGTAAAGACTGGGTGGGCGTGATGGGATCCCAATTCGGTCGAGAATCATGGGATGTGCGAAAAACAGGTCTCACTCTCTTGCAAGGGGTTCACTATCGAGTTGGACCTGTTTTGCAAAAATATATACACAACAACAAAAGTGAAAAAGTATAAAATCGCGATACTGTCCAATGTCAGAACTGATCAAAGGGGATGTTCCAAGGGGTTAACTTATATTATAAGAATTAGGACCTGTTTTGCCAAGACATTTGGGAAATTCTTTTACACATGTACATGTACTTACGATTTCTATCAGCAGATCTTGTTGTTTGTTACAGGAGGATGGGCAACCATCCATGATCCAGTCAAACCTGCTTGGCCAAAATATACACAAGCACAATATTAGTGGATATATAATTCTACTTCCATCTTAATAATTAGGTTTGCTGTATGTCACGGGTGGGTTAGCGATTTTTATATTAAATTCCAAATAATTCTGAGCCTTTTACTTTTTAGTTTTAGGTGGAACAGGACCATGCAAGAATTTGATTTTAGTCGATTTAAAAAAAAACAGCTTATTTCCGAGTTTTTTTAATCAAAATCCAAGCTCTGAAAGAAAATAAATTAAATTGAGGAAAACAATTTAACAAATTAAGTGCCGGCAACCTGAAGTGAACTGTTAATTATACAAAAAACTGTTGCAAACTGCTCACTGACTAAAATGACCTGCAATACATACATTTCAAAAGTTAGAGGGCCTGACGTTTCGATCCTAGCAGGACCTTTCTCAAAGGCAGTTGCTTTGCCTATGTATGACTATGAGTATGAGAAAGGTCCTGCTAGTGCTAGGATCAAAAAGTCGGGCCCTCTAACTTTGGAGATTTATGAATACAACTGACAGGATTTTGGGGGCCATGACAAATAATTATAATATTACTAGTCTTTGCCGGGGTGGATCAGGCACCATCAAGAAAAAAAACTAGTATTATCTGCCATTTGTATCTCCAGGGATCTCACCCCTGCTTTCATTCAGATGCAAACAACTATACCCGACTTCAGCAGCCCGGGGATCACACAAATTAAAAGTGGATGCAGCTTTCTCAATTTAAGCCAAACAAAATAAGGAACAGAATGAAAAATTAATGGCAAAGAAACCTTTGAATGGAGGAGTCGAACCCGAGACCAGTTGGTGGTCTTTCACAGTTTCAGTTTCAGTTTCACGCACGCGTCACTCACCATACTCAGTCATACATAGTCAAACAAAGCACGAAAGTGAGATTCCTTAGTACTTTACGTTATCGGTGAGAAATATCCCCATTTTTGGCAATGCCGACAAGGTGTGTGGCTGCTGGATGTAGCAAAACTTCCAAGGATGGAGTAAGCCTCCATCTTTTTCCAAATTCCAGTTGAATTGAAACTTCGGAAGATCTGACCATGGAGCATGCTTTGACTATCGAGTTTTTTTTTTATCTGCCTTTATTTACGTCATAAACAGCGCCCTCATTTTGAGTTACGCGAAAAAAAAGGGGGATCAATTTTGGACGGCAAATAACCACACTTCTTACTCCAAAAGCTTAAGACATCAAGGCATTAAATAGTTCTTCAAAATTAAATGGATATTTTCAAATGAAATAATACGATGTGAAAATTTTACGAAAATTTGTCGTGATAGCGCCACCTATTGACCATCGTTTAGTACGCAGCTCACTTCCTCACGTGATACGAGATCAGGTGACCTTGTTCTTGCGCACTGCATGCTGTAAACAAGCCCACGAAAGTAATATTTTGAAGCGGAACCTGACCCCTTTTTCCACAAATCCAACTGGGTTTTTTTAGGCCGATTTCGTGAAACAAGATGTTAGCCCAACTGGTCGTAGTTGGGTTGTTCTTTGCGGCCTCTGCTCATGGAAACAGTCAGTTTGGGCAGACGGTTTCAAGATCGGTGCAAATTCAGGCGGTAGGAGCTCCCTGGCCCAAACCACGTTCCATGGCCGTCCAAGATGTTCGCTTTGCACTGGCCGGCCCAGCCATGTTCAGGTGAGTGTTGACCCTCCAAAACTCCCCAAAAGCACCAAAAAATAAATAAATTAAAACATTGTGAAAATCGGGAAACATTGATGTCCACATTATTTCCATCTAATTTATACTTTTCCGAGTAACTTGGGTCCAAGCATGGAGGAATAAGTAGATTCCTCCATGGTCCAAGCATGGTCCA
This sequence comes from Luidia sarsii, assembly GCA_949987565.1. NCBI lineage: Eukaryota > Metazoa > Echinodermata > Asteroidea > Paxillosida > Luidiidae > Luidia > Luidia sarsii. The sequence continues at coordinate 1,175,547 of OX465108.1, read as the reverse complement.
AGCAACTTAGCAGGAAAAGACCAGCAAAAAATGTTTACCCCGAAAACACCTGTGAAACAGTCCCACGCACCCATCTTTGGATTAATTGAGAATCGCCGATTTCAATAAAATTACTGGTCATTTGTTTTACTCGCGTTTGGGGAAAAAGGAGAAATTTCACCTTAGTATAACTAGTTGATGGCCGCCTCATTTGAGCTCGTCGGACGGTAGAGAATTTTCTCGATCAACCGAGGGGAATTTTTTCCTTTTTTTCCTCAAACTCGAGTAAACCAAAAGTCTAACATTGAAACTTGTGATTTTCACTCTACTTTAATCAAAAAATGGGCACGTGCGTGGGAAGGTTTGAACTTTCATGGTCATTTTCGGGGTAAAATCTGGGGATTTCGTTCGGGGGTAGTCATGGCAGTCAAAAAATTGTTAACAGATCGTGATTTCCATCTGAGAAGCTTGGACCCTTCTATCGCCCGACCCTCTCAATTTTTTTTTAAAGGGGGATTGTAAGGGTCCAACTTACTTGGACTAGGTGTGGCACAACCACTTGCCGAAAAAAAATGACTGGCAGTTTTCCCAAAATTCATGATTTTGTGACGCTTGTACTTTGTAGGGAAAGTGAAGTGCATGTTCTGTACACAGTGCCTGCTGGCACTGCTGACCATTGTCTGGTTGACAAATACGCGTCACAAAATCATCATTTAGGGGAATACTGCAAGTCTATTTTTTTGGCAAGTGATACTACCAGACAATGTTGTTTCTTTACATTTAATAGTTGGTCTATATCAATTGTGGATTTGGTTTTTCTTCCCTTTTATGGGGAGGGTATTACTATTAGGCCTAAACCAAAATCTTTTCTTACTTTCGTATTCACTTACTAATGGTTTTGTCCTCCCATGGAGATGTAGGAACTCGCACTGCCTCTGTGTATGGAGAAACTAGTGTACATCATTATGTATAAATGTGAATTGAAGCACACGCTTGCAGCTCTGTCCTCCCTGGAAGCTAGTTGGAGAGTGGAGTGGAGTCTTGCTAGAGCTGGCAAGGGGCTTTTTCTGTGGTCAAGCAGTTCTTTTGTGACAGTGGGCTTTCTGTGAGACAGTCAATGGAATTGTACCAATGCCACAATACAGGATCCACATTTTAGTATAAAACTAAAGAGTAAGAGCGCAGCCAATAACATCAGTATAAAGGAGGTGCTTGAATAAATGCAGCTGGGTTTGGAATTTCACAACAAAACTCCCAAGTTTCACTTTCAACAAAGAGCCCCCACTCTGGTTTTATTTTTTAAAGCTTTTGGGCAACAGGGATGAAGAGGGATGTGGAGTCCAAGCCAGGTTTTTGAAAAAGGAAGGGTGACAATGGCATTCTTCCTGGAGGTCATTCCTGCTGATGTTATATTCATGAACACTCTTCTTTCTGATTGGCCAACATCAGAGTATATGAATATGCATAAACATGATGTAATGACACAATTGGCCAATCAGACTACTTAGGACAGGGGGAATAGTGGAAGAATGTTATTGCCGGGTGAATATAACCTACCCTTTGAAAAAGATTTCTGATGATACTTATTCCATTGAATTCAACATGCTTAGCATGATGTACAATTGGAATGCTGACAATGATGACCCAAATATACAAATCTAAGCAAAAACATCTGCCTTTGAGAAAGGTCCTACTAAGATCTGAACATCAGGCTCTCCTAATGTTTTGGGAAATAAAATTAGAGTGCCTGGGACAGTAGCTATGTACAGTAACAATAGCCTTTAATTTTTTCATATTCTTTCTGTTTTAAGAAATTTCATATTTTGATAAGTTTGGATGATCAAAATATCAAAATTGTATTATAAAGAGGGTATAAGGTCTACAGATAACTCTAACCTTTTTTTTCCTTCATTTTTTTGGTGTATTAAATTTACTCAATATATGTCTCAATTTTTTTTAGGCAGCAGTCAATGAAAATTCTGCGATGTATTTGTATAAAATTATGTCTGAAGCAATAAAGATTTCTATCTATTGCAGGCTCATAGATGCCCTGCTGAGATCAAAATGTCCGGCGCTTGAAAGGTTTTGAGAATCAGTCCGATTTTGTTTCTGAATGATGATCTTGTGGGCGTGACTCGTTCCCAACTCCCCTCTGTGCTCCCAGGTTCCGCCAGGCGTCCGACGTGCCCTGCCTGGTCCTGGAGAAGGCATTCACGCGCTACTTTAACCTCATCTTCTTTGGGAGACCTGAGGTCTCCCTGCGAAGGCAGATGACCGTGATGAAGCGCTGGGGTGTGGCCAGACCCTGGCCCATGAACATGGACGTCTTGACCGGTCTCTCAGTCACCATCCAGGACTGCAGCGAAGCGTATCCGGCGCTCTCCTCCATCGAAAAGTGTGAGTCCTTGCTCCACTCTGTAAACTGAGCTGAAAGCAAATTGTCTTGGGGAGAAAGACGGAAGTATAATTTATGCAAAAACATTTTGTTAGGGACATTGACACAATGACTTCATGAAATTTTCAGATTTTTATATTCAGTTGAGCATATAATCCAAAACAGTGAGCTTTTTTATATTTTTTTCCCCCTTATGTCTTTCAGAGATATGGTTTAGAATCACCATAAGGGGCGAAAATAATTAGGACATCATCTATCAAATATATCTTTGACATGGTGCCCATCAGAAGCATTTAACAAAATATATTATTATTAGAATCTAGTGAGGAAACACAACACTAACACATCTATAGACAAAACAAATTATAATGATATTTAAAAACAAACAAATGATATTTATAATTCAATTATGCCTCCACGAGTAAGCAATTAAAGTGATGGAGAAATGTTAGCAAGTTTTTTTTTGTTTTTTTTATCCGTCTTTTTTGCCCCCCAGACATGTTGGAAGTGAGCAGCCCCACTGCTACAATCTCAGCGCCATCTGTATGGGGCGCCCTGAGAGGTATGAGCACTGGACGGAGACTCAGATTTGGTTTATTTCTCATTATTCTCTGACTGCAGGCCTGATGTGACGATCCGAGTAGGACCTTTCTCAAAGGCAGGATGGGTTAGGGCCAGGGTTCTGGCAATTCTTCCTTTGAGACAGGTTCTGCCAGGATCGAAACTGTCAGACCCTTTATGCTTTTGTTTTAAGTGATACAAAAATGTTGCAAACTGCTTACTGACTAAAATTACCAAAATGCAAATCTCAGAATTTAGTGGGCCTGACGTTTCGATCCTAGCAGGACCTTTCTCAAAGACAGAGTGCCTTTGAGAACGGTCCTGCTAGGATCGATTGTTTTAAGCTTCGCATTTGCTTTTTTTTCCTAATGTTGTGAATGTGTCAAGAATGGTCCCAAAATACGAAACAACTCTCAAACAAAATAGTAAAACTGTCTTAAATGAGCTGAAAATGCCAATTATAAAACAGAGCCTGATCCTTGGATCCAAGCACAGCATTTCTTCTGAAAGGTTCACTTCCTCAAAGACAATATTCAAGGATTCGAAATGTTCAGTCTTTTTGATCCTAGTAGGACCTTTCTTAAAGACATTTAGCCACTCAGTCTTTGAGAAATGCCCATTTTTGTCATGCTTTCATTTCATAGGAAATTGATATGAAGCGTTTGGGAAACAAATTGTCAAATCCAGTTTACCCCTCCCCCCAAAAAAATATAAAAAAAAATAAATAAACCACTACTACTAATAATAATAATAATATAAATAAAAAATACAAAATATTAGACCAGGTAATAATTTTTTTTCTTTCTTATTTAAGGGTTGGAGACATTCAGTCAGCTTTTGTACCAAGCACCCGAGGCAATGGTAGGCGTTTTATTGACATGAAACAGTCACCTGGTGAAGCACTGCCAAAGGGTTGAAGGAAGGGTTGATCGCGCTGTTCAACATGGTTGACTCAGTGACTGTTTCATGCGGTGATTGTGGTGATGGGCTTATGCCCATCGAATGGCAGTTGCCTGGATTTGATTGAATTGGCAAAGAAAATTGGAGTGCACTTGATCTAACAAGTGCCTTGGAATCACTGAAGGAGCAGTGTACTCCCTGAGGAGCTCCTCATCTCTTAGCTAGGGGCCTGTCAAAACAGTCAACTAACTTTGCTAGGGGAGGGTGTCAATCAGATACATTTAGTGATATACAAAAATGTTGCAAACTGCTCACTGACTGAAATTACCGGTACCAAAATGCAAATCTCAAAATTTAGTAGGCCTGACGTTTCGATCCTAGCAGGACCTTTCTCAAAAGCAGAGAAATCATTTGAGAAAGGTCCTGCTTGGATCAAAACATCAGGCCCACTGACTAGATTTTGAGTTACATTAAGTCATGAACTGCTGTATATTTTCCGGAAATCACATCACCATTTTCATTGAAAAGGCGGAGATGACTTGTGAACCTGGCTGCAGCAGTTCAGGGTGTCACACCAAGCAGTTGGTTAATTTGGCCGAGATTTCACAGAGTCGAGGCTGAAAAGCTTGGAATGCTTCTATGTAGTGTTTGAATGCCTTGCCTTAGTCATAATCAACCCCTTACCATTGTTACTTGAGTATCGAATCCTCTGCAGACAGTGCTTGCTAGAGAGACCTGATGGTACCTTGTCCGGTCTCAGATCTCTTTGCCATTGTTTCTTGTGGGTTTTTTTTAGTTGGTGGTCAACAAGACGTTGATCGTGGATTTCCCTCGATTCGCCCACCGTGGATTTCTCCTGGACACTAGCCGCCATTTCCTCTCGATGAGCGTGATTCTGGAATTCCTGGTGAGAGCTTGAGACTTTGTAATGTGCTGCCTCTTATGAGTGCAGTTGCATATTGCTCGGTCTAAGAAATATGGGTTTCAAAAGATTTGTGATTTTTATCGTAGCATGGCCTTTCTCAAGGACAGAATGACAAGGAAAACAGCAGAGAGAAAGAGGGAGATGTAATCAGATGTGAATGACAGAAGATGGACAAAGGAGGAAAGCTGGTAGACAGACCAGGGTGAGATCAAAGGGAAGGGCAAGCAGTAGGGAAGGGATCACAGGAGGAAAGCTGGTTGACAGACCAGGGTGAGATCAAAGGGAAGGGCAAGCAGTAGGGAAGGGATCAAAGGAGGAAAGCTGGTAGACAGACCAGGGTGAGATCAAAGGGAAGGGCAAGCAGTAGGGAAGGGATCAAAGGAGGAAAGCTGGTAGACAGACCAGGGTGAGATCAAAGGGAAGGGCAAGCAGTAGGGAAGGGATCAAAGGAGAAAAACTGGTAGACAGACCAGGGTGAGATCCATGCTGGTAAATGTTTCACGCTGAGCTCTGCTTTCTTTGTCTGCCTCAGGATGCGATGGCATACAATAAGATGAACGTGTTTCACTGGCACATCGTGGACGATCAGTCCTTTCCCTACGAGAGTGAGGTCTTCCCTATCATGAGCCAGCAGGTATTTAATGGAGTCTCTTTTTTGCAGGAAGTGTTCTGAGACCAAGGAAGTAGGGAGCAAAGTAACAAATGGAGGAACCAGTAAATGAAGAAACAAAGAAATGAACAAACAAAATGGCAATGAGCAAGTTCTGGTTTAGGCATTTCTTTCCCCCCAAAAAAAATTGATTAAATGCTAGTGTCTCTCTAGGAAAGAGAAAGGCGTTAGAATCACGGGTGGATTTCACAGAGCTTTAGGATGCATCGTACCTCAATTTTGAAAATGGCAAGAAAACTTTGACTGGACTGGGACTTGAACCCGAGACCTCTGGTTTTGCGTACCTGCGCTCTTACCATCTGAGCTATCCATCCCAAATAGTCAGCCAGTCTTTGCTTGGGTGGGGATGCCAGTCAGAAGCATTTAGCCATTAACTGCCGTATATCTTCAGGGATCACTCCATCTTCTCTTGAGGATGAACTTGGAAGAAGCTCAATCTGATAGAGACTAGGATCTCAGAGGTGATCAAATTGGTGGACATTTCAAATGCTGAGGATTTTTTTTTTATATTATTTGTTAGGGAGCTTATTCTCCGTCGCACGTCTATAGCCGTGACGACGTTCAGCGGGTCATCGACTACGCCAGGGACCGCGGCATCCGCGTCCTGCCCGAATTTGACACGCCCGGCCACACCCAGTCCTGGCGCTCGATCAAGGGGCTGCTGACGCCCTGCCAGGACCAGCAGGGCAAGAACACGGGCACCACGGGCCCCATCAACCCCATCCTGAACACCACCTACTCCTTCCTGGGCGCCTTCTTCAAGGAGGTCCAGGCTCTCTTCCCGGACGACTTCATCCACGTCGGCGGAGACGAGGTGAACTTCAGCTGTTGGTGAGCAGAGTTTGAGACTTAAGGGCCTGACGTCTTGATCCTAGCGAGACCTTTCTCAAAGGCAGAATTCTACTGGTTCTTGTCTGTTCTGGTTGGATGAGGAGTTTGAGGACCCTTATTTTTTTAGTTTCGTTTGGTATATATTATTGAGAAGCAAAAGCTCTGAAAGCCATACAAACAAAGGTATACATGACTTTCATGACCAAAATGCAAATAAGAAAAAAAAATGAGAGCCTGTCATTTCTTTTCTAGCTGGACCTTTTTCTCAGCCTCTGAAGAACGTCTAATTGTCAAGCAAGAGCTTTATTTGTAAGGATTTTCCAAAGACAAGCCATTAAAAAAGTCCTAAAAAAAAAACTTTATTTACTTTTTCCCACCAGGAAGAGTAACAAGGACATTCAGCAGTTCATGACCCAGATGGGCTTTGGCAAGAACTACTCCAAGCTAGAGGCTTACTACGAGAAGAGGTTCTTGGACATTGTGACTCACCTTTCAGCTACACCCATCGTCTGGCAGGAAGTAGTGGATAACGGAGTGGAGGTAAGCTTCCATGGAAGCAATCAGACCATGGGGCTGGACGTTGGCCAGTCTATCTACAGGTCGTGTCACTGAAGAGTCTCAGTAGACGTGAACTTGTTTGTGGGATTTCTTGTTTGTGGGATTATGTTTGTGTGCCTGGCTGTCCATTTTTCTGTCTGTCTGTCCATTTTTCTGTCTGTCTGTCCATTTGTCTGTCTGTATGTCCATTTTTCTGTCTCTCCATCCATTTGTCTGTCAGTCCATTTGTTTGTCTGTCTGTCCTTTGTCTGTCAGTCTGTCTTTCCATCCATTTGTTTGTTTGTCTGTCCATCCATTTGTCTGGCTGTTCATTTGTTTACTTGTCTGTTTGTCTGATTATTTTTGGGGGGACTTGTATAAGCTTGTTTTCCATTGTCTTTATTTTTCATTGTCACTGAAAAGAATGATGAAAATAAATACGATTGAAATGAAATGAAATGAACCATCTGCTCTTGAATCTCTATTTTACTTTTGGTTTCTGTTCTTGTTTTCCAAAGGTGAGCCTTGACACTGTCGTCCATGTTTGGAAGCAACCCTGGGCGTCTGAGATGTACAACGTGACCAAGAAGGGCTACAGAAGCCTCCTGTCCACCCCATGGTACTTGAATCTTGGTGGAAATCCGTACGGCCAGCCCTGGAGAGCAACTTACGTCGTGGAGCCCTTGAAATTCAACGGTAAGAAGCCCCATTAGTGTGACACCTAATCCCAATTGACCCCCAAAAACCTCAGAAACCTTCTTTTAAAAACATTCACCCTCAGCTTAACTTGAGAAGTCTGGCTAGCGCTCCAAGAGTAAGAGAGATCTTAAAATCCTGCCTTTTGAAAAGGTCCTTCTCAGTTTGAAAAGACGATTCAGATCTTAAAAGCAAAGGTAACTTGCTAATTAGGAAGCCACCAGCAAAAGGCTGGATAACTCAGTTGATTAAAGCCCTTATGTATTAAACTAGATGTAAAGTAAATACAAAAAATGTTGCAAATTGCGCACTGATTAAAATGACCTGCAATACATAAATCATAAAAGTTAGAGGGCCTGACATTCGATCCTAGCAGGATCTTTCTCGAAGCCAAAGTCAACCAAAGTCTTGGTCAAGTCCAATTTTTCTCTTTGCAATTTTCAGTAATCTTCTGATCCTGTTTTTGCACCATCCCTTTCCCTAGGTACTAAGGCTCAGGAGGAGCTAGTGTTTGGTGGTGAAGCATGCATGTGGGGGGAGTATGCCGATGATACCAACGTGATACAGAGAAGCTGGTAAGTAAGACAAGATTGTAACGGCTTCATTCGTTGAGCTTTCCGGCGGTCGATTTCCTCATGCTCATTGTAACTCGCAAGACGATGAGCTATATGCACATAGATATAACATGATGTTTGCATTGAGGAGAGTGTAAATCAATGAGTGTTTGCCCTGCTTGGATTGATAAACACTGAGTGCTCGGGGCTTTGCCCGATGCCTGATTGAAACAAATTCAGGCGGCTCGGGCGGGAGCTTCCATATCGTCAATGTTTTACCTCAGTGGCCAAGACTGGCTGCAAGATTTGATGATGATGATGAATTGATGATGATGACGATTATTCATGTTTTTTTTTTTGGGGGGGGGAAGGCCCAGAGGTTGTGCGGTCGCTGAAAGGCTGTGGAGTGACAAGTCGGTGAGAAATGTGACTGAAGCTGCAACTAGAATCGCTGAGCAGAGATGTCGCATGGTCAGGTATGTAGGGGACCGCGCTGGGCTGTGCCTGGGCTGTCACAACCATGACTACGTTTGACCATCACTTTCATCTCACCCTGGTCTGTCTGCCAGCTTTCCTCCTTTGATCCTTTCCCTACTGCTTGCCCTTCCCTTTGATCTCACCCTGGTCTGTCTACCAGCTTTCCTCCTTTGATCCCTTCCCTACCGCTTGCCCTTACCTTTGATCTCACCCTGGTCTGTCTGCCAGCTTTCCTCCTTTGATCCCTTCCCTACCGCTTGCCCTTCCCTTTGGTCTCACCCTGGTCTGTCTGCCAGCTTTCCTCCTTTGATCCCTTCCCTACTGCTCGCCCTTCCCTTTGATCTCACCCTGGTCTGCCTACCAGCTTTCCTCCCTTCCTCCTTTGTCCATCCTCTGTCATTACCAGTACACTCCTTCTGAAGATGGTCAGAGCATCCTTGCCAAAACATTGAGTGTCCACTAACCATTACTTCTTTGAACCGTATCCCTTCGTCTTGGCAGAATCAACTCCCATGGTTTATCCAAAAACCTTACTTACATACAACCTCCACCATGTAGAGTTTCAAATCTTAGTCCTTCTCACTTCTTATCTTGTTTTTGTCCTTGCTATCCTGACGTTGAGAAGTGTCCTGCCAGGCATTGATTGATGACGGTATTTACGTGTTTTTGTTTACATCCCCAGGCGAGGACTGAAGGCCGAACCAGTCACTGGTCCAGGGTTCTGCCCTTCAGACCCAGATTCTTAAAACAAGAACCAACTTCCTAAAACAAGATATAAACAAATAAGACATGAGGCTTTGCATGGTGGGTGAATCAATATAGGAAGGGTTGCGGTGACACCATGTATAAGGTCTCTTAAAGAAGAGGTGTGGTTCTGAAAAGAACCTGAGTGGTAACTCGACGTTCCGACCAGTATGCTCTGGCCGTCATCAGGAGAATCTGGATCCTGATTACGGCTAGGAGAATCTCCTGATGACGGCCAGATTCTCCTGATGACGGCCAGATTCTCCTGATGACGGCCAGAGCATACTGGTCGGAACGTCGAGTTACCACTCAGGTTCTTTTCAGAACCACACCTCTTCTTTAAGAGACCTTATACATAAAGTCACCGCAAACCTTAAGATATAAACAAGCACAGTACTTCCTGTCAGTTAGAGTGGTGCATTGTGGGATTAGATAAAGAAGAAACCAAGCAGGTCTTCTCTGTGAAGCGTTCTCACACTACACCGCTTGGCAAAAATATTATCACCATTATTCAAAAAAGTTGCACGGATTGTGGCGTTTGAAACCGCAATTTGAATCCCACTTCATATAATCGCTTTTATTGCAGCAGTGTAAATGGCTCTATAGCTGACGTTTTACGGAGCCTTCCCCCACTTACTGGCTTGATAGTTAAGGTGGTAAGAGCTCTGGTACATGAAGCCAAATGCTGCAGGTTCTAATCCTGGTCCATTCCATTTTGTCTATACTCTTCTAGCTTTAAGATGCAAACGACAATAAGTCAGACTGATTCAGCTGAGCATTTTTGCCTTTAATTGAAATATACCGATCAACTATTTTTGTAAAAACAAGGTGGTGTGTATAATTATATGTGCATAATTAATTAGGTAACATTATATTTCATTCGTTTTGACTGGAATTATGTTAGATATTATTTTCTCAAATTTATCCCATGAACGATGGGCTATTTTTGTATTTTTGCTTGGTTGCAATGTGAATGCGTTCAAATACATGAAAGAAGGACTGACATTGGCTGTCTTACTTTTGTGCACGACTCTATGGAAGCAGCTGTATATACTGCCAAATCTTAGACGCATATATATTATTTCCAGCTGAGCCGTTGGAAAAAAACACAGTACTGATCGCTGAAGTCTACTTTTGATAAGCTTACTAGTTGTATTTCCGTTGTGAATAAAAAGATATAACTAACAAGACCTTAATTCCTTTCCGCATGTGTGATCAGTTCCGTTTCCGTTGGCCTATTAATTATTGACTTGAACAACCACATTTTGTATAATTTTGTAACAGTTTTTCTGAAAGACGAAGTGTTAGAACATATTTCTTTTTTTTTAGTCCTTTTAATCAAAAGTAAACGAAATGATTATAATCTCAAAATTTAGTGGGCCTGACGTTTCGATCCTAGCACTAGTAGTGTACGCAGCAGGACCTTTCTCAAAGCCAATAGCAACTTCGAATAGACCACGTGCTAAAGCTAGATACCAAAGCCTCTTTTGCACAATTGGTATAGCGCCCTCTATCATACCATAATAGTCGGATACCCGTACTAATGCAATTGAATACAGTATCTACGTGGTTGAAGTCTAGGTGCCATTCTAACGTCGGGCATGTGGATTAGCAGAACAAAAAATATCACACTCGGTCCTGTGCGAGGAAGCGAGATTAGATTAAAGATTTAATCATGTTTTGGGGTAAGATTGTTGCTTTTTAAACTGATTTACGAGCTATAAAGGGCTCGGCAAAGATTGCCTGTAGATTTCTATTCGTTTGGATGTCCTTGGCCAGTATGGAGGCAGGTTTTGTCACAATGAAATAAGCGTCGGTACAGAGTATTATTTTGCTGAAATCCTTGCTTTGATTTACATGCAGCACATGCTCAAGTCGCACCACATGCACAATGGCAATGCGACTTGTCCTTCAAACTAAGTTCAAAACAATAACAGCCTTTCTTTCACAACCACGGGAAATTAAAGCATGCTGGAAGTATTGGCGATATTTAAAATTGTTTAATATTCATTATTTTATTATTTAAAATTATAAAAAAATAAATATATATATTTTTTTTTTTTTCATTTTCATATTTTTTTCATTTTATTTCACATTCATTTGTCATCTTTCAAGGCAATTTTTAAATAGTGCTATCGTTTTTATTGATGGAATTTTTAATCTATTACATTTTTCCTCCCAGGTCTAACCATCGAGCCGGGTAAGCATTATACCCAGACAGTGGAGGAATCCTTTCATGTTTCCATGGTAGCGCTGGATACCAGGGATGTGGCCGGTAAGTTACATCCTGCCTTTTGGGGTACAGATGTATTTGGCTCAGAAAAATCAGTTTACAGCGTTTTTGTATAAACTGAATGAAAACCCAGTCAAAGGTCCACTTCCAATTGATGTGTTTTCCAAAATTCCAAGCACAAATATAATTATAAGTAATAAAAACTGAACAATGCCGAAGATTATTCTCTTTGATGAAGGGCTACATTTTAGGCTTTTATGTAAATCAACGATTAGAAAGGCCCAACGTTTTAATCCTGGCAAGACCTTTCTCAAAGACAGAATGACAAGGACAAAACCAAATAGGGAGGGGAGAGTATTGATGACAGACAAAGGACAAAGAGGATACGTAGGTGATACACTAATAGTCACTCTTCATGGCTTGTGTTTTCGACTGCTTGCTGACTTGTGACTAGAGAGGGTGTGGCATTTTCATCCTATCAGTATCAGTAGCAGTACCTTTCTCAACGCCAACTCAAATTTTTGGGCCATATACTCCGCCACGAAGTTGACGAGCTTGTGAAAGAATTTGCTCTGTACGTTCCACCACATGGGAAGAGGAAACCGGGACAGCCTCGCAAATTGTACTTGCAGTATGTCCAGCACCTCTTGGGAGATACTGAAGGGATGCTGCTACCAGACAAAATTGCATCTCTGGCCCAAGACCCTAGCAGTTAGAGAAAGTTTGTAGTCGCCTGCTCCGCGGCTGAATGATGATAATGATGATCTCATGGGCAGATACCTCGCGTTTTTCCTTCGCAGCCACAGAGAGGGAACAAGCCAAGATGACGCAGCTGATGGTGCATCACGACAAGGCGGAGTTCCTCGTCTGCACGCTGTGCTATGGCAACGTCCTCCAGCAAGCACTGGACCTCAACTTCACCGAGGGGGAAGAGGTGACCTTCTTCTCAGAGGGCCGAGGTAAATCACTTCTCCCCTCATCCCTCCTGCTCCCCTCTCCTTTTCCTTGTCCAGTCACCCCCTCCCAGAATCCCAAAATCCAGGGCCCCAATGGAAAGTCTCTGCTCTAACCAGTACAAAAAAGAAACTAAGGGCACGAACATTCAAAGGAATCTTTCAAAGAATTTATTAACAGTGAAAAGAATTTGACTGTTGAGGAAGTTGAACCGAAGAGTTTCTGATAATGGTAAGCCAACGCCCTGGGTTCAAACTCTGGTCTGAACAGTCAAATTTTCTTTGCTGTTTTATTCAATGAGAGATTTGGTTGCTATAGTTGAGCGTCTTACACAGTTGTTTAGTTTTATATTCACAACGTATTTCACCAGGTCTGTAATTTGGGGTGTGGAATCTTTCCCCGGCTGTAATTTTTTTTTAAAGGGAACAATGTAAATGGGCAAATCACTGAACAATACTCTACACAGGTAAAATATTGCATTGTGCTGCTTGTAATTTTCTTTTTTAGTTCAAACCGACATTTGGGCACAGACCACACAGGACTGACAACACATCGTATAGGACACGCCCTCCTCAATGAATGATGTCATTGTTGTCCCTGTTTGATTGCACAGGCACGTTACATCTGACGGGCTACCTTGTGAAGGACGAGCCTCTTGGCTTTGATCCCGACGGCTTGACGGGGGACATGCTCACAGGCTTGGAGGAGCTCAGGAACTACAGCGACGGTAAGAACGTGGAAGAGTCGAGTCAGATGGGGCCGCGTTTACCCAGGTCAGGTCAAGTCGGGTCGCGTTTGGTCGGGTCAGGTCAGGTCAGATGAGGTCAGGCATTGAGCTGTCTAACGCCACCTAGGTCAGTCCGAGTTATTCTGTAGTTAGCTCTGGTGTAGATTTCACATTCAGTCCATCGTAACTCATATTACAATGAGTAACCCGCTGTAGGAATGATAGTTCGTGCAGTCTATGTGCACTGCTAATGGCCTGAAGATTGCCAGTATTTGTGGTTAAAATTTGTTCTTCAACGTTTGAAACGCGCAAGAAGTATTCCAGGGACGTAATCTTGGCCTAATTTTATATGCTGTTCTTTTGCGGAAAAATTAGTTGTCCCTAGGCGGTGTGTTTCTCTCGGATAATGAAAAATTGAATCATATCGTCGCATACACGCCTGAAAGTGAAACCGCAGTCATAATGTAGAGCTGGACATTGCATGCCTTCCTGCTGATGGATGATCGCAATTGTTTTGCCGCAATTAAGATCGCAACTTTAGCATTGACCGACCGACCAAAGACGTCTGGCCTGAAAGAGTTGCCACGGTCGCACTGTGTTTAGCCATGGTAAGTTGAAAATTGGCATTGTCATTTCTTTGCATTTTTTGAGGCTGTTCCAAATTGGACGGTTTGAAAGAGAAATATAATGTAAGTTAGATGTACCTTCCTCAAAATGTCTTCCCGACGTTTAAGAAATCCCATCCGAGAGCTGAATTATTAAATTATTGTGTTGTTATACGACCAATGAATTAGACCGTTTCTTTTCGTTAATTCATGCAAAGTTGATTCAAAATCATTTGTTTGACAGTGCCAACTTTCAGTTTATCATTTTGGCGAAGGTACACTCTTGGTGGGTAGTCATGGTTTCTTGGTAGCCATGGTTACTGCCTTATTCTCTCCCTGAAAGAATTTATTTGATGTTTCAATCCCAGCAGGAATTGTTCACAAAGGCAGAAAGGTTCTGCCACAATTGAGTCAATTTTGCTTTTTATGATTTATGTATTTCAGACCACTCGAGTAGTTTGCACTTTATTTGTATGACGTTTGGTTTTTAGTTTTAAGGTGTGAGTAGCTAGAGTATCGCAGACTTGTCTTAGTCTTTACTCTTATTGATGCCAATGATTTCTTATTCACATCTTCTGGTCAGAACCACAGGAAAGTAAAGCATGCTGGAACAATTGGTGATATTTAAAATTATTTAATATTAATTATTTTATAATTTAGAATTATTCACATCTTCTGGTCAGTCCTGCTCGTTTCCAATTGCATCGCTCGTTGACATTTTCCAGGCTGGGCCTCGGGGGAGGAATCCTCGACAGAAGGTCATGCATTCAGAGGTCGGAGGTCAAGGCGGCTTCCCCTCCGACCCCAGCGACGCCCACCGGTGCTGACCGCCCCGCCCAGAAGGCTGGCGTTTGCCAGCTCCCGCGGTCGGCAGGAGACGGACCGGGGGGGAGGAGGAAGAGGAGACCTCGGGAGGTGGAGCCGGAGGAGGAGGCGGAGGAGGAAGTGGCCGGACGTCCGTCCGAGCCGCTACGTACTGGTCAGTGATGAGGAGGACTACTATGTCCCGGTTGTCAGATCGGACGCTGTGCGGAGACCCAGGCCTGAGCAGCGGGTGGTGCTCTGCACGGCGGACAACGTCCGAGCTACGCTGACCCTCTCTGAGAACACCCGGTTGGTGTCAAGCGGCTCGAGGGAGGACGAGGATCCCCTTGGCAGCGCGGTGCACGACAGACCCAAGAGGCTCTCTCTGCTTGCCGAGGCGCTGCGCGCTCCCCGGCAACAGACCGACCGCGCGGCCCCGCCCGCCTCCCAGGACGGTCTCCACGGAGACGCGGACGATGCGGTCGGCTCCGATGATGACCGGCCGTTTGCGCGCCCGCTCCGAACGAAGCCGGCGGCTGAGAGGGCCGCCTCAAGGGAGAACCACGCTCGCGCCGATAATGCCGCAGCGGCCCGGAGGCCGACTGCCAAGCCGAGCACCTCCCGGCGGAAGCCGCTCTTTGTCCGTAGGGCCCAGCGCCAGGCCCCCGCAACGCCCCCCTCGAGCCGCCTCCTCTCCCCCGATCCGAACGGGCCATCAACGGAGGGCACCAGGCCAGAGACTCTCCCGGGAAACGGCTCGCCAGCCAAGGTTAACCCCAGGAAACGGCAGCTCAAGTCCCTCCTCCCCGGACTCCAGCAGCGCCAGCAGAAACGCCCGCTGTCCGGCGGTTACGTCCTGCCCCACAAGAGGATGTTCCAGCGGAAGGCGCCCCCGCAGGACCAGGGCGGGATGGCGGAAACGCCGCCTTCCCTGGAAGGGACCGCGGCGGACCAGGAAGCCGTTGAGATGATGGTCTCCCAGTTTGACAGTGAAGGCCTGGGGCAGGCGTTTATTGATGAGCAGAGCCAACAACTATCCAACTGCTATTCCCATCCAGGTAAGCACATCCAAGCAACCTCCATCCACTGCCTGCCGTCAAAACACTCTTCCACAAAGTCTGTCCTCATGCTGATATTTACAGTCTTTGAAATTTTTTAAAAGCCGTTGTCTGGATCAGACGCTAAGCTCAGAGGGTGTGGCCGTTATGAGAGAATCTGATGCCAAAGACTAAGGGCTTTGGTAGAAATGTGAGAACCAGACTAGACCTAAATGTTCTTGGAAAAAAACAGCGATCTAAATTTACAGTCGCTCATGGGTTCGAGAATGGGTCCTATGTATTATACTGAATATTCAGATGTTAAGCCAAGAGAGCATGGCCCATGTTCTAAGGTCAAATATCTTAAGAGGATGTGCTATTGGTTTTTTTTATTATTTTTTTTATGAATGTTGTTCAACACAAGGCCTTAAAAGGCCACTCAAGGTGAGGGCTAAAAGAAAGTAATAAGGAGAAGAACCAGGAGCATAATAGATCAGGAGGAAGAAAGATGAGCTTATATGTTTCATTTTATTTAAATTATAAGAAAGGGGGAAACAGGTTGCGGGTAGAGAATTCCATTGTGCAACAGTGCGCGGGAAGAAGCTGGAGGAGTACCGCTTTGTATTGGCTGTAGGTGCCAAAAAACTCTTGTAAAACAAAACATTTTGTTTCACTTTGAATCAAACAGATGGTAACCCTGACCAGATGCTAAGCCAAGAGGGCATGCCTCAGACCCACCACGCCACGCCCGATCTGGAGCCCCGCCCCGCCCCCGAGCCCATGGACCAGTACATGGTGGACAGCAAACACAACGTGGTGCCCACCTCCCTGGCCCTGGCCATGGACCCCGCCCACAGCCGCCTGTCCCCGCCCGTCTCCAACATGGCCCCGCCCGTGACGGGCGTGGTCCCGACGGGCGGGGCCTTTGTGCGCAACAGCAGCACCGTCTACTGGAGCTGCCTGACGGACGAGCAGGCGGAGATGCTGGGGGAGGGCGAGAGCCGCGCCCTGAACGCCAATAGCAACGCCCCCGTTGCTATGGATATGGACTTCCTGACGGCTGAGGATATGAGCTGTAATGGTGCCAACGTGAGTGCCGGCTTAACACTAACGCTTTGCACCTCCCGCACAGGACACACACTGTATACCACAATTTACCACAGTGCCCACAGGGGTGTAGGCTCACATACCACAGGTCACCACAAAAATGTCCTTGTGCATGGCCCTTATCCTCCCAAAGGAAACATTATGTGTGGTTAGTTGTGGTTTCCATGCCGGTTAGGGTTTTAAACTAACTTGCTGTAGTGACTCTCCAGATAGGATTCCTTCCCTTTTCCTGAGGTGCTGCAACTACACTGTCGTAACATGATGTTTGAGGACTTGAATGTAATTCAATGAGGGTTTGCCCTGGTCGACGTGATAAGCACTGAGTGCTCAGTGCTTTGCCCGTTGCCTGATGAAAAAAATTCAGGCAGCTTGGGCGGGATTCGAACCCGCGACTTTCTAGTGCAGACGTCTTAACCACTCACACTGTGTTTCCTTGTCTTCTTGACTATTATTAGATCTTCTCAGGCTCAGGGGAGACTCCGAGAGACTATGCTTCTGTTCAGCACCCACCCACCGTGCAAACCTTGAGATTTCATTTGGTCTGAATCTGCTGTGATCTTTTGTAACAGATTGGCAACCAGAAGGTTCGTCTGGCCCACGGCTACGACATCTTTGTCTCTCGCTTTGACCTGTGGCAGGCCGAGAAGGCCTCCTTCAAGAAGGGCTGGACCATCCTGACTAGACGTCTACTGGATATCTTCTTTGATCGTATGACCCTGGCCATGGGCAAGCCTACTCATCATGGCAACAGCATGGAATACATTCCCCTGGACCAGAATGTGGTGGGGGCAATTATGGGTAGGTGCAGCCCACAGAGACCTGCCCTGTCCTTGTCCTGCCCTGTCCTGCCCTGCCCTGCCCTGCCCTGCCCTGCCTTGTCCTGTCCTGTCCTGTCCTGTCCTGCCCTGCCCTGTCCTTGTCCTGCCCTGTCCTGCCCTGCCCTGCCCTGCCCTGCCCTGCCCTGCCTTGTCCTGTCCTGTCCTGTCCTGTCCTGTCCTGTCCTGTCCTGTCCTGTCCTGTCCTGTCCTGTCCTGTCCTGTCCTGTCCTGTCCTGTCCTGTCCTGTCCTGTCCTGTCCTGCCCTGCCCTGCCCTGCCCTGCCCTGCCCTGCCCTGTCCTGCCCTGCCCTGCCCTGCCCTGCCCTGTCCTGTCCTGTCCTGTCCTGTCCTGTCCTAGCTGTCCTGTCCTGTCCTGTCCTGTCCTGTCCTGTCCTGTCCTGTCCTGTCCTAGCTGTCCTGTCCTGTCCTGTCCTGTCCTGTCCTGTCCTGCCCTGCCCTGCCCTGCCCTGCCCTGCCCTGCCCTGCCCTGTCCTGTCATGTCCTGTCCTGCCCTGCCCTGTCCTGCCCTGCCCTGCCCTGCCCTGTCCTGCCCTGTCCTGCCCTGCCCTGCCCTGCCCTGCCCTGCCCTGCCCTGCCCTGCCCTGCCCTGCCCTGTCCTGCCCTGTCCTGTCCTGTCCTGTCCTGTCCCTGTCCTGCCCTGTCCTGTCCTGTCCTGTCCTGTCCTGTCCTGTCCTGCCCTGCCCTGCCCTGCCCTACCCTGTCCTGCCCTGCCCTGCCCTGCCCTGCCTGCCCTGCCCTGCCCTGCCTGCCCTGCCCTGCCCTGCCCTGCCCTGCCCTGCCCTGCCCTGCCCTGCCCTGCCCTGCCCTGCCCTGCCCTGCCCCTTCCTCCCCCTCTCCTCCCATCCCCTCCCCTCCCCTGTCCTCCCCTCCCCTCCCCTCCCAATTTTGTTTTTATGTTTTAGTTCACAATGTTTAAGCCAAAAAAATCTGTAATTAAAGGAATCCTTGATTTTGATGACAACTGGATAAGCACAAAGTGCATTCCTTACTAGGACAAAAAGTCTTACTGTAAACCCTTGTTGTTTTCTTGTTACCTTTCAGCCTTCATCAAATCTCGTTACAACATCATGGAGAAACGTAAGCTGATACAAGCCATCAGTATCTACTGCAGCGATTGTCGCAAGTCAGGTGTCCCAGGTCACATGATGTGACAGACCAATCAATGACAACGGAGAGAAGTTTGAATGATGGGAACAAGCTACTTTGTCCCTACTACATCATGGATACTTGAAAAGAAGGATGGCAGTATTTAAAAACCATTACCATGGCAACCGAGACCATACCTTCATCTATAAACTCACAAATCAATCCATTTCAGAAGTTTGCATTTGCTCAAAGACTCCATTGTATGAAGTGGTAAAAAGTAATACTCATTAATTTATTTATTTTTATTTTTATGTCTGAAAAATACTAAGTTGGTGTACCCATGGCTTTCCGAAATAGATGTAAATAATCAGATCTCGAAAAAATCTTTAATTATTGAAATAAATTGTTTAATCATCTCATGGTCAGTATTATTTGTATTGTGTATTAAGAACATTAAATTAAATTCACACATTTCTGATAATGCACTCTCAATATGTGTCCTTTACCACCTGGCCTGAGATCTCCAGCCCTAATTAGGTGTCGACCCTGTTAGGTTTTCCTGCTACTCTTTGCCTGGCTTTGGAGTAAATTAGGAGTCTTAGTATCGTGGTTGTTACTTTGTTTTGGTCGGTTTTAAAAGTTCTGTCTGTGTTGATATCTTCGTTTTTAAATTTACATAATTTATCTGAAACATCTAACTAACAATGCCCACATATCTCCAGGGATCGCAGCCCCATTTCTGTACAATTTCTTTTTAATTTCTTTTTAATTTCATTTAATTCCCCTCTCTTTTTAACTCCAAGGGAAATAGAATACTCATTTGTAGATAAATCGTGCAGTATTCCACAAGTATCAGTGTTTTTACAGATTTTGTACAGAGACGGACGCATATTTTCATTTGAAATAAATCTTGCCGTTCGAAATAAACCAACCCAAAACTAATGGTGGTTGTGAGTCATGTGTGTGTTCTTGCGTTTCACAGATAAAAGCGGAGAATTTTGAGAAAAAAAAAATCCAGGCTTCACCAGAACTCATTCTGTACCGAATATAAATTTGCTGATGACCATTTTAAATCAAGTGGCCAGCTGATCTATCTGTTCAGAAAAAACGTTCTTAATTTTGAAGGAAATGACAACACAGATTGAGTACCACGGAGTTTCACCTATGGTAAGTTGAAAAATTGGCATTGTCACTCATAAAAAACAAATAATATTAAAAAAATGTTCCAAACTGCTTACTAATTCAAATGACCTTTGAGAAAGGTCCTTTTAGGATCGAAAGGTCAGGCCCTTATTTTTGATTAAAAAAAACACGGATTTTCAACAACAAATTTTTGTAAAGACAGAAAGTGAAGCCTAAACAATAACACTGCGTTTGGTGTTTTCTCCTGAAATTGGTAAGCAGAAAGTAAGAGCAATGGTCTAAAAGTACGAGATTTTTGGTGGTGTGCCTTTAAAAAAAAAATGAAAATATGCCTCCAACCAGCGCACCACTTCTTGTCGAACCCTTTTGAATTTGAGCCAGTGAGGATGTCATCTCATTTGACTGGCATAGACTTTGACATTGCCAACTTTCAGCTTACTGTTTGGGGAAGACGCACTGTGCAGTACAACACTGAGATATTCTTGTGGGGCCTTTTCTCCATCACTGCATTTTCCTTCTTACTTTAAGTGATATATGAGTTCACTAATGTGTTTTACAGGGGCTCAGTAGTGTAGATTCTTTGATTTTGAAAGGAATTCAGAATTTGTGGATTAAGTGCCTTTTAGCAAAATATAATATGTGTAAGCCACATGAACCCACTTTAATTTTCTAAATATTATTGGTCCCTGACCTTAATTTGTAGTTGTGATTGTTAGTAACTTACTTGATAAGATGCTAGGTCGGTTTTGGAAAAACCGATTCTAATTTTCTCGATCCAAGGATTTATGGAAGATTATTATGTTCTGCACAGGTTGGGCTTCCGGTGAAGATTCAGCTGAGGAGAGGCAGGGTAGAGGTCAGAGGTCAGGTCAGCAGGGTTCCCGTCTGTCTTCCCAAGGGAATGTGAACGAGAGCCTTGTAGGCCGAGTCCCACGGAGATCTGGCCTTGGGAGAGGGAAACGTCGTCCGGACACGACTCCTTGGCGAGAGAAGCGAAGGAAGAGGAGGCAGAGGACGGACTCTGGCTGTCCCAAACGGAGACGTCTCGCTCCTGGCCGGGACTCGGATGTGCTCAGAGGATGCGGATGCTGCGGCTCGGTCGCCAAGGCAACGACGATAAAGGAAGGAGGCTTTGAGATGAACGTCCAGGGTCAGCACGTCACTTTGCGGACGTCCAGAGATATGTCGCTGTCTTGGACTCAGTCGGGGAGCCGGGGTCTTTCAGAGGAGCTTCGGGTCCATCAGACGACGACGATGGTGAACTCTGCTCAGCCTGAGAGCTCCTCATCCAAGAGAGACCACCGAGATGGGTCTCCAGATGTGGTTCTCTTAAAAGACTCCGTCGTCGGCGAAGACGTCCCACGGGCTCCGCAGATTGTAAGATGCGAAGATGATCGTGCGGCATCCAGGAGTGGATCGAAGCCTCAGCCGTCTGCCTCTGAGAAGGTCAGCCCAGTTGCTGGCCCTGCTGATCCCTTGCCCGGTCCCTCGGAGCGGTCGTCAACCCTTCCCTCCTCCAGGCAGCTCAGAGAAGAAGCGTCCGTCGCCGTGCAGACGACCCAGCCAGGTCAGGACACGTCTAGTCACACCACAGACCTGTCTTCAGCTTCGTCGTCGGCCAGGACAATTCAGAAAAGGCACCCGGCGAAGCTGAAATCGCGACTGAAAGCCGTGCCGCTGAAATCGCGACTGAGCGTGCCCAAGTACGGCGACCGTTTGCCCAGCGGTGTTTTCCTGCTGCCCGGGCGGAAGTCTGCCCAACAGAGGGCGGCAGATAAGAAGATAGATGCTGAAGTCAGCTCTGTCTTCCGGTGGCGCGAGCCTCCTCTATCGGACAACGTCCTAGCCACGGACTCCTTTGCCCAGCCGGTAATCTCCAGTGTGGTTGGAGGCCAGCATGCTGTGGACATGGCTCGGTCACATTTCGACGATGCAGGTTGCCCACGGCAACCCATCAGGAAAGAGCCCGTCCACAGCGGACTTGGGTCCTCTCAGCCCATAGCCATGGATCAGCAGCTCCTCCCCACAGCAACAGAGCACCCACCACATCTCCTAGCGACGGATCAACAGCAGCAACCCCTAGCAACGGAGCGCCAGTCACATCCCTTAGCGACGGACCATCAGTCACTTCGCATGGCAACGGACGGCCAGCCGAGCGGCAGCATGGAGCAGCAAGGCCTTCTAGGTAGTCCGGTGCCCACCTCGCTCTCCCTAGCCATTGCCCTGGCAACGGACCGGCCTCAGCAGTCTGCGGGGCAGGCGGGGGACCAGTCCGTGGTCATGGAGGACGTTGGGGGAGTCTACTGGAGTTGTGCGTCGGATGAGATGCTGGAGGGAATGGCCAAGGAGCACAGTCCCTCGCTGGAGGTTGATGACGGAGATATACCGGTGGCCACTGACATGAAGCCTCTGACTGCAGACGACATGACCCACAATGGAGTTACGGTGAGTCTCATTCTCGGCAAGAGCATTCACCTCAGCCGAATTTGCACTCACACACAGTAGAACGACGCTATAACGAACATCCCAGGATCCATGAAATTTAATGGTACAGCGGTCATTTGTTATAGCAATTGCAGCCACATATTTTCTACATAAAATCGGGAGCCAAAGGGCATGTTCCTTATAACCGAATGAACGGTATATCGGTGTTTGTTAGACAATGTTGCTAACCGCTTACTGACTTACATTTTATAACCGAAATTTTTTAGATAGTAGAGGGCCTGACGTTTTGATCCCAGCAGGACCTTTCTCAAGGAATCTGAACAATAAGAAACCCCATTTATTCTCCATAGCAACCGTCAAACCATTTCGTCTTTCCCTCATTGCGCTTTTTTTTCTTCTGTTGTGCGTTGTTTTCCAGTTGGCCAATCAGAAGATCCGACTGGCCCGGGGATATGACGTCTTCATCAGTCGGCAGAACCTGTGGCAGGTGGAGAAAGTCTCCAAGAAGTCCTGGTCCATTCTGACCCGTCGGCTGCTGGACCTGTACTTTGACCGTCTGACTCTGGCCATGGGACGGGCCAGTCACCATGGCAGCAACGACGACCACAAACCGCTGGACCAGAATGTGGTCGGAGCCATTCGAGGTGCGGCACTCCGTCACTCCTCCGCTCAAGCGTTACGTTTTTTGCGGTGACACCATGTATTAAACACATCTCTTTTTTGAGGGATATACAAAAATGTTGCAATTCACTCTCTTCCCCTTCCTTTGTGTACATGTACTGTACTGTACATGTACTGTACTGTACGTGTATCTGTTTTGTCCTTGTCACTCTGCCTTTGAGAAAGGTCCTGCTAGGATCGAAACGTCGGGCCCACTAAATTTTGAGATTTGCATTTTGGTAATTTTAGTCAGTAAGCAGTCTGCAACATTTTTGTATATCACCAGTTGAAGATTTAAGGATCCAAGTCTGTATAGCAGGATAAAACTTTTTGTCCGGTAGTTTAGAAGAAATTCCTAATTACCTGATCCCATTTTTTCTCATCTTTTGTAGAATTCATCAAGGCTCGTTACAACATCGAACGTCGCAAGCTGATGCAAGCCATTGGGTTCTACTGCAGCTACAGTCGCAACAGAGTCATGCGCGACATCCATTATCGCTATAGTAACAGGGAGGGATTCCAGCCGGCCACTTCGCAGCCCGGCCCGTGACTGAGCAACTCAGTTTGAACCCCCCCCCTTTTGTCTTTGGTTGTCTTAAGGGCGGAGGGACATGGCTGAGAGGGACCACAAGAGGGCACTGTTGCTCCCTGCCTTGCCCTACTTGTGGCAGGCTAGGCTAGGCTAGGCTTGGGTCGACTGGCGGCTCACAACTCACAAGAGGGCGCTCTTACATGACTTGCCATTAATTTTTCGCGAACCTTTTTTATATAATGCTGCTTACTGCTTATAAAGTTTACAATGATTAATCTGTATAGTGTGTCCTGCTTGCAAGTTTTCCCCTTCTATTTGTATTCCGTCAATCAATGAAAATCAGTAAAGGTTTTTTTTTAAGATCCTTCACATTTTAATCTTCAATGAATTATGTTGATAGTTTGTATGGTGATACTGTATGTAATACCATTTTTTTGGATAATCAATAAATGACAATAACATGGACCACAGTTAGAATTGGATGTCCAGATTGTGAACTGAATTTTGTAATGATGTTATTGCACCCAAGTCCATTAAATTTGAATTTGTCTGAAATCTTATGAGGTGCTTTGTATCCTTCAGAGATGGGACTCCGTTGATACGTTTGTTATAATAGTTAAGGTGAGTCCATTTGAGAACTATTCACGAGGCGGTGATAGTGGCATCTCTGCAATGTTGCAAAATGACTCGATTGATGTCCATGAAAGTACAGATCTTGAAAATTAGGATGGCCGGACGTTTTGGGAAAGGTCCTGCAAGGATTGGACCATCCGGCCCTCCTTCCTCTAGATTTTTTTTTTATGACCTGCAGGGAATCGGCGTTAGGTTTTAGAAGAAACAAATCTTGTTACCTGGGATTAATTGTGTGTATTCCTTACAGAGGATGAGGAGGAGGATGAGGAGGAAGATGAGGAGGAGGAGGGGGCAGCCTCTTGGCAGCTGCTGGCCAAAGCTTCGCTGCAGGAAGAGGATGACAGCGAAGATGACGATTGGACACCAGAGGGCGGTATGTCCGACCTTTTCTCTTCCGAGATTGAGATTGGAAATCTTCTTCCCTCTTCCAGGACTCCCTGTTTTTCTTCCTTGGCGCAGTAATGGCCTGAAAGACAGTTCAGGGTTTGCGTATGGTCGGGTAGCACATTCTTTGCCAATTTTTCAACTCGCCAAAGAGACTCGTCAAATCCTAGAGAAACGTCGCTGCTCTTGTTTTTTTTCAGAAATTAGGAGGGCCTGACATTTTGATCCTAGCAGGACCTTTCTCAAAGGCAGAATGACAAAACCAAATAGGAAAGGGAGAGTGATAGAGACACAGATGACCGATAAAGGACTTAGAGAACATCTGCTAGGGTGGGATCAAGAGGAAAGGTAGGAGATTTGGTAGAAGAGGGGATAAGATTAAAGGGAAAGAGTCAAAGAGAGAAGTGGAGGAGTGAACACAATAGAAGGATTATTGGTCAACATACATTAATCATTCCCCGCCTGTATGTTGATGCCATGGGGTTGAATTATCCGAAAACGCTTCATCCACATCTCTCGGACTGCATTGGCACTTGAAATTCTTCTGTTTTTTTTTTTTTAATTAGGGAAATCAAAGAGGAAGAAGAAACAGCACGAGGAGAAGAGCCCCAAACGCCAACACTTGATGGTGCTGGAGGCTGGGCCGAGGAAAGCCAAGAAACTTGCCTTGATGGGTAGGTAGCTTCAAAATATTCACCAACTATCTTGGGTCTTGGACACCAGTCAGAGGCTGAAATCTGACACCTACATTTTCACAGAACCAAATGAAAGGGGGGGGGGAAATTGACAGGAAATTTTTTTTTTTTTTTTTAGTGGATTAAAAAAAAAGAAATATCACACAATTGTTTAGATTGGTAGACGAAGACAACCGCTTCATATGAGATTGGAAGGTTTTCATGGTGAGGATAGCAGAAGGAGTAGGTTTGCGGTGACACCATGTAAAATTTCTCTTGTATGAGTATGTGTGGTTCTGAAAAGAACCGGAGTAACGCGACGTTTAGCACAGTGTACTCTGCCCATCTTCAGAAGAATGCTGGATTGTAACTTGAAGTGGGGCTTAAAACCGCTTCGTGTTTTTTTTCTTTTTTTGTGTGATATTTCCCAAAGTGTGTGAATTAACTCGCCCATGTTCTGTTGTGTTGGTATGATTCCCCGCACACCTCCAGAGATTCAGAAAAGCGACGGAGATAGCTCAGAGGAAGACGAGGAGGATGCGGACTTCGTTCCCGGCATGGGGCTGGACGACAGCGACGGAGGGAGCGATTCCGACGACATGAGCGATGACGACAGCGAGGAGGACATGCTGGGGTTCCTGGATGACGGGGGGAGCAGCGAGGAGGAGGAGGAGGAAGAGGAGAAGATGGAGGCGGAGGAACCACTGCCCGGCCGATCCAAGAAGGTCGGGGGAGATCGGATAAAAGCCACCGACCTCCAGAAAGTGGAAGACTCCGGCCAGGTGAGTGAGGATGAGCCGAGTCAATCCTAGGCTGGAAAACTCTTGATTATTTGGATGCTGCATAATGGACTGTACATACCACTATCCCCCAGCCCATTCATTTCTCATTTTGGACATCCCCCCCCAAAAAAATCTTCGCAGGAGAAGACGGAGCAGAAGAAGAAGAGGAGGAAGAAGAAGAAGGCCAAGGGTGATGACAAGGAGAACATCAACGGGACCCTGAGTGAGCCCAAGGAGCAGTCCAAGGAGCAGTCCAAGAAGCAGGGCAAGGAGGCCGGCACCCAAAAGCCCGCCGATAAGACGCCCGGCAAGAAGGCAGGCGAGAAGAAGGCGCCCAAGGCCGAGACACCAGCCTCCGCCAAGACTCCCAAGGCCAAGACCCCCGGGGGAGACAAATCGGAAGCCAAGACCCCCAAGACGAAGCCAGAGGCGCTGACAAGCCAGACGCCCAAGAGCCAGAAGAAGGAGCAGACCAAGCAAGTGGCCAAGACTCCGGTAAGACGTTCTGTCTCACCCTCACTCCCACACTGGAATTGCCAATTTTACAAGTTGTTGAGTTTTCAGGCGAGTTTTCAATGTACCAAGGCTCTATCACCTGAGCTATCCAGCCCTTAGGTGCTGGGCAACCTTCACAAAAATAGTCGACTATCTTTGCTTGTGTGGGGGCGCCAGTCAGAAGCAGTGAACCATTGACTGTTGGATATCTCCAAGGGTCACAGCTTTTAGTTTCATTCAGATGCAAGCAACAATTACCGGTAAACCTGGCCGTTAACCCCGACCCTAACCTTAGCAAGACAGACCAGTCCGGTGGGGAAAATGTTGGTTGCATTTAACAAGCAATTATCATGTCTAATCATAGCCCCAGGTATTCAGTTGATATTATGACTTTATCTTTGAGAAAGGTCCTGCTAGGATTGAAATGTCAGGCCCTCTAACTTTTGAAATTTAGTATTATGTTTGATAGTATTTCTTCCCACATTTATTCCCACTTGTTTAATATTCCCCCCAAAAAAGAGCAAAATGAAAAAAAAACAACATTTAGTCATTTTATATTTTAAGAATATTTTTTTTTTCTTTGGTAGAAAAAGGTGAAGTTGTCTGGTGGGACAGTGTTTGAGGATCTAGTGACTGGCGACGGCAAAATTGCAAAGGCCGGCAAAATGGTAGGAACTTTGTTTTCCTTTTTTTTTTTTTTTTGCCATTTTTGTAGTAACTCTGTTGTACAGTCCCTCCAGAGTGAAGCAAAATGAACACCCCCATCAATATTTTGGTATTGGCCCATGGCAACAAACTATGAATGTACAGTCACTTTCCCATCATTAGAAAAAAGTGACTGGTCGCAGCCATGCCAGTATCACCGTTCTTTGCCTAAAATAGTGACCAAGGGACAAGGTGTAGCATGTCTTGTTTAGTGAGTGCCCCCTAGTAAGGTAATATCTATTGAATGGTTCTTACAGGCCCATGTGTTCTACCGGGGCACGCTGTCTAGCGGCAAGGAGTTCGACTCCTGTCTTGGGGGCAAGCCGTTCAACTTCCGGCTGGGCAAGTCAGAGGTCATCCGTGGCTGGGACGCCGGCATTGTTGGTGAGTGGTCGGACTAAGTGGCTCCCGGGTTGCCATGGTTGCACGGAAAGGCTTGTGTCCTTAAGCGAGACACTTTGCCCCAATCAGCATCACTATCACTATCATTTGGTTTGTGATATCATCTTACTCATTTGATGATTAATAATTTGGAAGTTATTGATCACCCTTTCCACCGAGGTGATCCAAGGCGTCAACTTTTTTATTTATTTCCCACAGGAATGAAAGTTGGAGGCAAGAGACGTCTAACAGTACCAGCAAGCCAGGGGTAAGTTCCCCAAGATAATTTATTCATTTATTCATATCTTATTAATAATGATATCCATATCATAATTATTTTAAACAAAATTAAAACAATAATTTGTCATAAAATTTACATACAATTTATTCATATTCTATTAATAATGATATCCAAATCATAATTATTTTTAACAAAATTAAAACAAAATTAAAACAAAATTAAAACAATTATTTATCATAAGATTTACATACAATTTATTCATATTCTATTAATAATGATATCCAAATCATAATTATTTTAAACAAAATTAAAACAATAATTTATCATGAAATTTACAGTACAGAAAAATGAATTAATTTCTGGAATGAAAAATGGCACTACTTTATCATTTTTATTTCTTTTTCCCCTCAGTTATGGCAATCAAAGAATGGGAGCTATCCCTGCCAACAGTACGCTCATCTTCAATGTTGAGCTGAAGAATGTCAGCTGAGAGTGGCGTTTTAACAGCCCATTGCTCTACACGGAAGAAACTCCAGAAAAAAGAAATGCTTTGTTTTTCTTGGAGTCTGTTTTTCTTTTAGTTCTAGTCTTGGAAAGAAGTGGCCTTGTCCAAGGTGTGCCAAAGTCAAGCTGCATTCTCAGAGTTGCTTTTTCAGAGAAAAAAATCTCAAAATGTTTTGCCGTCCTTCCTTGTCTTGTTGATTCCATTCTTTTTTGATAGATTTCTAAAAAATTTCGGCAGTTTTTACAATTTTTTTTTAACAGTGATTTTCCGAAGAATTACAAAAACTTAATTGGACTCCATGCCCTTCGTAACAATGGTTGTATTTTTATTCAGTTTGTAAGTCATTCCACAGTGGAGCAGATTTTCATGACTAAATTCCCGTTTATGATTATAAGTACCGGTATTCAATCAGTAAAAGGCCAGGATTTGACTTAAGCTTGACAGATCACGATGTGTGACATCTCTTCTAAGTATAAGCAGCGGTTTTTGAAGAGAAACAATAAAAGTATTCTTTCCAAAAAAAAATTCAGACAAGCAATTTTTTTGTCTTTCTTTGATGTCTTTCAAAAGTTTCAAATCAAGCATGGCATTTCACAAAGGCAATCCGGCATTTATATATTATTTGGTAATTTTAATTAAAGCATCGTAGATATAACATGATGTTTTGTATTAAAGCAGTTTTCAGCATTTCTATATCACTGACTTTCTTTTATCTAGATCTTCACAAAAACAAATTTTAATATGAAAATACATGGAAATCTTTGCCATTTTTTTAAAGAACCAAAATCAGCTGGAAGGACGCAGATGATCTCACTTGCTCTTCTTGGCTTGTGAAGGAACGTTGATTTGATTGGCCTGAAGAAAGGCCTGATACCCCCTGACTGGTAACAACCTGCGAGGAGATAAACAAGAAGCATTTATAGAAAGAATTTATTTTCTTACCAGTGTCATCAGACTTGCACAAATTGTTCAAATATTCTTCCATTTTGTATATCTTTGTGATTCCATCTCCCTTCTCTCAAATTACCATGTACTGTATTCTGCGGCAAAAGGATGAAGTCAGTCTGGTAAATGCAAGCGTTTATCACTGAAGGTAGATTTAATGGTTGGACAGAAAACCCAAAGTTGAAAGTATCTGGTAGCTTACGCTTTCAGGAGCAGTGCAGCCTTGCAGCTGCCATTGGGAATCAGGATCTCCGTCTCATTTTGCAGGATTCCATCCACAATGCGGTCCACGACGGCCTCAGCTTTCAATAAAGTGTCTTTGCCCAGCCTGGCATGAATAATGAATAAATGACATGAATAATGAATAAATGACATGAATAATGAATAAATGACATGAATAATGAATAAATGACATGAATAATGAATAAATGACATGAATAATGAATAAATGACATGATTAATGAATAAATGACATGAATAATGAATAAATGACATGAATAATGAATAAATGACATGAATAATGAATAAATGACATGAATAATGAATAAATTACATGAATCATGTATAAATTACATGAATCATGAATAAATTACATGAATAATGAATAAATGACAAGAATAGTGAATAAATGACACGAATAATGAATAAATTACATGAATAAATTAATTATTTAATCTTGAATCTCTTGCACTTGAATAATGCAAGACAATACTATGAATTTTGCAAAATGACTCCATGAACGATGTAAAACAGACTGAATAATGCAAAGCATATATGAATAATTCAACATCATGAATAATGCAAGAAGACATGAAACATTAAACAACATGAATAATGCAAATAAAATATGAATAATGCAAAACAATACATGTACCATGAATTATGCAAAATGACTCCAAGAGCAACGCAAAACCAAACATGAATAATGTATAAGAATTTCATGAATAATGCACCATAACATGGATAATGCAAAGCAGTCCATGAATAATGCAATACAATCTCATAAATAATGCAATATAATTTCATGAATAATGCAAACAAATCCATGAATAATGTACCACACCATGGATAATGCAATACAATCTCATGAATAATGCAAACAAATTTCATGAATAATGCACCATAAGAATGCTATGACTACTGCAAAACAAATTGCAATAATTATGGTAATAACTACCCAAGTACGGGACAAAATCCAGAAGATCTCGTCCAAGATCTCATTCCAGATCTCGTGAGCACTTCTTTGTTCAAATGATCTCAGTGCGGCCAGCATTGTCTTAAACATCAGGACTTCCTTGAGGTCTTGAAGTCCTGGAAGCTAAGGGGTGATTAACGATCCCCAAGATTTTAGTCTTGAGAGGAAAGGTGTCCCTCATCCCCGCCCTCCCCTCACTCCAAGCCCACCCACCTTGAGTCCACGCTGTGAATCATTCCCGTATCGATGAACATCGGGCAGACGGCCGTGGTCAGGACTCCAGGCTTGGCGTAGACCCTGGCGATCTCATCGGCCAGTGCCTCATGCAGGCCCAGGGCAGCGTGCTTGGAGGCGGAGTAGTCGGTCATCCGGTGGGTGCCCTGCTTGCCCGCCATGGACGCGATGCAGACAACGTGACCCTCGTTTCTCTCCAGCATAGCTGGCAGGAAACTACGGAGCGTCTGGGAGACGGGAAAAGACAGTATTTTTGTAAAAAAAATAATTTTTGGGGGAGGGTTGGAAGAACCTTCCCTTCTCATTGGTTTTGCTTTCGTTTCAAACCTTGCTGTTCCATTTATCCAACTTCTGCAATCCTATATTATCTTAAATGACAATCAAAATTGTTTCGGACCAGTTAAAGGCTATCCCCTAAATGGCTCAACAACCCCCCCCCCCCCGTCCCCTCTCCTCTCTCCTCCTCTCCGCTCTCCTCCACTCCCCTATACCCTGGCCTTCCCCTCTTTAGCCCTCTCTTCTCCAGTCCACTCTTCTTCTCTCCTCTGCTCCCCTCTGCTCCCCTCTCCCCTCCCCTCTCCTTCCCTCCCATCTCCCATCTCCATCTCCTCTCCCCTCTCCTCTCTTCTCCCCTCTCTTCCCCTCTCCATCCCTACCATCTCCCCTTTCCTTCCATCTCCTTCCCTCCCATCTCCTCTCCTCTCCCCTCTCCATCCCTCCCCTCTCCTCTCATCTCCTCTCCTCTCTTCTCCCCTCCCCTTCCCTCCCATCTCCCCTCTCCTCCCCGCCTCTCCATCCCTCCCTCCCCCTCTCCTCCTATCTCCTTCCCTCCCATCTCCCATCTCCCCTCTCCATCTCCTCTCCTCTCCCCTCTCTTCTCCCCTCTCTTCCCCTCTCCATCCCTACCATCTCCCCTTTCCTCTCATCTCCTTCCCTCCCATCTCCTGTCATCTCCTCTCCTCTCTTCCCTCCCCTCTCCTTCCCTCCCATCTCCCCTCTCCTCCCCGCCTCTCCACCCCTCCCCTCTCCCCTCTCCTCCCATCTCCTTCCCTCCCATCTCCTCCACTCTCCTCTCCTCTCTCCCCTCCTCTCCTCTCCCCTCTCCTCCACTCTCCTCTCGTCTCCTCTCCCCTCTTTTCCCCTCTCCTCTCCTCTCCTCTCCTCTCATTCCCTCCCATCTACTCCCCTCTCCCTCCCCTCTCCACCCTTTTCCCTCCCTTCCTCTCCTCTACCTCACCCAGAAGTGAGCCATGATGTTGACATCCATGGTCCTCCTGATGTCGCGGTCAGTCAGGGTCAGAATGTCCTCTCCAACCAGTACGCCGGCATTATTGATCAGCATGTAGACCTGGCCAACCTCAGCAGTCACTCTCTGGGCAGCCTCCGACACGGACTCGGCCGAGGAACAGTCCACAGTGTAGGTGTGAACCTTGACCTCTGCACTGACCTCTAACACCTGGGTGAGACAGGAATGCACATAAGATGCAGGCACATCAGGAAACTCACTCCAAATCCTTTCACTCATTGATTGATTTATTTATTTCATTTTCCGGGATACATGTATATAAACATCACAGTACACTCAAATCACAATAAAGGGTTAAAAAAAATTAGCACTAACAAATTAACACTAATTGAAAATTTAAAAAAACATAAACATAAATTAGCTCATGTAGGATTGCCTGTCAAGGGGCTCTCCAAACTAATTGAATGACAACAAAGCAATACACTGTAACCATGGTAACATATGGAAAATGAAGTAGGCCTATCATTAAGTTAAAGCTGCATGTAGTTATTTGGCAATTATAAAAAATAATAAATCTGAAGTAGTTGTGGTTTATGAAACCTCATTAAAGCATCCTTTAATCTGAGTACTGCACCACAAAAAACCAAACATATTGATAAACAAGCAATTATGTAACAATTAATTTACATTCTGATGCACATGCATGCATAATGTATACTCTTTTTGCAAATAATTAGACCTCATTAGCAGACTGTAGGTCTTATCAGCAACCATGTAGCATTCCCTGCCGTCATCCCCTCCCCATTCTCACCTCTCTGGCCGTCTTCTCGTTGCTACCCTGGTCGATGTCCCAGAGTACGAGGACGGCCCCCTGGCGGGCGAAGGCCAGAGCCATGAGCCGTCCCAGACCGTGACCCGCCCCCGTGATCAGAACGCTTCGACCCGCTACCGACTTGCGTGTCACGGGCACGAACAGCCGGTAGAAAGACTCCACATAGGACAGCAGAAACGTCCCCAGCATCACCACGACCGCCAACAAGTCGACCAGGACCGACATTTTGATTCCTCCTCGCAACGGCTTCACGAGTTGGTGCCAAGAGGAATACTCTGATCCCGGAAGTAAATTTGGCCACTTCGGTAGATAGACGGTAAGTTGTAATGAAGTTTACAAGCCTCTTGGGTGGTTACGTAATACTTACGTAATACTTTTAAGTTATTTATCTCTCTTGTAATTGTATATCTCTCTGCCTTTGAGAAAGGTCCTGCTAGGATCGAAACGTCAGGCCCACTAAATTTTTTAAGTTATGCTCAGATGGAGCAGTTTTTTCAGTATGCTCAGATAATAGAGCAAGGAAACAGATAGATACGTCGGGTAATAGAGCAAGTAAATATAAATATGTATGAATATTGCACGTGGTTCAAGAGCACTCCATGGTTCAAGGTACAAGCATGGGGGAAGGTTCGTGGTTCAAGCTCAACAACATTATACCCATCATATCAGTACATGATCTGATCATGGAGGACTTCTTATTCCTCCACGATCTGATCATGATCTGATCAAAGGGGGCCGTGTCTCGACGAGGTGCTAGCCAGGTTTCTAATGATGCTGGCATGGATACTCCCAATAGCCTCATGAGGACACGCTGTAGACCCCACACTGTGCCCACTTTAAACAATCAGATAAGCTAATTGACCACAAAGTACCATGTGGTCAGTTTGGCTGACAACCAGCAACTGGTTGTGAAAGCTTATGCACTGTTTCAACATTCCAACTTCCTACCTCCATGCTTATATATACCATGGAGGTCTGTGACAACTGTGTACAGCGAGAATTTATCTCAACAAAGCCACTTTTAACGAAGCCTCTGAGCATAGCTCTGAGTAATTATGTGTATTTCATCTGTAAAATTAAATCATTTAATTAAAAAATACCTTGCATACAATTCAAAGAATCAAGGAACTCACAGACTACACTTAGCAAATTAATAAAGTCGTACAACTTTTTTTGCTTTATCTTTTTATTTTCAGGACTTTTTCAAGAAAAATAATGGCATACAATCATAATTTGCATTATTTGCTTTTGAGGTTAAGAAAATATTAATGCAAGATGAACAAATTATTTCAAATACCAATGAATGAAAAAATTAAAATTATAAAGGAAAATAGGTATAATTATAAAAGATAATCAGTTAATATAATTCCCAAGAAAAAGTCAAGATGAACAATGCTCAGTATTTGTGGGTATTTCAGAATATCAATCATGTTGCAGAAAATAAGTTGCACTTTTTTAATAAGAAAAAATCCCAAAGAGAGCTTTACCATTTCACCAAAACAGAACCTTTCACAGATGTACTCTCTACCTTTTAGAAAGGTCCTGCTAGGATCAAGTCCAGATTCAAATACTGTATTTATCAATCTAGCCAATAAGCCCTTATTTAACATTAAACTAAAATTCATTCGATAATAAGAATAATATTTATTTAACAAGTGGAAAGCAGAGAAAATATGACAATTATATACAAAAAAATCATCGTATTGGCACTGTTTTTAGAAAACAAATTGCTTTTCCAAAAAAAATTAAAAAATTAAAAGGCACTTTGATTTATGAAATGTTAAGTACACAAGGTATGAGTATAAGGGATAACTTTTACCCCCAAAAGCCTTGGTGATAATCAAAGAAGAAATCATAAGACTAGGGGATGATGACTAGATACTAGCAGAACCTGCCTTTGAGACAGATCCTGCTAGGATAGAAACATCACACAGTATGACTTCTCATTTTCTAGAAGAATGTTTGAGTTCGATGTCAAATTTGTCATTCACACACATACACATACACACACTGGCCATAAGTGGAAGATGCAGTTAAATATTCCAGCAGAAAATATCCCCCTCGTTGAAAATATCCCCCTTCCGCTAAGTCCTGCGACAATCAGAACATCCATGTACGTACATCACAAGTCCTCTATTTCGGTACGTATCTGTTGTCTCCAAGCTAAACAGTACAGGAAATTCAGAATGATTTGGGTGACTCAAAGACCTTGAGCTCGTCAAGTTTACCTGCCAACACCTTAAAAGCAAAAATGACGATTGGACTACCTAAGAAAAAGAAAAAGTGAGTATGCACGGCACACACTATTGGTCATTGAGTGACATTTTCTTCTCAGGATGAGGGTGGCATTTAGAAATTCAAACATGTGTGTACAGTCTATACACGGAGTTGTTAATTTAGAAACAAAAATATATAATAATTAACTACATGTACATATAAATATAAGGCAATGCTATATCCTGCTTCCCATCTTAACCCAGATATTAATTAAAGCAAATATGTAAAAATAATTTCAACAGATAAAAAGCTCATTTGCTCTATGCAAGTAAAATAAATAGCACTCTAAGAAGCCAATTGCTTTTCCAAATAGCTGGATTTTAAAACCATTTCCTGATATATACAAACAGATAAACTTCTGCAAGAGCAGAGAAATTTCAAATTTATTGATGATTCTCAGGAAGCAACATAAAATGTTGTAACTCTTATTTGGAAGACAACCCTTTTCAATGGGTCAACCCGACTTTTAAAAACTCGCTTGGTAGAGGGAATACAAATGTGATTGATTGATGATAAGTTCTACGTAATGTGTTTGGCACGTTCATTAATATAATGAAATTAATGTCATTTTCTGAGTACCGGGGTAACCTGAGGAATTTCAACATACTTATCCCTTCTCTAGCACTGGCAGCCTAACCCCAAAAATGTCATTTTGAGAAAATCAACGTTCAAGTTTAAACGTGCTGCTTTGCAGAAGGAATTGGGAGTGATAGTTTCCACAGAGGAAAGTGCCTTGATATCATCCAGAAAAGCTGCCCTCCGTTTATTCACCAGATTATTATTTTTTCTTTTAAAAAACCTTAATTCTCATAAGTTGAGGTACATGTCATTTGGCCATAGAGGGATGACAGTGCTACCCCTGCCTCACTTGCCACGGCCCAACTTGGAGGTCTTGCTGATCTTGGCTTCGTAGCATCGCGAGCAGAGGAAGTAGCTGGACTCGGTTCCGTAGAAGTCACAGCCTTTGGTCTGGCAGGGCCTGGTGACCTTGTCCTGGGGCCTCGAGGGCTTGGTGTCCTTGACCTTGGCCTTGGGGGATTTGGCGGCGGCCTTCGAGGGCGGGGCGGATGCCGGAGCCTGGGAGGAACGGATCACCTGAGGGGAAGCAGACCCGGCGGAGAGGGGCAGAGAGGGAACCTGAGAGATGACGCTGGTGGACTGGGGCATCTGGGAGGATCTGGGCGGCTGCTGGGCAGTGGGAGTCTGCTGGTAGACGCTCGATGGCTGCATCTGGTGGATGCCCTTGACAAGGGTATCGATGGCTCCCGGGCGGTCGGAGCGCGGGGCCAGCCGGCCGGCTTGATGGGCCTTGGGCTGGACGTTGGTCTGGTTGACCAGGACGGTGGTCTCGACCGGTGCGTCCAGCTGGTAGCCGTGCAGGTAGCTGGCCGGCCGGGCGCCCGTGTTGGAGTTGACCGGCGGGGTGTGGTAGCGCGACTGCACCGTGCTGGCAGGCAGCTGCAGCGGGTTGCTGCGAGTCTGGGCCAGACGCTGCCGGTGGCCGTCCGGCTGGCTCGGATACACGATGCCGGAGTCGGTGAGCCTGGGATCGCGACGGGCCTGGTCCTGTCCGTAGTAGCCTCCCTGAGGCCTGGGGTCCTCCTGGTAAACCCGGCTGTCCGAGTAGGCTTCTCGCGGCGGAGGCTGGTCCCAAGTCCGTGGGGGCTGGGAGCCCGCCGGCATCTTCGTCGTCGGCGCTGTCCGACCCTCCTCCTCCTTGAGGAGCCTCTGGAGCTGCCGCTCCTCCTCAAACCTCCCCTTGGCCTTGTCGATGTAGTTCTTGATCATCTCCTCCTGGAGCTGGTGCCTCCGCTCGCTCATCCGGGACCCGACCACGAGGCTCCGATCCTCCAGGTCCAAGAGAGTGATGGGGGCGTCCTCCGGGGACTCACCCCCGCTCTTGCCTCTGGACTCCAGCTTGGCGAAGTACTTCAGCCTCTTGCTGAAAGACCCCTGATCGCGCGTCGGCACTCCGTTGGACGGCAGACTCCCGCCGCCATCCGGGGGGCTGCTCTTCCGCCCGCGGACCTCGTAGGGCATCTTGGCCAGCCTCATGTACTGGTTGAGGAGGCGGAGCTTTTGTGTGGAGCTCAGACTCTTGTCGGTCTCGCTCTGCCCCTGTCGCCCGGTCTCCTTCCACTTCCAGCTGGGGCCGGGATCCACGGCAAATTGCAGCGGAAGGAGGCGATGATCGCAGTCAGTGACCGGGATGATAACTACAATTGGACCATACCACAATCAAACACAAGCATTCATTAAGGGTTCTGAATCAAAATAATCAAGATATTTCTCATCTACGATGCATTTTCTGAGATCTGGCACTTATTAATGTCACTTTCAGAGGTATACATGATGCCTTCTCATACAATATCTGAAGACATATCAAAAGCAAGAAATTCTGATGATGAATGTTGATTGCTCTTATATAAAAGGAGTCCCTTATCTCCTGTGTACAAAATTTGTGGCCATAACGATCTCGGGTTCGTTACAGTGACGTTCCACTGTACACTGGTGTCAATCAAACCCTCCTACAGAGTGTTCTCTAGTCAGGAGCTCACCGGGCAGTGGGTTGCCGGTCCCGTTTGAGCGTCCGTAGTCCTCAAGATCCTGCTCCATGGGCACCAGGGCGGAGAAGTGGGCCGAGTCGTAGGTCAGGACCAGCGGGGAGGGCTGGCAGTTGGTCGGGGCCACCTCCAGGGGCAGGTAGATGCCGCCGAAGGAGATGGGGGCGAAGGCCTCTCCCCGGGCATCCCGCAGGACCGTGTCTGAGACCACCACGATGGGCCGGCGCAGGACGTGGGCCAGCACGAAGACGTGGAACTCCTCCAGGCTCTGGTAGGTCAGTTCATCGCCGTCCTCTGTCAGGGCTGGCAGCGGGGAGCTCTCCTCGGAGAGTGTCGACAGGGAACCCCTAGAGCAACAACAGGCGAGAATCATGGCAAACTCTGTGAACAGAAGACTGACGTTCCAACTGTTGATCACATGTAGACACTAGAGTTGAATCTGATTCTTACCGGCTCTTTTCAGAGCCACACTCCTTCTTGAAAGAGAAGGGCTACATGGTGTCACCGCAAACCTTCCACTTTCACGAAACCTTCCATGAAACAACATCATGTTTTATATTTATACTTCAATTTAATCAGTGAAGATCTGGTTTCTGTACCAGATTGGTTTGTTTGGATAAGGTTATGGTCAGGTAACAGCCAGTTTTACAACAAATGGTTGTTTACATGTGAATGAAAACAAGGGTATGATCCCTGAAGATATTCATACATATTCATAACGATGATTAAATGCTTCTGACTGGCTCCCCCACCAAGGCAGACTAATTGACTATTTGAATACATTGTATTTAATTGACCACAAATTAACGTGTTGTGAGTAATGTAATAATGTGCTGTGAGCATTGCGTGGCTCCTTGGTATGGCTTCTTACTTTGAGCCTCCGGATGCTGGGGTTCTAGGCTCTGCTGAGGCCAGACGAAGCAGTCCTCTCCACTCCTCCTCCCATTCCCCCTCAGAGTACATCAGGCCGGACTGAAGGACAAGCAGAAGATGGCAGGGGGGTGGGTTATGGTTAATATCAGCCAATTCTTACAGTGAGACAGAGAGACAGAGAGACAGACAGAGACACAGAGAGATCAGAGAGATAGAGAGATAAAGACACAAAGAATTTTTAAATTTGCAAAAACCTTTCTTTACAACAGAGGCCACAAAGGGGAAAGAAAAGTCAGTGCCAAAAAAAAAAATGTATTTTATCAATTAAGAACAAAAATTAATTTGATATGACAACAAAGAAAAGAGTTAATAAATTAAATGATCGATTGATATCAAAAGGCGAAAAGGAAGGGGAAAAAATAATTCCTTGGACCATGCAGAAATAGAGGTTACAGGGAGATAGAGAGAAAGACACAAAGACAGAGAGACAAGAAGATGGAGAGACAGAGAGACAGGGATATACATGTGTAGAGAGATATAGAGATATTGATACAAGACAATAAGAAAGAGAGAGAATGACATAGAGACGGCAAGACAGTGAGTCAGAAATGTAGACACAGGCATGCAGATAGGGGTCAGAGAAACAATGAGGCCTAGAGACAGAGATAGGGGAGAGAGCGACAGGCAGAATGAGACAGACAGGACAGGACAGGACAGGCAGCATTCCCTGACCTGTTTATTGACTTGAGTCTGCTGCCATCGCCATCTCCTCTTGAGTCGCTGCATGCGTTGAGTGCGTGGGTTGTCAGTCAGGGCATGGTACAGGGCCTTACGCAGTGTCAACTGCCTGTCATGGAAACCCCACATCCCTGCAAAGATCAATCAGTTACAACGATCAAAGGAAGGGATTTGAAGCCCCGACATCTGGCTTGAAACACCACCAGGCACCAGCTTCACAGAGCTGCTTACCAGTAAGCGCCAACATTTGCTGTAGTCAAGATCATAGGATCACCTTGATAGCCAAAACTTCTCTTTTGTTTCATGCTAAGTATAGAAGAGTGCAATACAACTGAAAAGCAACTGACGTCCCATTTTTTGTCAAGGTTGGTCGTGGAGTAACTCACCCAGGGAGGCCGCATGGAGGAGACAGTTGCCATCCCCTGAGGTCGCCATCGGCCAAAGACGACTGCACGCCTTCCCCCCTGCCCACCAGTTCAGCCGACCTAGGTAGGATGAATCAGAAGCAGAAATATACAGTGTGTATCTCTCTTCAGAGACTGCCAGTAGAGAGTAGATAGGTTGGCCCTACAGTAGAGACAACAGTTAGACTACATTATGAGGGTAAGGACCTTTTGATTTACAGTCTCTGGTTTTACATACCAGGTCTCTCCACCTGGGGACGACCTTCAACTGGCCGAAGACAATGTCCACTGTCAGTGTCATTTGGGCCACTGCTAGATTCAAACCCTGCATACTTCCAAGATACTTCCAGGATACTTTCAATTGGCCACAGACAACTTTCAACTGTCATTTGGCCACTGGGCCACTGCTAGATTCAAATCCTGAATGTATGATGGCCTTCAACTGGCCCCAGACAATTCCAACTGTCATTTGGCCACAGGGCCACTGCTAGATTCAAACCCTGCATATAGGATGGCCTTCAACTGGCCCCCAGACAATTTCAAACTGTCATTTGGCCACAGGGCCACTGCTAGATTCAAACCCTGCATATAGGATGGCCTTCAACTGGCCACAGACAATTCCAACTGTCATTAGGCCACAGGGCCACTGCTAGATTCAAACCCTGCATATAGGATGGCCTTCAACTGGCCACAGACAATTCCAACTGTCATTCGACCACAGGGCCACTGCTAGATTCAAACCTTGCATATAGGATGGCCTTCAATCGACCCTAGACAATGTCCATTGTCATTAGGCCACAGGGCCACTGTTTCAGAACTGAATTTGAAGCCTGCCCTCGCTACCTTCTTTCTCTAGGTTGGCCATGGTGGTCAGCTCCAGGAGGTCCTTCTCCACGAAGGTCCGGAACTGGGCGGGGAAGAGGGCCAGGTCGGGCAGGATGAAGGTGTACATGGGCGTGTCCACCAGGGAGTGGGCGTGGTCGTGCTCGTCCTCAGTCACCTCCTGACGGCCAAGGTTGACCAGGGCACAGTTGGCCCTAGAGATGCCTCGCTGGAGCTTCTTGACGGCTGCAATGGAGGAACAGACGCCAGCGAGACCACTCAGGTAATCTCCTTTATCCCTAGTCATCTGGGAGCACCTTTGTAGTTAACCAATCCCAACATGAAATGTAGCAAAGAACGCAGCAGGGCCAATTTGTACTTTCAGTGTTCAATATCTGCTTTCGTTATTCTGCCTTTGAGAAGCTGTGGTCTAGAATTCTCCTAAAGAAATCCTGGCCATTTTTTTTCATACCATATCGCTAGCGTATCGGCAAAATAAAAGCGTGTCGGGAATTTTCGATAGCGTATAGGAGCGATACGCTATTTGATGCCTGGCTAGAACGCTGCTGCTAGGTATCTGCTTGATACAGTAAATTCACATGCATAGATTATGATAATTTGGAACTGCCTTCTTGAAAAACGCTATTAAAATGACATGTACATGTAGGTTCTGATCCAAGAACAAGAATCGATGCAGATACATGTAATGTACATGAATCCAATACAAACTTTTGAATTTTGAAGTCTACTACATGTACATTACAAGTAATAACATTACAAGTAAATTACATGTATACATGTATGTACACAGCTGTGCAGTGTACAATGTCATGTACATCTATGTACAGTACATGTACATGTAGCATTTACAGATACATGTACATGAATGAACAGACCTGAATATCCATAATACATGTACTGTAGATCTTAAAACCTGCCTGTGGTTACCATTGTGCACGATATGTTTGAGTTAACTTGTGTGAATAACGTCACCACAGTGTGAAAGGTCTATACTTAGAATATCAATCAATGTGTCATGACTAGTACTAGTGTACTAGTGTATAAATATAGGTGTACTTATGGAGACATGGTCCCAAAAGGTTGGCTTGTGTTGTAAAAGTGTCCTTAATATAGACTTCCTAGTACTGACGGTAAGCTTCACTACTTCCAATAGACAGTCTGTGCACCGGTATGTGAGTCAATGGCAATATGCATGTGGATTTTCTGCCTTCACATCTGATTGATATATCCTGTGTGATTTGAGGGCAACGCATGCTCCTTGACAAGTTTCAGCATTGCTCAAATTGCCGGCTGACTGAATAGTTACTGGTGCCACTGCAGGGCTGTAAAAGCCCTTTACTGGCACATCATTCTCAACTAAACTGGAATTGAGGAGAGAGAGAAAAGGAAATTAAAGAGAGAGAGAGAGGGATAGAGGAGAAAGAGAGGAAGAGAGAGGTAGAGAGAAAGCCCATATAGAGAGAGCCCAGATATAGGGAGAGAGAGAGAGAGAGAGAGAGAGAGAGAGAGAGAGAGAGAGAGAGAGAGAGAGAGAGAGAGAGAGAGAGAGAGAGAGAGAGAGAGAGAGAGAGAGAGAGAGAGACAGAGAGACAGAGAGAGAGATTGAGAGAAAGAGAGAGACAGAGAGAGAGACAGAGAGAGAGAGAAAGAGAGAGAGAGAGAGATACAGAGAGAAAGACAGAGAGAAAGAGAGAGAGAAAGGGAGAGAGAAAGAGAGAGCAAGAGAGAGAAAAAGATAGAGGGAGAAAGAGAGAAATAGAGAGAGAAGGAAAGAGAGAATAGAGAAGGAAAGAGAGGAGAGGGAGATGAAGAGGGAGAGCAAGAGGGAGGGAGAGGGAAGAGAGAAGAGAGTGAGTGAGGGAGAGAGAGGAGGAGGAGAGGGAGAGAGGGATTGAGGGAGAGAGAGAGGGGAGGAGAGGGAGAGAGGGATTGAGGGAGAGAGAGAGGGGAGGAGAGAGAGAGAGTTAACAGACTTACGAGCAGGTGACCTTGAAGCATTTCTCTCCTCAGGTTTTGGAATATAAAGCTTGAGGTCTTGCGACGTTTTGGAAAGCCTCTCCCCGTCCCTCCCCGCCGATGCCGGTGTCGAAGCTGACACCAGGCTTCGATTACTCATCGTGGAGGAAGCAGCCTCACTGGACTGTACCACTGGCCGATCCGGGGGTGGCTGCTG
This sequence comes from Luidia sarsii, assembly GCA_949987565.1. Classification (NCBI taxonomy): domain Eukaryota; kingdom Metazoa; phylum Echinodermata; class Asteroidea; order Paxillosida; family Luidiidae; genus Luidia; species Luidia sarsii. Next base: position 1,132,983 of record OX465108.1, on the reverse strand, counting down.
GGGCTGTAGCCTGCCAGCCTGGGCCTTCTTGGCCAGCAGGCCGGTCGCCGTCTGCTTGCCGGGTACCGGCTGCCCCGAGACAGCCAACGCTGGCTTGGAGTTGGCGTGCCGGTCTGCCGGTGGGTTGGTGTGTGTCACCGCATGGGCTGGGGGTGAGTGCTTAGGCTGGGGCTGAGGCTGGGGCTGAGGCTGTGGCTGCAAGCCCCCTTGCTGCTTATTTAGAGGGAGACTGGGCACCGGTTGCCCGCCGGGTACCGGCTGACCATAGACCGCTTGCCTGTTGGTGGCAAGCTGTCGGAGGGCAGGACCTTGTTTGAGTGGTGCGGGGGGTTGTGAGGCCGGTGTCACTCGTTGTGAGGGGGCGCTGTCATGGTTGTCCTCGAAATTGAGAGTCAGATGAATGTAATCATTCATGGCGGCATCCCAGTTCCATTGCTTGCCTGAAAACCATGGTATCAACAAAATATGAATTTAGAAACAGAATCTAAGATCTATTGTTTAATAACTTCTCATACAGTGTGTGTGCTGAAAAACTGTACAACATAGGCCTACATGTACCGGTACATGAATTTCATTTTGGTGTAAATTAAGAAGTTTAAAAAGGGATGGACAACTCAGGTCTTCTGCAAAGCTAAGCAAAATATAGCCATCCATGATAACATGTGAATCCCACATGAATGTGGTTGATTGTCTGCTACATGTACATCCTTCAGGTACAGTGTGTACAGTGTGTACAGTGTGTACAGTGTGTACAGTGTGTACAGTGTGTACATGTCCTTGCATAGTTGTGCATGTTCACATACATGTATGTACACAAATTATGGATGATGTATACAAGAACACGTACACTGTACGTGTCCATACATTGCTAAATTTGCGTAAATTACTTACATGTAGTTTCAATGGATAGTCAACCTTACTATATGCATCATCCACTGCAAATTGTACTGAATTTGTACTTGAAATACAGTGTAACCCTACATGTACTAATTCCTGAACCTTAAAAAATACTTAACACTATTTTCTGAAGTACCGCACAGGGCTGCTGCACAGTGTCCAACTATGCAAGACAAATTGACAAAAAAAGTTCCCAATGGCATATTTTCTGTAACCTTGAGTTAAAGGGCATGCACTGTAGGCAGTACAATACCTAGATTCTTACAATACACCATGGCATGGAGGTAGGATACAATGTACATGTACCAATCAGAAGCACTGGAGCATGTATGCTAAGTAAGTACATGTACTGTATATATGTATGTACAGGCATTGGCACAGTCAGCATGGATTGCTTTTGGGTGTGAACTGTACACATGGTACACGATCATTTACTGTACATTTATATAGGCCTACATGTGTACATGTGCTTCTACATGTGCATACAATTGTACATGTTAACAGTTACACCTGTACTGGTTAAACACTGACTGTACACGTATGTCTTTTTTTTAACCCTACCCCAATGTAGGTGAACAACTTTTTCATGGTGTAGCAAAAGGTCTACTGTCAGTTTCCTGTGATTGAAAATTCATGTGCTTTTTGCCATCATGGATTTATCTATGTACTAATGTGGCTTAAAGGGCTGTAAACAATTTATAAACCTTTATGGTATCTTATTTCAGCAACAGAGTACCAAGCTGTGTGGGAACATACTCAAAAGAATTGGATGCAATGCATCATGAGGGCATTGCATAAATTCAAAGAACATTGAATGGAACACCTCACCCTTTATTGGACTGACCCCTGGTGTATTAAATTAGAGGTCTGTGTTCAAGTCCCTGCCCAGTCAAACATTTACATAGATTTAATCTTAAAATTTAGTGGGCCTGACGTTTCGATCCTAGCAGGACCTTTCTCACTCTGCCTTTGAGAAAGGTCATGCTAGGATCGAAAACGTCAGGCCCACTAAATTTTAAGATTTACATTTTGGTAATTTTAGTCAGTAAGCAGTTTGCAACATTTTTGTATATCACCTTACTTAGATTTACATAAAAATATGACTTTTATCAAAACATTAGGAGAGCCTGATGTTTTGTTGCTGGCAGTACTTTTCTCAAAGACAGAATGATTTTGAAACAAAATAGAATGCTCGAGGCTAAGATTCAAAATATCCAGATTTTCAGAGGGACTGACATTTTGATCCTTCAAGACCCTTTCTCAGAGGCAGAGTGATAAGGGCCTTGCCACTCTGCCTTTCCTTTCTGGTCCTGCTACTATGGAAATGTCTGCCTCTGTATTTCTACTCAATTTCTAGTCTGGTGTTCAAAGCAGGTCAATGCCACATACATACATGTACATGCCCCTTTAATATCTGGATCAGCTGGTATGCAAGCTATGCAGGCATTCACACAATGCAAATGTATTATTTGCATACTTCAGATGATAACTTGTGATATGACCCATATGCAGAGCCAGAGTGACATTTGTAAGACTTTGAGATAAGGGGGGGGGGGGGGCTGATCGAGTGGGGATGTAGAGGACGAGGTTGGGGATATAGTGGCACCTATGGTGACCCCCCAGATGCCAATTTGGATCTTAGTTGCTGGTAAACCATTGGACTATGGCATAGCAGGTAGCAATCATGTGAATGATTCGCTGTATAATGGATGACCTTGAACATAGACAACATTGTACAGTGCATGTATGAACTTCACTGTACGTACATGTATGTATACACATGTGTGTGTAGAATTCTAGAAGTATGTAGCATCAATGTTCATGCAGATCAGAAGTATACAAATGTACAAATACATCAATTCATGAGATTGAACACTGTTACAGTATACATACTGTATCTTGTGAAGCTGTACACATGTACATGTACATGTTCTAGGTTACATTTGGTACAGTATGTATACATGAACATGTATGTGTACATGTCATGTAGGACCTACAGTGTATGTAGTATTGTAGGGCCTACACTTACAATTATGGACATACAGTATCTACTCTCTCATGCATACAGTACTGTACATCAAAATTGTTAGTATATATGGTAAAGGTAAAGGACTAAAGGATGTTCCATTCTGTCATCATAGTGTAGGGGATGTGCCTTATTAGAGAGGCAAAAATGTACAAGGCCACGGCATGAGGTAGGGTAGCCAGTTCCTTTCCTTGCTGGCTTTCAACCTTCCCCCAGCTCTTCCTCCCCACCCTTTGGTTTGTTTTCCCTTTGATCTCCCCTCCCTTGGTGTACATCTGCATCTCACTCTCTTCCCTTTTGTCCTTCCTCTGTCATGTGTGTCAGGGCTTTCCTTCCCCTGACTGTCTGTGTGTGTCCTCGTCACTTTGCCTTTGAGAAAGGTCCTGCTAGGATCAAAACGTCAGAGCCTCTAACTTCTTGAGATCTCTATAAAATACTAATAGTAATACAGTCTACACTCTACATACTTTTTATACATTCTGGTTTAAGCACTCCAGATAAGACCATTGCTGTATAAATTCTGTGACCTTACCTGCAAGGAGGTCAGCTGCCAGTCCTGGGTCGGAACCCGTGACCTCTATGAACTTTGCCAACAGCACTCCGTGTTCCAAGTTGGCCGGGCGCGACATGACGGCCACTCAGAAAGGCAGGCACCGGAGAAACTCAACAGGGAAAGGGTGACTGTAAGGAGAGGACCGGATCTGCTCAATTCCTGAGGTTTTTATGTGTCAGTGGGTCCCTGTTGTCATAGTAACTCTGGGACGGACAGGGTCATCAGTAAGGCACTATGATCCTCGATGCTTCAACTTTCAAAGTGTACATTGGTTTTCCTTTTCATAATGATTTGATGGCTAGGTGATATCTGTGGAAACAATGGAAAATAGTCCAGTCTTAGCATTGAATGAAAATGGTAAAAATTGAAAAATCAGCAACAGAGATGAGATTTTTTATATTTTTTATTGGCAATCAAATTTTTCTGAACTTTTCTCATGAAATTATGCTACATTTAAAAGACACTACAAGGTGAATTTGACTGATTAAATTATTAAAACCAGACATTTGTGACAATGAGTACATAAATACATGTAAATTCAGTAATGACAGTAAAAAAAGTGATTGTGCACAGTTTCGTAATTAATTAGAATTTTTTTGTATTTGGTAGAAGAAGACAAAGATATATGACATTAAGTTTAACCTTACCTAAACTTTACCTGTTACTTGTTAGATTGACTTTTTGATTTTGCAAGGGATGTGGTTATGTTTTTTTTAAATCAAATTAATTAAATGCATTTATTTGGTGTTGGATGGTGCACGATGGTTGTTACTCAATACTAGAATGTATTGTTTTGTTAATAATTTGTTTACATGATTACATTACAATTGAATCGTGATGCAAGTAGTCATATACTTAAGTAATAAACGTTCCAAAAAGACGTCCCAAATGGATTCCTTACTGACAGTGACAGTGTCATTGTCTGAAAATAAAATTAAAAAACTAGGATTAGGAACGCCCATATCAAAATACAACAGTGTACCGACTACCGGTACCGTGCACAACAACTTACCCACTAAGAGTAAGACTTACATTACAAATACAACACAAGAGGCCTGACTTTACAATGTGTTTTCTGACTTTTTTACGCTCGTCCACAACAGAAACTAAATCAGCTAGGACCTACAGCTACAGAAAGAAATATTGAACAAGAATAGCAACACTATTTGTCGATTTGTGCTTACCCTTGCCGAATTTTGCGGCGAAGAAACGTTGGAATTTTGGTCTTGTGATGATTACACGTATCGCACTTTTCACTTCTGGTATCGTATTGACATACAGTCATTGACACTGCAACTTGCTATCGTCTGTCGCTTGGTGGCGCTATTTTTTAAAACTTCACAAAAATCGTCTGCTCCACAACAAGTTCGACCATGCTGTTCTGCTTTTTACTTTTATTTTAGCCAGACATCAAGAACTTGAGGTCATTATCTGAGCCTTAATACTTCCAATTCGCTGCCTAGTCTTGCACAGTCTTTGTTTTAGTTCGTTGGTTAGAACTCGGCTTTGTTGAGGCGGATTGTACGAAATTATTTTCAGTCAATTGGGAGTACATGTAGATGTACATACTGTGTGAATAACACTACAGTGTACCATGGAGGAATAATGTACTGTAAGAAAGTCTGTATGCACATTAACAAATTGATGTAGATGAGTGTTCGACTACAAAATAGGTCCAGTCAAAGGGAATCTCATACCCTCATGAGGTAATGGTCAATTACCATGGCAACCACGAAGGAACCAGCCGTTCAATGGCTTCACGGACATCTCATCCTCAAGACCTGCCTGTGCTCCGAAGAGACAAGTTTGCAGAGGTTGCAGTCATTTGCCGACTGGATGAAAGACTTCACCAACCAAGATTTCCAGCCCAAGTCGTCACAAGACGATGAGGCAATCATCCCCGAAGCCACACTGAGGGCGCGTATCCCAGAGGACGGAGCAACTGTCAAAGGCATCGTGAAACGCTCGCAAGGGACGCCATCAAACGTCCCGACGGACGAATTTGGAAGTTGCTCGCAGGACTGCAGAGATTCTCTGACCTTGAATCCTGAGCATGAAGGGACAGAGGGAGAGTCTGCTGTGAGCGGGAAGGATTCCAGGAACTCTCCTGCTCATTCTCAGAAAGAACAAGAAGTCTTCCAAGCGCAGGCAGGACCGGAAATACCTCAGTTAATATCAGCCGAGTCCCAATCAGTTCCTGTTGAACCTCGCGCCAATGATATGACAGAAGCCGATGATTTAAGTTTAGTTGTGGAAGGAACTCCTCAGAGGTCTGATGGAGGTGAACAGGAGAGTGCTGGTGACAAGGATTTGTGTCTGACGGTTAGTGGTCGACAGGCAGCGCTTGCTTGTCTGACTGTCGGCAGGGAGCTGTTTGCAGCGAGCCACTGCGGTCAACTCCGTCGCCTGCAGGTCGAGATGGCTAGCCGCCAATCACTGCTGCAGGAACTGGTAAATAAAACAAAAAAATCAGGGATACGGAAACAAGTTGACAGGTTTTGGATTCTAACCCAGGCACTTGGATTAGGTGTGCACACTCCTGGGGCCTTTTTGATAGAGCTGCTTAATTTTGAAACTCTTCAGAAAAGTTCTAAATTGTTGAAAATAAGTTAACCAGTTACCTACATTTCTGTGTTCTTTTCCTTGGTTGGAATCCCACTCGAGCTGTCTAAAGATTTTTTCATCAGGCATCGGGCAAAGCACTGGGCATTCAGTGCTTATTATGTCGAGAAGGGCAAATCCTCATTGAAATGACAGTGAACCATTGCATTAGCTGGCAGCCCTCATTTCATGGAGCAATTTTGTTTTAGCTGAAGTAATTTAATTAAATTCTTAAGCAGCTCTATTTAGTATTAAATTGGCCCAGGCATCCTGAAACCTGAGCTATGCAACCCTTGGATGGTGACCTTCCCATTCCCAAATTGACAGCTATCTTTGTAGGGTTGGAGGTGCCAGTCACATGGAACTTGAAGATGAAATTGAAGGATGCTCCTACTAAGTTAATGCAGTGAAGTTCATTTTATCGGCTATTTTCAATCCTTTTCTCTCTGTGCTTTGGAGCAAGTCAAAACCTCTGTGTAACAGATATTTGAAGAGTTGTAGTTTGTTAAACCAAATACATCCTTTGTTTGTTTGTGATCTATACACTAATACAGAGCGGATTCCTGGCAGCAGAGGACAGACTAGTTGCATATATGGCATGTAAGATGACCAAGGCTGTACTTGTATCAGCTTCACTCGAGAAGGTGAGATGTTATGCCTAAGTTGCATCTGCATCATCAATTCACAGGGACTGACAAAGGGCCTAGGATGACCTTTTTGGAAAACAGAAAAGTCCTGCCGTGAGTGAGATGTCAGGCCCTCCTAATTTTTAAGATTTGCATTTTGGTCATAATTTAGGCAGTTTGCAACTTTTTACAATTTCTGTAAGGTTATTAAGTTTGATGTGATGTACCGATGGTCTACTACCTCCTGGTAGTACATGTAGCTTTGTGAAATAAATCTTTTGCAAATTTCTCAGTTTTACTTTTCGATCTTTCTGGGTTTTTTTGTTTCACTTTTTTGAAAACTGTAGGAAAAAAGTGCGGAATTTCTTCAGCATATTCTTCAAAAAGGTTGTGGGACTATCCAAGAATTTATGTCCATTGAAGTCAACAGCTGTTGTCAGGGTGACTCGGGTCAGGCTGACCCGGGTCAGACCAAACTGGATCAGCCCAACCCGGATCAGACTGGCCCCCGAGTTGGTCAGGGAGATGCTAGTCAGCTCCATGCAGACGAGCAGAAATCGGTTGGCTTGACCCCAGGAGGGGTCAGCCCGGGTCAGCTCAATCGTGCAATTTTCACTTTTGATCTTTGCCGTCTTCTCCTGAAGGAAGATGCCCGAGAAGTGGGTCAGGGTCCGAAGGAGGAGGGTGAAGGATCTCGGGAGAATCTGACCTGCAGGAGGGACTCTCATCCAATGAGCCAAGAAGAGCACAGTACGAGACTGCAAGGTATTGACCCAGAAAGTATAGCAACAAAATCTGCATCTGCTTTACATGATACCCTGAACTACTGTAGCCAGGTTTACAAGCAATTTATTTTTCGCATCTGAATGAAATTGGGATGTGTTCCCTGAATAAACATTGCAGTTGTTGAATGCTTCTGACAGGCACCCCCACCCCTGCAAAGACTAGTTCACTATTAGAGAAGATCACCATCTAAGGGCTGGATAGCTCTGATGGAAGAGCACTGGTACATTAATCCAGAGGTCTCGGGTTCAAGTCCCGGTCCAGTCAAAGTTTTCTTTGCCAATTTTTCTGTTAGTTTTCCTTCAAAAAAAGTCAAGAAATCCTCTTTCTTTTTTATCTACTAGATCTGCAGGAGGAGTTGACGCATCTTCTGTACGGGGTCCTCCCAGACATACTCCTTGCCTTCTCTAAGTCTCAACGGCCGACCGACTGTGATAGTGACGGCAATACCCTCACCTCGCTCCTCGCCTCACTGCTGGACCTCATTCTCTCTCTGCTAAGATGTGGCGAAGATGGCAGACAGCGGGTTTGCTTCGTGTCCAAACTATCCTCACCCCTCCTAAGACTCCTCAGAGTGATGCCCGGCGACCCCATCATCTTCAAGAAGCTCCTGGACATCTTTGTGTCACTCACCGGCCAATCAGAATCACCCGGAGGTGTCGTTGGCCAATCGGAGGAGGCGGTCGTCGTGGCGACGGAATTCTTTGAGATGATCGTCGCTGGGGACTTCTTGGACACTGTCCACTACGAGAGTGGGCCCGTGGGCTTTGGGGGAAGTCATTTCCTCTCCTCTGGATTGGACGAGGATGCAGAGTGTGGGGATCGGCCGTTGTTACGGAAACTATGCCGAGCGACGTTCTCCGCAATGCAGATGCTTTTTTGTGACGAAAACTCTGAAAGTGTTGTAACCAATGGAGGTATGTCAGTATGTAGTCGCATGTATAATTTATGTGCTTTTATTGAACAGAATTCCTTGCGTCAGACTTACGTGTTGCAGATGCTTGAGAACAACTTTGAGACAGAACATCGTCTTGAAAAGGAGGATCACAGAGTCATCCCTTTGATAGACTACTATTTTCACTGGGGCGGGGGACACCATTCAGAAGTATTTTGGTTTCAAGAAGTGGAAGTTTTTCATTATCCTGCAGAATTCATGCATTTTTTTGTATTCCTATTTCCTATGCATAATTTATGTAGATGCCGATGAATGCATACGGAGCCTGTCGAGCTACATCAGCCAGAAGCTTGACCTGGATGTGACCTCTGACCTCCCGACCTGGCTCTTCAGGCTCTTTGCCGATCAGGACGACGGCCTAGTCTGGGCCATGCACTGCTGCCTGCGCCTGCACCAGGCCGCCAAGCGAGGGCGCCCTTGCGGGCATTGGAGTGGCCAGTGTCCCCTGGATCCCCACCTGATCTTCGCTGGCTTCCTGGCCGCTGTGTCCCACGACCCCAGCCTGCTCCTGGACTGGCTGATATCCAGCGAGACCGGCTTCCTGGGCTACTTTGTGCAGTATCTGCACTCCGTCCTGGACGACTGGGGCTCTTTCTGCCGGTCTCACCGGATCGTGGACTCCGCGACTGAGAATCGGTCTCCCGAGGGCAGCTTTAATGAGGGAACCAGTGAGGAGGAGGCTTCCAGAGAGGGAGACGGAACCAGTGACCTGGACAGTGATTCTGACAAGGAGGACAGACTGCGTCTTGAGCATGCCATAACTGAAGATGAATCCCCGGTGACAAAAAGGAGGAAGACATTAGATCCAGGGTGTGGGCCTTCCAACCAGCCTGGCTCCGACATTCATCCACTGTGTGCCAAAGACTCATCACCAGCTGATGAAAGCCAAGATGTCTTAGAAGCCAAGTGTGTCGACACAAGCGACTCTTCGGAAAGAAGTATCACTCCAAACAAATACAGTGCAGAACCTCCGCAGAATGATTCCTCAGGATCGACCGAGACCACTTCAGCAAAGGGTTCTGACTCGGACAACGAACTCAATGAGCAGCCATCGGGGAGGTTCTTGGACGCTGCCCCATCAGCCGTCAGTGCTGAGGAGTCAGGGAGCCAGACTCCTATGTCCCGGTCTCTGGAGGACGCTATGACCACGCTGATACGCCTCCGCTTCTTGGTGGAGAGGCTGAGCGGCAAGAAGCTGTTCCCGTACCCAGCCAGGCCGCTGCTGAGACTTCTGGAACAGGCGGAGAGCTTGTACGAGGCCATGGATCAGGGATGATGCCGGATTGATCGGACGGGCCAAGAACCCCCAAGGGTTCATCCCTGTCAAGCCACCTCATCCAGACAGGTAAGTTATCTTCTATCATTATTTTGTATTTAAACAAATTAATATCACTTCGTCGGGTGCCTTGCAGAAGGGCATATGGGCAAAAGAAGGTCACTAAATTAACATATAACACAGACATGACAGAGAATGAAACCATGTCTCGCGATGAACTTCTGTTGAGCCTTGAGAGTACAACTGGTTTTATTACGCTAAAAATAGTTCACAAAAAAGTAGCAGAATTAATTACTGTACACAAAAACAGATAACACCCTTAATTGTGTTTAAAATACAAGTCCTGTGTTTGGAGTCATTACCCGATCAGCTTTGTTCACTCAACAAGGGTATTTTAAATTCAAAATTATTTTCCTCATCTAAACAATTTTTTTTAGAACAGTCACTTCCTGCAGAAACTTAGGATGAAATGTTGCTCATTGATACTATAGTACACCACTGACTTCCTTTCAGCTTTTACAGTCAATTGTATCTAAGATTCTTGAAACTCACTTTTACATCATTACTTTGCTGGTACATGTATAGTGACAAAATTTTAAGAAACCTACTGCACGGTGTGCATTTGAACTGACATCATAAAGGTCTTGGTATCGGTGCCCCACCAAATGTTCTCCATGAGCACTTTGATTTTCCAGCGACTCTGGGGAAAACTGGCCATTTCTTGTCCGGAGGAAATTCAAAGCCTCTGTTGGCCCTTCAATCTTTGAGTCTGTGGCAGCCAAATACGATGTGATCTCTGCTGTTTCCCTCTCTGATATTCAGATTTAGATCAAGGAATGATTCAATCTCGGCTTGACAATTAAAGGCAAAAACAAACAAATTAACTTCAAAAAGGCAGAAAAGGAAACTGCTTCCAGAGCGGTTCTGACACTGTCGCGTCTGGCCTCATCTGCGGTAGCGGTAACGCTTGAAACGGAACCAGAGCTGGAAGATGCTGTTGTTAAACTGACAACGGAAACCATGGCGATGGGAGTACTCCCACTCCCGATTGACAATCTTGAAGGCAATGTCCTGAAAGCAAACAGAAACGTATGAATTATCAGCGGTTTACAGCATCATTACATTACAGTGTCACTGTTGTAAAACAGTCAATCACCACAGGAACCACATTAGGAAGCAAGGGTGCCTTATCAATCTGTTTTTCTATACTTCACTCACTGTCTTGTTCTTCAGACAAGAGTCTTACTATATACTTGACAACATTCATGGAGTTCAAGTTGGAAGGATTTGCTTCCAAACAGTGTCACCCCTTTGTGCTGCAGAATACATCACTACAGAAGGTCCAATAGAAATTGAGCTGCCTAAGTTCAGTTACAGAAAGAGTGCTACGTTTGTTGTCGACTGTTAATGAGGACTGGTGAAAATGGTTAAGGGTGTGCTTGTGCAGTGTGTAACCAACAGGTCTTGCAATAATCATGGCTTCTTGAGTAGTATGAAAGAGATGGGTCAAGTCTCTTGACAGAACTTGGTCCCTCGCACGGGTTTTCTTCGGTGCTTTGCTCACCTCGTACGGGGGGCCGGCGTGGAAACGAAGGATTCCGAAATCCTCGTTGTCAGCGGATGGGGTCAGTGTGTACTCGGGTGTCTTCCTCTTGTCAATCAAATCGGGGTAAAAGATCTGGAAAGGATCAATAAGACATCCATTGGAAATGAAACAGTTAATTCTGTGGAATCTTGAAACAGATGAGAGAAGATAGAATGTTGAAGTTACTGAAAAGGTCCTGCTATGATTGACAAGCCAACAGGCGATTTCACCAAACCCATTGTAACTCATGATCAATCGCAAGACGATGAGCGATGCACAGAAACCATACGGTTTATCACAACTAAGGATGAGTTATCCATCATAAACTTGTGGATTCATGATGCATCAGTGGAGATGTGGAGATTATTTTTTTTGGCTGATAACTCACGTTGAACTTGTATCCTTGGACCACTTTCGGGGGAGGGTTATCCATGTCGTAATGAGTCTGGTTGTACTTGTTCCACTCAAAACCCTGAAAAAAATAAGAACAACACTCTGGACTTCTTTCCAAAGAACAAAGAAAAAATACTCTGAGATAAAGACAGGAAACTAAATCCCATTGATATGCTTCTTAATGCCAAGTGGATCTTTAAGCGATGATGGCAACAAGAATTTGATGACCTGGATTTGAACCCAATCCTGTGGTTTAATGTTCAAGTCTATCATGGTGTCTTTATTCAATCCAAAATTGGCAAAGAAACTTTGACTGGACCGGGAGTTGAATCCGAGACCTCTGGATTAACGTACCAGTGGTCTTCCATCTGAGCTATCCAGCCCTTAGATGGTCAACTACTCTTCGCCGGTGTTCAATCCAATTTTCCGCCTAATGTAATAGACTTTTGAAGGGTACCAGACTGTGGTGTGGACACAGATACAAGGAGGAAGGGCCAGACTTACTGTGTGGACTCTGTTAAAGAAGCGTGGCTTTCGGGGTCGGTACTTGTCCGACCACAGGTAAGGCTTGTTCTGGACGTCCACCTCCACTGCGAATGAGGCCTCATCTGAGTTCATCCCTGCCCTGGCCTTCTTGATAAACTCCGTCTCCATCGTGTTCTGCAAAGAAAAGGCCAAAGAAGACATGTTCAAACAAAGCCAAATGAGTGAGTGGTCTAGCGGTGTGCTGCGGAAGACCCTCACATGTCTGCACTAGAAAGCAGGTGTCACAGGTTCGAATCCCACCAGGGATCAACTTGGAGTAAACAGGCTACTTTAAGTCGATGTACGTGACCACAAAACCCCAATATCACGATGAAGTGGTACATGTATGTCAGTCAGTTACTTACCTCCACCGTTCCCGTGGTAATGAGATGCTGCCGTATCTGCTGCAGTTTGGCCTTGTCCTCCTCGGGGTCAAAGATCAAGGTCTCTGGGGGTAGCATCTTAGTGTCTAGTAGTCGGGGACTGTAGCCGCCCTTGTCAAACTCCAGTACGCACTCCTCCTCCAAGTCTGCCTGGGTCAAGACTGTCTCCGGTCTAGCAAAGAAAGATGGTTGTTGAAGTCAATGTCAAAAGAGCATTGCTACTCTCTTAAACGACTGTAGCACTGATTCAAAGGCACTTCATGTTAAATATCTAGACAACCCTATTAACCATCTATTTGGCCACCTTAAAAGTTCCTCTTGTAACACAAAAGTAGAATATTTTGTATGTTTTTCTGAAGATGTTTCTTAGTTGTGAAATTATTTCACAAACTGTGGAAAAAGTGAGATTTTGGGTGGTTACACTTCTGGAAAGAAATTCTCTTTTTAGGAGAAATGTTCACACATACACGATACATGTACAATTTTTGTAGAAAAATTCCTACAATGTAATAACTTGTGAAAAATCAAAAGCCCTGAACCTTAACCATCAAAATAATCTCAAGCGTCAGCGAGATAACTCAGTTTCTCAGTGGAAGATCGCTCGTCATTCATGGACTTACTCGTCCTCTTTGCTTGGGTTCTTGGCCGCTTCTTGGCTGGTACCCGGCTCGTCCCCTTCCTTCTTCTCCCGCCTCCTGACCTCGTGGTCCTCGCCGTCCGAGTCGGAGGGCAGACGGATCTCAGCCGAGTCGCCGCCGTCGTCCTCCGACTCTGAGGATCCCTCTTCGGGATCGTCGATGACACCTTGCTGCTCAACAGCCAACCAAGATCAGAAAGAAATATCAGGCAGGAAGGCAGCCATTGAAATGCTGTCAAGGATTACACATGAGCAATGAGCATATGGCCTTTTATGGATTTCTATGATACAATGCAGTACCCACCGCTATACAATATTTGAATCAGCTCGCTCAAGTGGTCAAGACGTCCTACCCGAGCTGCCTGAATTTTTGTTAATAATAAAGTGGCAGCCTGATTTCTCTTCGTACCTGTTCCTTGAGCGCCATCAACTTCCTCTTGAGCTTCTCCTGATGCTGTTCCTTTAAGCTGGCCCTCGCCATGTGAGCGTTCAGCTGCTGAAGTAGAGACTCCCAGTAGCCTAGGAAAAGGAATAATACAGGACAATATATAGGTACATGTACAGCACACATGAGGGGCAGTGTCTACAGTAAGTCTTTACATGCACCTAGGGTGGACTACATATTTTTTTCCAATCCAGTGTAAATCAACCCATGCTTTTAAGCTAAAAGCTAATAATCTCCCATTTCTTAGTTTGTGAAGAAAAACTGAAGGACTCAAGGTTTTGTAAACAGTCCACTGTGTATGTAAAAGCTGCATTCACTTTGTGTCATCCCTGAACTGCTGTAGCCAGGTTTACTACTTATTGGTTGTTTGCATCTGAATGAAAGTCAGAGTCAGTTTCTTAATGGCGGCAATGTCGAGTCACCAGCTCTTTTCAGAGCCACACTCTACCCCACAATAGATGATTGACATGGTTTTGCCGCAAACCATCCACTTTCGAGATCTTACGGTCTTGGATGGCAGACTGCACTACTCCGTGACTCACCTATGTCTACGCCGGCACTGCCACTCTTAATACGGCGCATGATCTGCTCCTTGAGGGCCAGTAGCTGACTGTGCTTCTTGGCCCTGAACACGCAGGCCACCTCAGTGCTGACAGAGGCGTTGATCCCTTCACGTCTGTCTGCAGCATCTGGGGATGGGGAAAGGGGGAGAGGTGGTTGGTAGGAGGGAGACACAACGGATGTGATTATCCATCCGTAACAAGTCAGATGCAGGACTGAGGTTAGGAAGCTGAAATCTGAACAATCGGCTCAGCTTTGCATCATGACTAATCTATGACCATTTCCAACCACTATAAACTCTCGATGGTGCCATGACCAAAGATCTAGGATCCAGGTTGCTGGGTTTGTGAGGATTTCAAAGGACTGCTCGTCTCGTTAAAGTTGAGGTAGGATATACAGGCGCAATAGACTTGTCAAGCTTGAAGCGGCTCCATGAAATAGGGACCCTGGTAATGGGTGAATGACAGTTCCAAATCGAGACGAAACAGCAAGCATCACAGACTTACCTTTCTCCTCGGGACTAATCTTCTTCAGCTTAGTCAGTTCATCCTCTGCGATGACGGTCATATCCTTCCAGAACTCTTGGTTGGTGTCATTCTCCAGCTCCTTGTAGACGATAATATCCTCCATGAGATCTTCAAGGTCACCGATAGTCAACCCCTGGAAGATAATTTTTTTTTTTAATGAATCATAGATTTTTACAAAAACACAAAATATAAGTCTTCTTAATAATTCATTGTAAATTCAGCTCATAAACTTAATTTCTCTCTTTTTATTTAGTTTTGAACAAAATCAACTGTATGGGAATTTAACCCAGGACCTCTGGTTTGGTGTACCTGCGCTTTTACCATCTCAGCTATCCAGCCATTTGATAGTTGCCTTCCCATATAATCAGCTACAACTTTGCTGGGATGGGTGAGGCTAGTCAGAGGCATTTAACCATTAATTAATTGCTGTGTATCTTCAGGGATTGATTGACAAAGCACAACTTCATGAGAAAATCCATGCAGGATGTTTGGCTTGAAAATAAGATAACATTTGAAGGTTTCTCACTTTGTGCATCCACTTTGCTTGAGGAAAATTGCATTTCCCATAAACAACAGAAGGCTGTGATTTAACTTACCCTGAGCACGTTGTATGGTTCTTGCATCTCAACAGACAGGTCGTCATCAGCATCGGCTGAGACATACTGGGCCAGTAAGTCTATGGGCTTGGCTAAGAGCAAAGAAAAGCAACAAAGTCAAGTTCATTCTTGAGAAGTTGAGATACATTGTATGGATTTGCGGGTTCAGAGTGTAAATGAGTCTCTCCAGAAGAAGTGTGGTTCTGAGAAGAATCAGTGAGAGTAGACTTGATGTGTCAGCCTAGACAAATAAATTTTGTTTGACATTCAATTCCAAGTGTGGTGTTTAGCAAAGAAATGATAACGTCGCGTCTTACCTCTGCCATCTTGGATTCGGATCTTTGATCTCAGCTTGGCCTGATTCAAGTGAAACTGTCAAAATAAAAGATGGCGAAAGAATGCCACATGAATATTTGGAGACAATACTTAAATTTAAATTTTGACATTTGTTTTTATGAACTGATCAAAATGAGACGGAGTGACTTGTTCTGTAGCTTAAGTCCTTAATTCTTTCCTTCTTTGGGTTTAGAATATTTCCTTGAACACTCGCAAGCAAACCCATGATTGACAGAAGATTGCTGTGCCAAAAGAAGTAATGGTGCGACTGTCTGTGTTTTGGGATTTTTTTCTTCAACTGGCCAGCAGGGCCAGTAGGGAATGACCTTTGACCGGCCAGTCACAATGTCAGCTGTCTTTTGACCACCAGGCCACTGGTCAATTTGAATCCTGATTTGTGGTTTCAGTACTCACGCTGTCTTCTTGTTTCTCCCATTCTTTAAACGATTCTGCTTCTCTCAATCTCTGCAACTCCTCCTAAAAGAGAAGAAATAAGACACAAAGCAAGGTTGAAGCAAACTTAACCATTGGTAACCATTCCCCCCTCCATATTGAGAGTTGGTTTTGTGAATCTTTTGGCGGTGTTTCTCATCTTACAGTATATCACTGCTGGAAGTCGATGACTTGCTTCTAACCAGTGCCTAAATCCAAGCAAAGATACCGTAGTTGACTTTATTGGAAGGCCTTCACCTAAGGGCTGGATAAGGTCAGGGTGGTAGACTCCAGTACTTCAGATGCCTGGGTTCAAATCCCAGTCCAATCAAATCGTCTTTGCTAATGTAATTTATTGTTTAACATCTCCTAGTCAGTCTACTATGTTTGGATGGGCAATTTGTAGATGCTAAGAAGGGAATTGCCCTAATTATTAAAAATTGTAAAAAGTCCTTTGAACATTTTCTTTGTTTAAAACGTTCAAGATTTGTTGCCTAAGATTTTCTGTGCCTTACCAGCTCCTTCTCTCTCTGCTCTCGCTCCTTCTCCCTTTCAATTCTCCTCTGCTTGACTTTTTGAAGCTCCAACTGCAAGAAAAGGAACGATCCGTTTTGTCAACAAAACTTTCCAGTTGTAGTTAGAGACAAAAGAAATGGCAATAACAGGAAATTTGTGGTAGGCATATCTTCTTGTTTCAATTTTAAATCACAGTACTTAAAGGCTTCTCAGTGAACCACTAGAACAACTACTCACCCTGTTCTCAACTTGCTTGCTTTTCATCACTCCCTTCAAGTGCTCATGGTCGAGGGATCCAAGACCCGATGATTCATTTTTCTGCAAGAGAAACAACGGCACACGTAAACGACAACACAAAATCCTCCAATAAAAATGCTTAGAAAACCATATGTGAGTGCAGCTCAAAGCTTGTCAAGCCATACAGGTACACACACCTAATTTGGGAAAAAGCTCTACTGTAATAGCCTCAGAACTACAAGGTTATTAAACTATAAGATTTTAAAATTTGCCTAGGTAAGATGGGCGATGGTGGCCATACCTTGTGCCAAACAAACGTGTCCAAGAGATTGGGGTCGCCGAAGGGGTTGTCAGCATTGGTGTAGCCCTGTTGAGGAACAAAAGCAAAGATGAACACTGCAACGTTAACAATTTTTAATGGCTACCTGAGAAATGATAAATGAAATCAAATCAAATGAAAAGTCCACAACCTTTGTGGTTAGTTGTGTATCCATGTAATTATTTATTTTTATTTTTTCAAAAGTCTTGGGAGGAAAGATATAGGATATACGCCTATAGCACTTAAGACCCATAGCACCACGAGTCTTGAGATGCTCGCTCTGCCTCACCATCATCTCCTCATCCCAGCCCATCTCCTCCTTCCTCTTGCGGTCCTTGGCGAGTTTCTTGGCCAGCCGACGGGACCTCTTCTGCTCCACTGTCTCCGTCAGCTTCAGCAACTCCTTCTGCCGCCTGCAAGCAGACAAAGAGAGACACACAAAACAAACAAATCAACAAACAAACAGAGGCACCCAAATGGGATGACAATGGTTTGGAACTTTGGATCATCCCTGATGAAAGCCATTACACCTTGAGAGATTTCAAACGGACAGTTAAAAAAGAGTATAGGTTTGCGGTGACACCGTGTGCGAGAATCTCTTTTGTGAGTGAGTGTGGTTCTGATCAACTTCTGAAAAGAAGCAGAAGGTTTCACTCGACATTTCAGACAGTGTGCTCTGTTTTCCCCATCTGTGCAGCGAGAGCACTTTAAGATGGCCTTCAACTGGCCCCTGACAATGCTCCACTGTCAACGGGCCATGGCTGAATTCAAAACCTCTCTCGCACTCACTTCTTTTCTTCTTTGGTCAGTGGAGCCGCCTTGGGTTGGTCTTTTTCCGTCTTTTTTCCGCCTCTCCTCTTCGGAGGCGATGGGGAGCGGGATCGGGAGAGTGAGCGCTGTCTCTTCGCTTCCTTCCTCCGGGGCTTGTCCCGATGCCCTGACCTTGTCTGTGACCTGGACCTGGACCTTGACCTCTTCTTCTTGGAGTGATGGCTGTGCTGATCATGTTCTCGTTGTCGATGCCGGTCATAGCTGATGTCGCTACCACTGTCTCGGCCACTTGGGGACTCAGAGCTGGAGCTGAAATTAGGAACAACAGCAAGCATCACTGATCCAAATTCTAATGAACTTTAAAATCCCAAATACACATTCATCATGTTCAATACTGACACTGACAGCATGTGAACTGAGCTGTGATCAGTGAATAAAGTAATCAATATAAATTTATCCCTTTCAAAAAAAATACCTCTTTTAAGAAAAGGATCAATAGCTATTTTCTTTCAACAAACTAAGTCAGTGTCAACTTTAGACCAAATGTCTTGACTAGTACAAGTACATGGGGAACCGAAATAAATCCATTGTCCGTAATCTGGGCAAGCCCTTGTGAAGCATTCATTTCAATGGCCAATGCGTCAACAACAAATCAAATGCAACTAACTCGACTTACCTGTGTCTTTTGCGCCTCTTTTCCTGATCCCTTCTCCTCTCCCTTGACCGCGAACGGGACGCCCTTTTCCTCTTTTCCGACCTTCCCATTTTCGTCTCTCGATCAAGACGCCGAACCTGCCGAACTTTTCGATTTTGCAACGATTTTATGGACGTTGACAAACGTTACCGTTACGCCATGGACGACGCCATCTTGATCATTTGCACGCCAACCTCGTTCTCGGTGGCTGGGCCGATCACATCGCTGCCTTTTGTGCGGTGGCCCCGAAGAGATGGTACGAGGTTGACACGTTCGGTTGTTGCGAGGCAGAGGACGCTCATTTTGGTATCACCGGTCGGCGATCTCCTTCATCAGCGGTAAATATTCTCTACAAATCCTAAAATAGACCGTGGAATTTGTTAAAATAAGAGTCGATAGCGTACCTGGCTCGATATTCGTTTTTGAACATCACCATGTTGGTCATCGTTTCACAGTCACAGTTTCAGTTTCACTGTTTCACAGCTCTCTCATGCCGGCGCAGTTACTTTTTAGTTTTTTTTCCTCCATGGCTAAGCTTTTAAAATTACTTGTTAGTTACGGCTAAATCATCCAATGGTTAATGACTTGGTTAATGGCTGGCTGTTTCTCCTGTAATGTATTAGAATAATACTGTACATCGTGTGTGTCCTTGACATTCCATACCTTCTCATTAAATATTAATAAGTATTGCAGAATCACATTTATTTTTAGATTTTACATGTACTGACTACTAAAACTGAAACAAAGTCCCCAATGCAATGGCAAGGGTCAAGTCAGTTAAATTAAAATTAAGTCAAATCAAAATGTCAAGCCCCCTATGTTGTCATTTTCAGTTTGTTTATGATTTGTTCCTCACATGAGTTAAACTACAGTACAGACAGTACAGTAGCCTACAAACTGTATAATTTTACTTTTTTAGAAAGGTCCAGGAGATAGGATCAAAACAGAGCCCTCTAGCCTAAATTGTCAAGATTGCCTATTAATTTTGCAAAGCACTCCTAAAAAAACCCATCTCCAGCCAGTCAGGCTAAACTAAAGCCTTACAAATTACAATAATCCCAAGTGCTATACCAATATTATTTATCATTGGTTGAATGCACAGGATCAGAGGTATGTCAATGTGACGCAAGCAGTGAGCCCAGAAGGGAATGGAGAGTGCCAAAAGCCCAGACACAGAGGCTGCACCCTTGGCGCAGGGCCACACCTCACTGAGCTGCCCCACCCCGACCGACGACGAGGTGGAGTCCATCTGCAGCGAGCTAGAGGGTGTGGTCCTGACGGAGCAGGAGGCCGACGCCCTGCTCTGCGACGCCCTGGCCCTGAACAAACGCCTCAAGGAGGAGCTGAGGCGACAGGAGAAGAGGCAGGCCGAGGCGGAGGGCGGGGGAGGTCGGAGGTCACTCCCCACCGGGGGCGGGGCCGGAGGGGGGTCGGGCCGGCACGGACAGGACTCAGTCAGCGCCTCACACTCACTGCCGCCCATCAACCCCAAGAGGGGGCTGTCCGTCCAGCAGCGTCGCGTGTACAACGCGGCAACGGCGCCCTCTACTGCCGCGGCGGGTTCGGGAGCTGCGCGGGGCAAGCGTAGGCAGAACGGA
Source organism: Luidia sarsii (assembly GCA_949987565.1). Taxonomy (NCBI): domain Eukaryota; kingdom Metazoa; phylum Echinodermata; class Asteroidea; order Paxillosida; family Luidiidae; genus Luidia; species Luidia sarsii. Next base: position 1,112,711 of record OX465108.1, on the reverse strand, counting down.
AAGTCTGTCCAGAGGAAGACTCACAGTGCTGATGTACGTATCAAACAACGACCCCAAACTTCTGATTTTTTTCCTATCACAAGATTTCTCAGTCAATTTCCATGCTTTTGTTTGATTGAAAATCAGTTTCCTGAAAATGGCAAAGAAAACCTTGATCGGACCGAGACTCGAACCCGAGACCTCTAACAAGTTGCACAAGAGTTGCACAAGTTGCACAAGAGTTATACTACCTGCTTAGTGCTTCCCGACTTACTAAGCAAATCTTAACAAAATGGCAGTGGTCTGACTGATGTTACAATCCTAGCAGGGCCTTATTTGTTATTCCCTTTGATCAGAAAGCATTTTCCTGTTTGAGTTTACAACTGAAGGAACATGTATGAGCCATTCTGTGCCCCCCCCCCCTAGTCAATTGGTGTCAGAAAATTTGTCCTACAATTCTTTCTCCATTTTCTAGGTTGGTTTCCGACCTTTATCGTCCGGGCAACCCAAGAGAAGAGGAACCCAGTCAGCCGAGTTTAAGCAGAAGCCTGAGTGGAACGACCGGTTTTCCGTCATGTAGACTGTCATCCCATCAAAATGCCCGCGCACGGACATGACTCTCTACCTCATTTTCTCCAGTTTTCACGGTTTTATTGGACAAAATGACCTTGCCTTCCAGAAATCCAGACTTGTGTTTAGATTTTCCTTTTCGTGCTCACTCGGCAAGTTTCTTTTCCTCTGTTTCATTGATGAGTTGACGTCAATTGCTGGCTGACTGAGAAAGGTCCAACTTGGATTGAGACACTAGCCACACGAGTTTAGAAATATGTATAAAGGTTTTTCAAATGATGTCACTTGACTGCCAAAGTCTAATTAGATGTCCACAGTAGCATACAAATCCGCGGAAGCGCATGCAAATATTGAATCCGAGTATTTCCATTGGACGTTTTGATGACTCGCGTTCCAAGTACATCTGCTTTGATTTGAACGCTGACCGTCAAAAAGCTTGTGACTGAAAAACCTCTATACATCATTCAAGGCAGTAAGTAGTGTGCAACATTTTTCTTAAATATTTTTAATGATTCTTCAAGCAGAGGAAACCAAACTGACTAAAACTACGGATACTGAAGAGGATCAAGGAAGTCTGACATACAGTAAATAGATTCCTCATTGGTTCCATTTTTCCAAAATTTCGCTCCAGTGTGTCTTTTAAAAAAAGTTTTCAGTTTGAATTCCGTGTGCCAACATAATTAATTCAGTGTGTGCCTTGTGCTGCCTTCCGTATGATGACTAAAATGACATATTCTAATTCTGTACATATTTGATTTAACTGCACGAAATATTTGACAATCATTGGTTCATGTTGAGTGTGTTGTTTGTGGTACGTCTTTGCCGTTCTGCATGGTGTGTCCGATTGTATCATTTGACTGAGGGGACCATCCCTTTGTCTGTACAGGGTTGTGCAATACCGACTGCTGTCAATATAGTTCTGCCTCGTTTTTGTTTGGTGCGTTTATATTTAATAAAATAAATTCACGTTTATTTATTTTTACCCAAGATTAAATAAACAATGTGAAGGGAAGCTGACTGAGAAATGTTAAACAATTGAACAAAATCAGAAAAGAAAATTTGATTGGATCAGATCATGATTGAATGAGAACTCTGGTTTTGCGTACCAGTGCTCTTACCACCTGAGCTATCCAGCCCTTAGATGGCGGCCATCCCAAATAGCCAGCTATCTTTGGTGAGGGTGCCAGTCAGAAGCATCCAACCATTTTCTTTTCCGATTTTTCCAATTGAATCCAAGATTCATGGTATTGCAGGGGCTTTTTATTTTTAGAAAAAACGCTGTTGCAAATATAATGCAGTGTACTTTGAGTGAGATGTAAATGATATTTGTAATGCATCTTGGAGCTACTGAGAACTGCCAATAAGCAATGTACAGTATTGAACATTACCTTAAAATTGAATTAATTCTTGATTAATGACAATATCATTATCCATTTTTATTTTAACGATTACTAAATATCTTTTAATTGATTGATTAAAGCTTCCAACCAACCTACTTAAGGAATGGCTATTCATGCACATTTGTCATTATTATTTTGTCGGTTGACTTTCAGTAACATAAATTTGAAAACAAAAATCAAAACTACTGACTGACAATCAAAACCACATTGGAATTCAGTGCTTTATTTATTTACTGGTAGTTACTTTTAATATTCATTTCAATTGCAGATAAATTTTGACAGAGCCGGGACTTGAACCCAGGCCTCTTATTTCAGGTACCTGAGTTCTACCAGCTCCAGTTTTCAAGCCCTTACATGGAGGGGGGGGTGCTTCCCAAATAGTCGACTATCCTTGCTTCAGGTGGGGCATCAGGCAATCGTGCAAAGTAAATGTTTCCTGGTTGTCTACCAGCTTTCCTCTTTTGTCCATCTTCTGTAATCCTTCTCTCCTTCCTTCAGATCGCTTTGGTGTCTGGTCCGTGTCATTCTGCCTTTGAGAAAGGTCCTGCTACGTGTAGGTTCATAACATCAAGCCCTCTAAATCTGGGGGTGATTTGTCTGTCGGACATTTCATGCAGTGATTGGTCAATACAGGAGTATAAAGCAAAACCTACAGGGTCCTTCCATGGAAATCCGGATGACGGGAATTCAGAAAGCATCAAAAAAATGAAATGTTCACTTGGGCTGCGATTCTGCCTGTGGCGGTGGTGGCTCTTTCTTGATCCCCACGTTGAACTCCTCCGCCAGCTTGGTGAAGGTGACGCGCAGCGCCTTCAGAATGGCAGCGTGCAGCGCGTACTGGAGCACGAGGGCGCCAAACCCTTTGTACAGTCCGGCCCGGCCCTCGTCGGCCACTATGGCTGCCCAGCACTCCAAAGCGCCCCCGTAGCGCGTACTGATCGGAACCACGCCATACCCATGATCGGTGTTGTCGATAATCGTCCTGGTTCCCTGCAGGTGGAGTCGCAGCGCCACTGTCTCCAGTGGGTACAGAATGGCGTCGCTGAGCAGGTTACCGGCTAGCTTAGCCAAGAGCTCTGGGTAGTATTCCTCCATGACGCTGCGCTGTGGTTCCTGGTGCGAGGCTCCTCCTAGTGCTTCCGCTTGGTACTGCCGATGCTCCCTGGCCCGTCTCATGATCTGCAGGAGCACAAACTGCACCATGCCGGCTAGGATGTATCTCAGGAGGGAGTGAAGGACTGTCGGCAGGAGGAGGGCGTACATGGGCAAGAGGTTGGAGGTTTGTGGCATGCCCCAGCCCCAGCCAAACAGCCGGTAGAACCCCTCCTTGATGCAGTCAAACACACCAGGTCTCTCGCTGGCAATGTCGCTCTGTAAATCAGATGAGAAAACAAAACACACACACAAACAGGCTTATCACTTGGTGGAGATACTCAAGACGACGTTAGTCTAAAAAGTTCGGGTTGGAAATGCAAGCAAATTCGAATCCAATCAACAACCTTGATTGCCTTGATTTTGATTCTATTAATTAAACAACCAGGTAAAGCACTGAGCATACACTGCTATCTACACGTCTGGGTTGGGCAAACCCTCATTGAAACACATTCAAATTGATGCAAATCACCATTAGCCAAAGTACCGAGCAAACAGTGCTGCCTACATATCATCCTCACTAATGTAAATCCCTTGGCAATCGGACGAAGCACTGTGCAAGCACACAGTGTTATCTACACGTCTAGGTAGGGTAAACCCTCATTGAAACACATTCTCATCGATACCAATCACCAGGCATTCGGGCAAAGCACCGAGCACAGTGCTAAACCACACGTTGAGCTGGCCATCTCTCCATTGAATTTGGTCATCAGCACCCAGGAGTCGTTGTGAATGCCAGACAAGGTTGAAGAGATCTACTCGTCTTACCTGGACAGCTTCTACGAGGCTTGCTGAGAAGAAGGGCATCATTACGGAGGCACTCACAGCCTTCAGAGCTAAATGGCCAAACAGCTGCTTAATAGTGCTATACACATGGATTTCCCTACAGCAAAAAACAAAAAAACAAACCAAGACTGAGTCAATGCAAACAATTCTTGAATGCTGTCCAAGATATGTTACCCCACTTGATATGAGCCTGAGGTAATGTGGAATTGAAAGTTAACATCATACATTTTCTTTTCAACACATTTTTCTTATTTTGGCAACTGATTCTGCCTCTTGGGAAAGGTCCGCCTAGGATTGAAACGTCAACCCCTCTAAAAGTTTTTAGCAATTTTGGAAACTCATTTGCTATTAAATAAGACTTAAGGCTTTGCATAGTGGGTGAATCAACAGAGGAAGGTACTTTGCCGTGACACCATGTATAAGGTCTCTTAAAGAAAGAACCTGAGTTACCACTCAGGTTCTTTTTCTTTTTTTTGGAAATCTTTGTTTAAGTCATAGTGAACTTGGGTTTGGGGGCTGCTCTATCTAAGGCCTGGAATTTGGGTGGTGAGTTTGTTGCGTACTTGACCAGAGGAGTAGCCTCACTGATGACCGTCTCGCTTCCCAGACCAATGCCCTGGACGACAAAGGCACTGCCCAGACCCTTCCACATGGTGGCCATGCCCTGGGGGAGGGAAGGGAAGAGGAGGGAGAGATATCAGCATGAGATCCCAGCGCCTTTCTATCCTGCGTGACTTCAAGCTGCAAGATGACCGACCTTAGTCTACAGTCTGTACCTCAAGCTGTGTAATTCAATGAGGGTTATCAAGTGTGACTACAGAAATTCTAAGGCAAGTGCTGACTACAGTACAAGTCAGATAGGGCAAACCCTCACTGAGTTACATTCTTGTCGACACAAATCACCAGTCAATCGGGCAGAGCGCTTAGTATACAGTGCTATCTACACGTCGGGGAAGGGCTACCCCTCGTTGAATGACATCCTCACCGATGCAAATCACTGGGCAATCGGGCAAAACACATCATACTGTGCTACAAATTGTACAAGTCAGGCAGGGTAAACATTCATCACATACAAAGCTAATTGCTCAATCTATTCAGATTTTTCATTCACATAACACTGAACTTAGAACCCAACATGTGAGAGCACAACATGTGAGTGTGACTGGACACTCAAGGATGGTTTCTGTCTCCATCAATGGGCCTCAGTGACTGCCATACTGTACCTGATGCCTCTGAAGGTTGACGATCACTTGCACCACGGAGAAGGGTTGTAGGTGATAGCGGTAAGCGTGGTGGTTCACCTGCCGGCCAAATAGCAAATCAAGTCACTGAAGAGATACTCTATGGAACAACAGGCTGGCTTATTACCAGGGGCCGAGGCTCAACTAATTAGTAATTGTTTTCCAAACTGGCCAGCTGGGCCTGTAAGGGACGGCCTTCAACTGCCTCCAAAATACAAATCTGCCGTTACTACCCGGAAGTTCTTCTAACCCTACTCAATTTAGGAGGGCTTGACGTTTCGATCCTAGCAGGACCTTTTCTCTTTCAGTTTCAGAAAGTTCCTGCTTCCTATCAAAGAGAGAGGTTCTGCTAGGATCAAAATGTCAGGCCCTCCTAATTTTTGATATTTGCATTTTGATTATTTCAGTCATTAAAACACTGCAATATTTTTGCATATTTCTAACCCTACTTATTCATTCACATATTTCTTTATCCTGGCAAGTGTACAACTTCTTTGACAAGCAATTCACAGCTGAAATCCTATTCTATTTATTTGCGTATTTACCTGGCACTGTCGTCGGAAGACGATGAAGGGATGGGAGAGAACATTCTCCGTGAGGAGCGTGGCAATGCCAAGGCCGAGTCCTGCAAACCGCTGAAGGATCTCTGTACAATCACACACAATAACAACATACATGATCATTGATATCAATGAGAACTGGGATAGTAACTAGGGATGGGAGACTTGAATCTTGATAGTGATACTTGATAAATCATGACCAAAAAAAAACTTAAAAAAAAAAAAAAAAAAAAAAAAAACAAGCAAATCACAATCAAATGTCAAATATTTTGAGTGCCTGTCTGCCTGGTCCGTTGATCGAATTAAGAATGAGATCCCTTTGAGTTTGAGGGAGGTCTTGCAATTTTGAGACAAAAGTACGATTATCAATATTTTAATAATTTATTATATCACAATAAAGTCAATATTATTAAGTAATTCTTATTATTAAATGGCAATGTTGGCCTACCCGTTTGTTCCTGTTTTGGGGTTGCATTCTGCATTTTCAGCATCTCTCTCTGCTGAGCTTCTGTCAGTGTGACCTTGGGGCGAACAGCAGGACCGCCTTCGCCCCCGCCGGCGGCAACCTTTTCCGACATTTTCTACCGTTTTATAATTATAATATCTTCATCAATTGATAACATTCATGAATCAGCGAGCCTTCATCGTGTTAGGAAGTCCGTTCCCATATCGCATGTAGCCCAATTCCTTCCATGCAGCGCTATAGGTACTCGCCCACTTTTGGAGCCCAACGGAGCCCAAGTGGGTTATAAAAACGCCCATTATTTTGCTGATTGGAGTCGAGACATCCTGTCAACCTCTAACAAACGAATCCATACCCAATGCATTGTGGGTAACTAGTGTGAAGACCTCAAAATGGTGAGTAAAAAGCAGACGAATTCGATGATTATTTTCTAATTATTGAGGAATTAAAATTGCATTCCGAATGTTTCAGGAGTATCGGGTGATTTAAGTTTATGTCGCATTTTGTTGATGTTAACTCGGATTTTTTTCGAAGGAAAATATAGCTCAAATCCAAGCACGTGAGTTACAAAAGTTTGTTGTGCACTGAAAAATGCATTGTCACCAGGTGCATTGTAGTTTGTACCATGGAGGAATAAGATTGTACACTGCACTAGACAGTGCGTGTACCGTGACTACCGTCAACACAAAATGACCTGGACGACTTTATCGTACCGTCACCTTAGAAAACTGATTTGTTCTTCCACTGATGTCCAAAGAGTTCGGTGCAATTGTTCCTGAAATATAATTTAAAAGGGAGAAACAAAAAGCAAAGTAATCTTGCTTAGTAGTTAGTTATGAAGTTAGGTCGTCAAGTGGTTTTTTGTGTAGTTATAAATATTAATATTAGTATTAATAATAATAAGCTTATAAAATATATAAATATTGTTATTAATAATAATAATTTAACATGATTTCACATGAAAATAAAACTTGTTTTATTTACCAATTTGTTTACTTGTGACTTTGTAGTTGTACATCATGTACATCCCTGCTTTGTCGTGTGCTAGCATAGCATTGCCCATTTAAAGAGTTCAAACTTGGTTTCTTGATTGACAAGGCCTTTTTTTTATGAAGTGCAAACTTATGACGATATTTTGTTTTGATTGTAAGAAATTACTTCAGATTCTCTCAATTATTGCACTTTGATTGGAATGGAATTTAACATCATTTTGTTCCCTCCACCAACAGTCTCGGCGATATGATTCAAGAACTACTATATTTTCGCCCGAAGGTAAATAGTTTGACTTGGAGATAGGCCTACACGTCGTATATTGTGAATTTTTGTATCGACGATTGAATGATAATGCTCAGAAAGATTTTTTTCAATTAATCCATGTAATGATAAAAACTATCAATGATTATGTTAATAATGAAGATGATTTATGACATTGCCGTGATTTTCTGTTTCTGTGTGGAAAGTTTGCTATGACACCATGTAAGCCATCTCTTTTCAGACGAACTATGGCATTAAGAAAAGCTGGTAACTCAACGTTTTTGACAGTGTGTACTCTGCCCGTTGCAGGGGGCTGCGGTCTCCTGTTGTTGGGCAGGTCACGCACTCAGTCGCTGCAAACTTTCCCCATTGCATGTCCACCATGCAAACCTTCCAAGTCTCATCTAACCACACCCATGGGAATGGTCTGTTTTCTTGAAGGGCGTCTGTACCAGGTGGAGTATGCTATGGAGGCCATCGGTCATGCCGGCACATCCCTGGGTATCCTAGCCACAGACGGCGTGCTCTTAGCCGCCGAGAGAAGGAACATGCACAAGCTGCTGGATGAGGTCGTCTTCTCCGACAAGATCTACAAGCTGTATGAGTGAGTGTCCAGGCTCCAAATTCCTTTCACTTTCACCAGGATGTAAGCGGCCGCTAAAAGTGGCAATAGCCTGCCAGAAGCAGTGTTATCAGTTGTCCAGCCTGGCTTAAAATAATCTCAAGAGGAACAATACATAGCCTACCCCTTACTAGTGCTCAAGTTTAAAGCGATTTGGAGGTCCTGGGATGCCCAGGGATTAGTTTGATCAGTTGAATATTTGCTTCTGTGGTAAAAGCTAGCCACCAAAAAATGTAAACAATCATGCAAGTCTTACTTTATGCTATGCTAGTTGACAGTCTTAGGAATTCTTCAAGATCCAGTATAAATACCAGTGGTAGCAAGTGAAAGATGCTTATTGTGCTCATTAAGATCTTATAGTCAGCAATGCAATAAAATTAGCCTACATATCCAGTATAAGTACCAGTGGTAGCAAGTGAAAGATGCTTATTGTGCTCATTAAGATCTCATAGTCAGCAATTCAATAAAATTAGCCTACATAATTGTCCCACTTAAAAAGCTTGATGGCAGGGTTAGGATTAATGTATGCCACTGGCTTCATCTCTGCTTTTCAAAATTTGTAAAGTTGTCTTTGATGTTTTAACTGCAGCAATATGGCCTGCAGTGTGTCCGGGATCACGTCAGATGCCAACGTCCTAACCAACGAACTCAGACTGATCGCTCAGAGGTAAGCAATTTTCGGCAGTAAGAATTTAAATTTAAAAGGGCCTGACATTTTGATCGGAGCTGGTGATTTCTCTAAGGCAAGACATTTCCAAAGACCTTTGGGAAAGGTCCTGCTAGGGTTGAAACCTCAGACACTCTAAATTATTTGAGCTTTTGACTTGAACTCGCTTGTAAACTTGAAATGCAACTTTCAGCTGTCTTCTTGATTTGAAACGTCCCAAAATGATTTTATCCTGTATAAATCTTGGTCATTTCCTTCGTCTATCTCATCAACCTTTCATGTAGATACCTTTTGCAGTACCAAGAGTCGATGCCGTGTGAGCAGCTTGTCAGCACATTGTGCGACATCAAACAGTTCTACACTCAGGCTGGAGGTAAGACTATGAGTATTAGCATTATCGTGAAGTACCCTTCAGGATGAGATTAGAGCTCACCCCCAATATAAAGGAACAGCACTTGTTTTCATGTGTGCTTCCTTATCTCTTTCATCTCTTTCCATCGTCTCTCTCCAGGCAAGAGGCCCTTTGGTGTGTCCATCCTCTACATGGGATGGGACAAGCACTACGGATTCCAGCTGTACCAAAGTGATCCCAGCGGCAACTACGGCGGCTGGAAGGCCACCTGCATAGGCAACAACAGTGCTGTAAGGTCCTTCATTTGATCATTTTATAGTTTTGACAAATTAGCAAAGAAAACTTTGACTGGACTTGGACTTGAACCCGAGTCCTCTGGGTTAACGTATGACGTTCTGAATGCTTCTCTTTTTACGGTCATCTTTGCAGGCGGCGGTATCCATGCTGAAGCAAGAGTACAAACAAGAAGGCCTGGACCTCAAGCAAGCGCTGCAGTTGGCTCTCAAGACCCTGAGCAAGACACTAGACATGACCAAGATCACGCCAGAGAAAAGTGAGTCCCTTCAGTGAACAGGCAGTGGTCTTAGTATGCAAGCTTCCAGTTTTCCCAGATTTTAGCAGCTCTATGATGGCACAGTTGCTCTGAATCGTAAGATTAAAACAAATAGAGTTTTGTGATCTATGGAACAAAAAGCTTGCACAGTCATACTCCCATTTTCATTGATGTTTTAAAGTATACTTATTTACCTTGGGCATTTGAAAGGGAATTTGTTGATGCAATTGAATCGTGAGTAACAAGTTATCTGTTACAATCTTGTCAAATTTGAAGAACCCTGCTAGATTTTCCAGACCTGGGTTGGGTACTTCCCATCGATGGCAGCGTTCCATCTTTAGAATAGATGCTGTGAGCGTCACCGTTTTTGTTTTGTTTTTTTCAGTCGAGATTGCGACTCTGACGCGGGAGAACGGCAAGACCAAGATCCGCATCCTTCCCATCGCTGAGCTGGAGGCAGCCATCAAGCAGCACGAGGAGAACGAGGCCAAGGTGGAGGCGGAGAAGAAGAAGGAGAAGGACAAGTCATCCTCATGAGGACATCACGGCAACCTTTAACACCTTACCCCCCCCAACCCACATCCCAAGCTGATGGACACAAGGGCCCTGCAAATGCAGGCGAAAAAACTTAACCCCAAAAAATAGCCACTTCTCGGTACAACCTTGAAGTCGGCTCAGTGAATCTACCTTCACACTTTTGATTTATTCCTGTTTGTACCCGTATTTCTTTAAATGTCCGACCTCGACTTCAATTTGGAGGCATTTACATTTTTCAGTGGGCTTGTTCGATTAGCTTCCCCGGGTAGACAGGGGTCACCCCTAGAATGACCCTGCTGTCTTGCTGGGTAAGTTACAGGGTGATGACATCAAGATGATCCGGGGCTGACAAGGGTAGACCCAGGGAAGCTTATGGAACTCTTTTTCATGTTTGTAGCTCGACAACACTAATATCAGCTGTTTGAATGGTGTCCATCACCAACCTACTGTTTTTGCTGTCTGCTTTAAGCCGTGGAATTCCACTTTCCTGGAGCAATTCTCACCCATCCCCAGTGAGGACTGTCCTACAAACCTTACCAGGCCCACTACTAATGCACTGTACATGTACTGAGTTTTGTTATCATCTCTGATGGTGTCTTTGTAGGTCAGTGAGACGAAGATTGGTTTTTATTATGTCTTGACCACTTTTTGTCAGGGCTTGGGTTGTAAACATCCTGACACAGATTTAAAGAAGTAAAAACAATAAATACTGAAATTTCAGTGTTTCATGACAACTTGTTTCAATAGTTTCTGATATTTTCTCTAAATTACTAACTCTTGCTAAACAGGCTATCAAGGTTACCCCTTGTTAACAGTGAAATGATGGTGTTTTTTTATGATTTTTGTACTGTGATACAGCAATGAGATTTGAAGGTTTGAACTGTATGTAGAATGTTTGAGATGACAAGAAACAAATCCCTTTTGGTCCTGAGAAGAGCCGGTAACTCGACGTTTCAGACAGTGTGTGCTCTGCCCGTTCTCAGCAGACTGTTGGTAATTATGTGGCTCGTATGCCTTGAAATTTAGCAGCCCCTGATCACCAAGTTCATTACACGCTTGGAATGCAACATGCATAAAAGCAAGGGAAACGCCAATGGTTTGGATGAATTGCATACTTGAGGGCGCCTTTCTATTTTGGAGCACAAATGGTAGTACCAAAATGATAGGGGTGTTTATTTCTGCCGCAACAAAATTAAGCGGCATGATTCTCACTAAAAAATCATACTTAGATAAAATGATACATTTTTGTTGATTTAAGTTCATCCTCAAGAAACGTGTATTTATATTACCATAAAGTCAATGATTTTGCCGTCGCATATTAGCTATTGTTTGTCTACCCTATCATAACACCCCCTACATCAGAATGAAACAGGCCCAACCATCAATCTTATATGTAAATTAGCTTTGGCTGTATAAGCCCCGCCCACTGCCTATTCGATATCGTGTACAAGTCTCGCGTGACATATTTTGCATATAATACATATTTATTTCAGATCGACGCCCACCTTTGCCCTTCATTAATTATTTACACCGTTGGCTTGGCGACGGTGCGGTGTTGATTTCGGTCGCTTTGCCTTTTCGCGTGCAGTCGCTTCATCACATGTCCATCAACATCATCTCTGGCCGTCCGTTTTACCGCAAATCCACCGTCAAACTCCCCCCGAGAACAGCAGGAAAATCGGAGGAAGTTCGCACTCCAATTCCTGTAATTTTAGTCTTTTGAGGCAGAATCCCAGTGGACACCATGACACGACAGTGCATTTGTCAGATATGCACTTGCGGGTGAGTTACTTGGCCGATTTTGACACTCGGAAATTCCGTCATTTAAAGTTCTCCATCATCATCCATCCATGCATGAAAAACAAACTCAGAACTGTCTGTGATGAGGTTTTGTTTATTGGTCTGTTTCTGTGTCGACATCTATTTCGTTTATGATTGTTAATCGTTATCGTTTTTAGCGAAATTTGGATAATTCTGAAGTGAAGTGAAGGGGAGTTGGACGGATGGTAGAAGGAATAATAACACTGATTAAACATTAATGCCTATTCACAGTCCTCTACTCATTCATTAGAAGCCGACAACCCTCCTTTCGAGAGAGGCAGATGCGAACCATTGTCATTGATCTGATTCTTGGATATGTTTTTCCCTTCGACGTTGGTTAACTTGCAAACTGCACTAAAAAGTAATATTATTATTATTATTTTCAAAATGTTATTCATTTCATGCCATTCAATTTACAACACATACAACTTACAAGATGGGCAAGGGAGAGACAAAAGCAAAAACAATTGCTGTGGCCAGTGACCTGTCACTCCATATCAAGAAGTAAATACACTATAAAGTAAACAAATATAAATTCAATAAATAAATAAGTATAGATTAATATAACAAATATGAATATTTGGAAACAAAAAAATATTGCTAAATTAAAAAAAGAGCACAGTGAAATTAAATAGTAGTTGGATAGATTAAGAGGAGAGAATCCTGTTCCTAAGACTAGTATAAAATTAAAAGTAGTAAGATAGGTAAGAAAAGTTGAAAAAGGGCTATAAAACAACACCATGCCAAATTTCTATTCTAATATGTGATCATATTCATAGGCTTGTTATATTACTTGTTAGGCATTGCATTATTATAACTTGTGACTGGTTGCAACTGAACTGGTACTGTGGTACTGGTAGTGGTGGTACTGTACTGGTAGTGGTAGGTCATTTGGCTGGGTACAGCACTTCCGTCTATGGGAAGCTCCTGTAGCCACAAGCCAAGCAATTAACATAGACATGTGCACTATCCCAAGCCTTAGCCGAAGTCTTTAAACATGGTCTGAGCTAATGCGCAGCCCGAACTACTAGTGAGGCAATCAAACTCCGTCCATCGTGTTAATATTCATCTCCGTTCTCATGCATTCTAAATTGCTGCTCACTTACTCTTAGGCCATTCCGAGGCTAAATGAATTCAAGGCTTTGTGAGTGCCTCCCTCTCCACACGAACCAATCCATTACATCGTAGGTGCATTTTCACTGGGACCATTTTTTATGTACGTGTCAGTGTAGTGATATATACAGTTCCTGTGGTAGTCGTCTATGTTATATCTTCTGAGCTCTGTATTATATAGTCTCCTATGTTCGGCATTTGATGGAAAGGCCTGAATAGGCCTACAATCTTTCACAACAAGCCGTGTTCATTCTCACCAAGAACTGATTAGCCCCCCCCCCCCCTCCAAAAAAAAATCAAAAAAATATCATATGACTTTCAACTCATATTCTTCATCAAAAGTGTTTCAGATATCAATCTTGTCTTCATATGATTTTCTTCGCTTTGCAAATTGGAAGAAATTGGTGTTTGTTTGTGCTTTGATTACCGGTATGTGTGCCTGCTTTGCTTGCTAATATGTCGTATTTGTTTGATAAAGGAGTGTTGGCAGTCGGTCAATTAACGCACGTCAACAGACGGTCAGAGCTAGTTTAGTTGCATAAAGCAAATTTAGGTACACTTGTTGACCATTGCCTGTGATTATGTTGACATAATCATTCCAGTGTCCCTCAGCTTGCAATGTAGACAGAACCAATTATTCTTTCAATTTCATTCGCCTCACTCTGATATTGACAGTGAGATGACAAAAAGGCTTGGAGATTTTTACAACTTGATAATTGTCTCGCCAATTCTCTTTGGAGGAGAAAGGTCTGACAAGGATTGAATTTTGGATTTTGAAAACAGCAATATTAAAGGGAAAGAAAGATTATCAAGTCAAAATTAATTTTTATCACTTTTTGGCCACAGTTTGACAATGTGCTTAAATTTTTTTGTTTTACATTTATCATGTTTATTTGCATTATCTTCATAATAAAACTATTAAAAATGTTTATTCCTTTCTTTTAAAAGTCTAATACTGTCTCAGCCATTGAAATATCGCAACTGCATTTGTTTTTAATATCACAGAATAAGAACATGATATTAATAGAAAATAAGATGCACCCAGGCCATTCTTATGCCTTAAAGATTTGACAGTCTGCAACATTTGGATGATTAGAGACGGTACATGTAGCTTGTCAAAATGGAGGCCACTTCTCTCTTGGAATCAATCTCCAAAACAAGGCTAAACCCGCGGTTGCCAGCGGCAACGGCCGACCCTGAGTGACAATATCCTAGCCACTGGCCTTGCGCATCTATAATTCACCTTCGTCTGGTTGTCAGTATCACCATGGCAACATTTATGTTGTGTGTGTGTGCTTGCTGCTGTAACGCCCTTTTCGATGTGATGGATTGTGCTTTTCTATAATCAGATTAAGGTTTCCATGGAATGTAGAATGAGGAGTGAATTGTACATGTATTTCCAAAGGGCTATTGATTTCTTGTTACAAATTAGAAGAGTAAGCCGATATTGTTGTTCCTTTTATTGTTTTGTAACAGTTCAATTTCCTTTGAATTTCACCAATATGAAAATACATGTAAATGTTGTTTTTGAATTGAATTGAATCTGGAATATTTAATATTCTAATTATGACATTCCACATTTTGTTAAAAATTACAAGTGATTTTCTCGTTACTGTCTTCTGCCAAGTTTGAAGAAAAATATTGAAAAGCTATAGCTTGACCTGAAGACTTTGTGACATATAATACAATAAAAACAGTTGCCATGGTGATACTGATTACTAGATGATGCAGGTGTTTTTGTTAAAGAAAAGCTTGACCTGAAGGCTTTGTGACATAATACAACAAAAACAGTTGCCATGGTGATACTGACAACTAGATGATGTGAGTTACACATCCAGATCTCTGTAACTCAAACATGTGTACCATCAATAATAGTTGGTTTCCATAAATACAATTGGTCTCCTGATGACGGGCAGATACATACTGTCCGAAACCTTTGTGTTCCCAGCTCTTCTCAGAGTCAATACTCCTTTTCAAAGGAGATGACAGCCTCCACAGTTCACAGTGCTTACTTTCGGGTCTTATTACGTGTACATGTATTTGTGTGGTGATTTCTTGATTTGTATAGAATGTGGTACATGTACATGTAGTTACCTGTTTGTATTTTCCACTTTTGTAATGGTATTTATGGTATGCTGTACGTGTACGTACATGTACATGCACTGTAATCATGTCTGCCGTACTGGTCACCATTGTCCACTCCATACTCCATAAATGTTTCATTTGCAGCAGATTTGATGTATTTCTAAAACAAACTGTTGTCATGTGGAGACATGATCAGATCAATAATTTATTAGGCTGTTCATGGTGAAGATAGCAGGTCCAGATTAATTTGCAGTATCACCGTGTACAAATAATCTCTGTTTTTGAGTTTACGTGGCTCTGAGAAAAAAATTGAGGAGTCCCTTGGTTCTTGAAAAATGGTAAAGGAAACTGTGACTGGACCGGGATTTGAACCCGAGACATCCAAAACTGCTGTTACCATCTGAGCTATCCAGCCCTTAGAAGGTGCCCTTCCCAAATAGTCTTTGCCAGTGTGGAGGCACCAGTCAGAAGCATTCAACATCCATCCCTTTAATATTCTCAGAAAGTAAAAAAAAAAAAAAATGCAATTGTATACCGTGACATCAAAAATTACTCTTGACAAGAATTGAGCAACGAGAATAGAACTTGAATATGTGAGAAGCTATATATTTTCCGGCCATTTATGAACAGATATTAAAGCAGTCTATGAAATGGGGGAAAAAGTTGGGAAAATGAAGTTGGGAAAAAAAATTCTCTCTGATTTTTATTCAATGGCATGTAGGATGGTAAAATAGACAAGATCTACATGTAGCTGCCCTTCTAGTTCTCTGACAGAGAATCAGTGACCGTATGGTTCGTGATCGATATTTTTTTTAATTTGCCGGTTCGATTTCTGTTTCCGTCCGTTTGTAGGCGACATCGTTGCCCGCACAAGCCGCAAGGCAACATCACCAAGGGACCGTGCGTCCTGTCCGAGTACACCAACAAGTATAAGCCGTATCCCGGCAACCTGATGCGGGAGAGCTTCAAGCCGGCGGAGCAGATGATCCAAGGGACGGGCCCAATGTCTGACGCCACCACTCACAGGTGAGTGGCCCCGAACCGGTTGTCACGGCAACCAACCCCGGACAAAGATCCAGTTGCCGGGTGAAGCACGCCGGATTATTATTATTTTTTTAATTTTTTTTTTCAACTCCCACCGTGTGAGTTCACATGTATTGATGCGATTGATTTTTATCGAACTGGTCAAGGACACTTTTTGATGAAATTCTCAGTACGGGTCAGTTTTTGTGACAATCAATCGATAAGCATTTGCATTTGTCCGTGTCTCCTCCTCAAATTATACACCACTTGAATCACTGGCGCCAATCCCACCACTGCCCGCCTTTCCAGTGCCACTTCTTCCTGTTGGTTGGTATCACACCCCGACAGACATGCAATAAATTTGAAGGTCATGCAATCCAGTGCATTATACAGGTTATTCTAGGTGCATGGAGAGATGGTTAGATCGTTTATTGGCCGTTAACGCCAAGGTGAAATTCGCTCACTTCCTCAAGGACCCAATTTGTTTAACTTGGCCCTGATATGCATTTCTCAAACCAGTACCATAATGTGCATGTTTGATTTCTTAAGTGTTGCAGTTAATTGAAGACCTTCAATGCTGGATTCATCTTTCCTTGAATTTTAACTCGACAAACAAAATCAAGGAAGTTACATTGTTTAACATAAGGTTTGTTTGTTTGTCTCGGTTCGTCCGATAGATTGGACTTTATTCCGCGTGAGTCCAACCGTCCTCAGATCCACCAACCGGATGAGTACCGCAAGCCCAGCGGTGATGTTGATCACCTGACCTCCTATACCAAGGACTATCCCGGCAAGAAGTCCGAGCCCACCAAGAGTTTCCGCGACAACCACACCAAGCATGTGGCCACGGGAGAATTTCGGGGAAACCCGACCTATACTGGTGGGTGAAATCTGACCCCTTGCTCTAATTATCTTTCTGTTTCCCTGTCATCATTCTCTCAATAATAAATTGATTCAATTATTTGGCACCCTGTGTTTTTGTAAGTTCATTGAGAAAAAGAATCAGTTCTCCAAATTGCTTTTGTGAAGAAAGAGTAGAAAGTGGTAGTTAATTGCTGACTTTTATGCTGCTCTGCAGATGATTATCGAAGGTGGAGCCTGCCCGCTAAGGACATGAGCAAATCATTCCACTCGTATGTTCCGCCGTCGGCGCCCTTCGAAGGCCTGTCCACGTTTGCAAGGGATTTCCAGCCCAAGAAGTGCGAGCTCCGCGGCAGCCTGCGCCCGGCTGAGAACACGCAGCGCTCAGAAGCGCCCTTCGAGGACAAGACCAGCCACAAGGTGTCCTACATCCCCCACTCCCCGCAGGCCCGACACGTCCGCAAGCAGGAGCTCTACCAGAAGAATCCCAACAAGCTGGACAGCCTGACCACTTTCCGGCGCGACTTCACCACCAAGGACGGCCGGCGCTCGGACAACTTCAAGCCCGACGCCACGCCGCTCAAGTCCGACCTCCCGTTCGAGGACAACACCACCTTCAAGGCCGACTACAAGAAGTGGGACTGCGGGCGGGTGCAGGCCCACGTCCCCGAGACCTACCAGAAGCCGGCCGGCGACATGGATCTCTACACCACCAACAAGTTGGCCTTTCAGCCGCACAACATCCGGCCGGCATCCGCCAAGAGGCCCGTCTCGCAGGGCCGACGGGCCGATATTCCCTTCGACGACCGCACCAACTACACCGCCGACTACCGACGCTGGAGCAGCATGCCCGAGAGACGAGGTGACCCCAGTCAGCGACCCTACGAGCGCCCTGAGGTGCCCTTCGAGGGCGCCACTAACTACTCCTTAAACTACATCCCCAAGACGGCGGCCCCGGCCAAGAGTCTGGGCCCAGACCGCACGGCTCGTCCCAGCAGCCAGCCCTTTGACGACCGCACCTTCTACAAGCTGGACTTCACCGCCAAGGAGATGCAGCCCTGCCCCGCCGTCAACCTGCCCGGCAGCGGCTACTCCTTCAACAAGACCGACCAGCGGGGGCACGAGGTCTGGGTCAAGAGGGCGTGGTCGGGCAACGGCGAGCGGGCCGTCAAGACGCCCCAGCAGCAGATCAGTCTGGAGCAGACCGCCTACGCCTGAAACCGCACTCGCCAACCAGCACAGTGAGATTGGGTACCAGACCGCCGTGCAATCAAGTTCCGGCCACTGAAATCTAAGCCCCCCAAAAATAATTCAGGAAAGCAAGCATTTGTTCCTTTGAGTTAGGGCATAAGTACTGTCACTACGTCAGAGCTGGTTTTTTTAGTATTTTAAAGAGTCCTTTGGATAAATGATTGTCACTGGCCTCAATTTGTTTACCAGACATTTGACCAGTCTAGAATTGATTGCCCTGATATGCTGCTAAGGAACTTATGTGCAATACTGTTTATCTGATCTTAAGTCAACTTCCCACAAGAAGTGGAATTTTAAGAAGAAGATACATCACAAAGAAATATCATAAATTGAGGCTAAGTAAATGACAGACACGTTTTAATGATAGGATACTTTCTATTTTTTATATTCTAGCACCCAGTTCGAGAAACACATCTTCATAAACATGTAACTGCACACAAAATAATATTTCAAAACATTATATCCCATACAATAGTAAAAGAACATAACACAAAAGATATATTTGAGCTTTGATAGACCAAACACAAAATCTTCTTATTTACAAAGTTGTTTACAAAATGAATGGAATCCTTTGAAATGTAACAGCTAAAGTGGATAGATTTGAGAACCTGCCACTTTTAATTTCCAAAATTGAAGCTGCTTGGAGGTTGGAGCACCTTGGAAAAGACGAGGCTCAGTCTAAATGATCAGCTGCGGCTATGGCTGTTGCTAGGGCTATTCTGGCCCATGCCTTACACTACAGGCATCCGCACTGTTTAGCATAGCAACCGATAGCCAAGCTGTTGACACGGATCACACTTACATGCAGAGACATTACATCATTTGGACAGTATACATACATGTACATGTGCACTGCATGTATTTTCTGAATTCTGTCAAAGGACAAAAAATACTTTCTTTCAAAAAATAAGGAATTCAAGCCCAAACTGGGGTATCCCATACCGAGTGACAAAGGAGTAAGGTTGTCTGTAACACAATTCCCTTTGTACAGGGTTGTAATTTGACATTTGTCATGTTTGTGGGTTTTGAAATTCACACTAATTGACGCAGTATTGAATTACAATGCACATTGTGTGTTGTTTACTCGAGCCGGTGACAAAGCGGTTTTCATTTGGGCAGTGCATGCAGTGGAGAGGCATAACAGTTAGCATGTGTGGGCTGGCGCTGGTATAGTTGCTAGGCAACAGATACACAGCCCACTAGCCCCCTTTCTCTGTCTGCCAGTCAAACCAGCTGCTGATTATTGCAGGGGCGGTTGGCGGCCTTGCATTGAAAGCATGGCCTGATGCCTGATGGATACCAGTATATACTGCTATTGTAACACTGCGATATGAGGTTGAGCGATAAAGTAGGCACGGGGGTGTGTACGTACACTTCATCATGTATGATCACAAACACATTATTTGTGTCTTGCATGCTATCATACAAATGCAATGAAGTACATTTATAAGATACATTTACATCATGTACGTCTGCATAATATCTGTGCATGTCACTGTGAATTTATTATGCATATGTACACCGTACATGTATAGGAAGAGACTAAGACTAGACTTGGTCCTTACAAAAACCCACTATAATGTATATGCCAACATTAATTGTACATGTCCATGTTAGAATGACCTACAGTGTACAGCAGCAAAGCCCAACAGTAGAAAACTGTACACAATATGTGGAAGTTAAAAAACTATCAGAATTTAAGGAATTTTTGTAGCATTGATATCTTGTTTACTCAATTGCTTTCTTTCTTTCTTTTTAACATTCGGCTTTTGGATGTTTGTAAAAGCAAGTGCCTAAAATAGAGAAGTCTTTTGATGCCTGAAGTGCCTTAGAGTTCCTATGGATCGATGCCAAAGAAATTTGTGAAATAATTTCTCTGTTTAAGTGCATCAAGCGTGTTTCCTAATTTGATCCAAGTGTAGTGGAATTATTTTTACATACCGAGCGTGATTCCTGCTCTACAGCATTTCAAACGACTGACTGATTCTGTAGTCTTTGAAATGAGCATTCTGTGGCCTTAAAACAAACATTCTGTAGCTTTCTTTGCCATATTTTGTTAAAAAAGAAAATTGTAATTACAGGTTCTTAAATTGTTAACGCTCTGAAGCGATCGTTTAGAAATTGATCCCGCATGGAAATATTGAAATGAGCGATCATATAACATATAGTGATGTGAATAGTCAGAACAATTTTGAAATTGTAAGATAATTGTAAGTAAATTTATGTAAATTGATGTAAAATGCCGAATATGATTCAAATTGTAAATATTTATGACATATTTTTAGTAGCAAGCACAATTACTTGTGCAAAAAATCCAGCCCATAATATTATGTTCACTCGTTTGTCTGTTGGCATGCATGAATGCTGATTACTTTTATCTTTTTTTCCAGATGTGTTTGTAACACCAACCCTGATTGTCTCAAATGCTGATACCGGCAAGTTCTTTACCAATGGCTATGGCTTTGGCAATGTACAGGGAGACATATGAAGCCTAGCCATCTAATTAGAGAACAGCCCTCTGCATAAGCCCTAGCCAGAAGTTTAGAACCAGCCATAGTGAAACATACACACAACCTGCAATTATTTTTTTTCTGCAATCCTTCTAACAAAATGGTCAAACCGAAATTAGCATACTCAGGCATAGGTAACGTGAATGCACAGGAAAGTACTGGTACCAGCACACAGTACAGTGTGTTGTACATGCACAGAAAGCCAATAAATTTAATGAACAAATAAGATACGGTGATGATGAGAACTGCAAATACACACAGGCTACCAGGCAGAAGCAATGTTGAATGGAGGCCACTATTTGAAGGCCAGTGCTACTTTTCACCGGCCTTGGCTGGCCTGTCCAAAGTACCCCTCTCTGAGGCCGCTTCTGCTCGATTGACCTCTTGCTTGGATCCCCGCTTATTGTGGCCTTCATGGCCTTAATAATTTGACTTCATTCCGGTGGCCATGGTGGTCCAAATTAAAGGCCAGTGCCACTTTTAACCGGCCTCGGCTGGCCTTTCCAAATTACGCCTCTCTGAGGCTGCTTCTGCTTGTTTAACCTCTTGCTTGGATCCCTGCTTATTGTGGCCTTCATGGCCTCGTTCATTTGACTTCATTCCGGTGGCCATGGTGGCCCAAATTAAAGGCCAGTGCCACTTTTGTTTCCACTGGCCTTGATGGCCCAAAATACCCATCATTGAGGCCACTCTCCCTGTATATACCTTGATGTCATATCTTGCTTTGAACCCTGTGTTACCTTCCCCACTGTCCTCAATAATGTGGCTCCTTACAATAGCCAAGGTGGCCTTGACTCAAGAGATGTATGAATCTTCTGTCTCTGCCAAATTTCCCAATTTAAAGACACGGCTTAAGTGATGATGAATACAACACAGGCTCTACTACACATTACTCAGATTGATAGATACAACTTTGTTACACAGAAACCAAAAAAAAAAGAGTTATACATTGTACGAGTAAGTACGAACTATTTCATAAATATTGCTACATATATTGTGTACATTTGTATATAGATAGACAAGAATTCTGTATAAATATAAAGGCTCTGGTAAAGCTGCTTAGATTCCCTCTGAAAAGAAAAAACAAAAAAAAGTATCATGGAAAGAAATTGGAGAAGCTATTGTACTTACTGTGCACCCATTGCCTGTAGTGGCAGTGTACATAATGTTTAGCAAATACTGCATTAATTTGGAACAAATGCCAAATACATTTGTACATTATCCTTACACTTGCAGGTACATGTTATATTGCTTTGAGCGGATTTCTGTTGACAGATACTGAGGTGACAATTTTTCCTGACGCTATCTCCGGCCTACATCCATGCCTGCTTAATTGTCAGAGTAAATTGAGGCCACACAGTGCACTCAGAATGCTGGTGTATTTTTTTAAAGAGTGTAAATACAACAAACAAGTACATGTAATATGGAATTTAGCTGCTGATTAAGTTGTACATTGTATTAGAGAATTGTACACTGTTCAGTATCGAAGCAATATGTTGCATTGCAAGACCTTGTAACTTAGATTTTCCATTGGTAGAATATCGATTTGAATGTAGGAAATTCTTGAGCTTTTCTTTTGTTCAATTCTAAATCATTTCATGAGACACTTCTGAGTTTCCGCCTAAATTTAGTGCAACTCAAGTCCATTGGGTCATTGTCAATTATCAGGTCATTATGCAATGCAGGCGGATTTTGCCGCACATCATGCAAATCGGTATAAAGCACATTCACGTGGTTCCATTGTAAATTTGATTAGAGATAGGTCTGAAATATGCCTCGGAGCTGAAGTCAATAAAAAAAAGAATGCTTTTTAGAAGCAATAAAGTCATGTTGAGTCATTATATTGGGTGAGTGAGTGAGTAAAATATTTGTTTTTAAGAGCGAAGGCAAGATTGTGAATACTTCTGTGACCAAATGAACCCTGATGATTTTATGTGCTTGTTTCTGGTTAGGACCACTGAACACTGCTTTTGAACAGGGGAACTGAGTCTACTGTGTATACAGTATTCCTAACCAGAGTTTCTGTTGCAGATGGAACACGTTTGGCAACACACAACAAAACACCATACTTAGGGTAGGCCCTGTATTGCCTCAATTATAAAAAGTGCCTTGAGTAGAATGAATGCTACGGCAAAGGGTACTGGTGTGAATCTCAACGGCTACGGCTAACGGCTCATGCTGTGGGCATACAGCACATCCTCAGCCGTAGCCAAAGCCGTTTATGCAAACCCCAACCACACGAGGGCTTATGGTAGTGAGCCAGTTCCCTCCGCCGTAGATTCACCACCTTCCCGTGTTTCTAAGCCGAAACCTCTCCCCGATAGTAGACCGTGTTCTTCTCCGTCTCGTCGATTCTGACCTCGTACAGGAGACCAGGGTCCTCCATTTGCTCCTTAATTCCCTCCCAGATGAAGATGGCCAGGTTTTCCGTCGTGCTGACTGTCGTCTTGAAGAACGGCACGTCCGCGTCCAGGTTTTTGTGATCCAGAGGTTCCACGATGGCCTTCTGCGAAAACAGAAAAAATTGAAAATGGAAGGACTTGAAGGAAGTCGTCCAATGAGGGCATGCCCTGCCCGACACATATGGTTACAGCATGCTCTGAGCTTTGCCCGATTGCCTGATGATTTGAATCGGTGAGAATGGCATTCAATGAGTGATTAGTACTGCATGCTCGTGCTTCACAAAATCACTTGGTCCTACATTAAAGGCCCATACTAACATAACAATAGCTCATACTTACTTTCATGTATCGCTTCAAGTCAGTCAGATTCATCACCATTCCTGTCTTCAGATCAACCTGAAAAAAATCATTTTAAAAAGAAAATTACGAGATTTTGACTACTTTGGGACGACATTAGAAATTAGAAATGTGGGGCTTGAAATGACCTAGGGCCAGTGGGAATTTCAGGTGTCCAATTTTAGGTGTCCATGAAAAAAAGCCTCACAGTATGATATGCAGGGGAACCCTGCTCTACTGACTAAAACTGCAGTTGGTTGTCCGCAGTGAGCTCCAAAAGAAACATCTAGCTCACCTTTCCTTTAAGGATGACCTCAACTGCGGAAACGGGGAGAGAAAAAAAAGGCAAGGAAAATTTATGTTATTTCTGACAGTAAAATCTGGTGAAATGAGGCAGAAATAATCAACAAAGGGAATAATTCAAGACAACTTTAGAGGCAAAGGTTTGGGAGTATTTTGGCCACAAACGAGATGTTCTTTTCAAAAGATTGCTATAGGACCTATATCTGGGAAGAATTCCTTCTGTAACCCCTAATCAAATTGCTTTGTTTCAGCTCATCATCAGAAATGCTGCTGAGCTGTTCAAACCCAAGAAAAAGGTAAGCATATTAGATTCAGACTTCTAAAACCTAACATCAATCCTCACCCTGACCCTTAACCCTAAACCTAACCACAGGCACAGGAGTATGTGGACCCTAGGACACTGGCACATGTACATGTTTATAATTTACCGTACCTCATACATTTAGTTGAGTTTGCCATAAAAATTGTAGGCCTACAATACCTGTCTCATTTGAATAATTATTATAATAGTAGGATATCAAATTCCTACCATGATGTATTAAAGTTTATGGGGTAGGGGAGGTATAATTAATACAAGCCTTCTCCTATTACTGACTGACTTTGGGTGAGGCTGTGATATAGTTGCGGTAACCGTAACCCTTATCCTCCGAGGGTCTGAGACCTGGGGTCGATACCAAGATCTTTCCTTTGGGTCACATAGGGAGGAGTAAGGACCACTTGGGCTAGTGAGGGTTGGTGGATGTTTGATTCCGTGTCTCTCACCTTTGTAGTTGTGGCCGTGTCCGGCGGGGTTATTGCACTTTCCAAAGACAGCTCTGTTCTCTTCGTCGCTCAAATGCGGACTGTTTCGAACGTCGTTCATAAAATAAAAAAATGTAATTAATTAATTAAACATTACGACTTAGGACTCCTAATAATATAGTACTCATCATAATACTTACAGTAATATTAGGAGTACTATGTACAAATGTTGCAAACTGCTTACTAACTAAAATGACCAAAATGCTAATTATCAAAAATTGGGAGGTGTGACACTTTGATCCTAGCATTAGCAAAGTATAGCAGGAGATTTCTCAATAAGAGTCCTGCATTGGGACCCAATCAATCATCAAATGAATTCCAGGATTCCAGCTACAGTCAGAGTGACCTGGACTTTACAATCGCCCTTTTAATTCAAATTATTTTAATAAATAATTCAACACAAATGAAATAGTTAATAGAATTTCCTCGATGTAAGTAAATGTAGAGAGTTACGATAGCTAGCAGGGGTGTTTGACTTGTCCGATCCATGGTCCGACCCTTTCTCCATGGTCCGACCCTTTCTCCATGGTCCGATCAACTAGTGAACTACATTGTACGAGTAAGTACGACTACGAGTCGTCTGCCGGGACCGTGTCAGGCCGGTGAGACGCGCCGTCCCAGCCCCGGTAGACGAGTCCACGTTTCTCGGTCAACAAAAAACTTCACCTGTGAAGCCGGTGAGCTGCCGAAAAGGTCTCTTTCTTGCTCACGTAAGCGACGCGACTCACAACGTCGGCTGTCTTCATTTCTACCCCGTTGTTGTTTTCGTGTGAGCTGGAATCTGACATCATAGACGGTGGGATAGATCATTGATGGGTTCGACTTTGATATTTTTTGCAAATTTATTTAGTGGAAAATTGTACACAAACACATGTATGATGTAGTGTACACAATGCACACATTAGTCACATTTTCAACTACAGAGGGCGCTATTTATCTCGACCGTGTCTCAACAAAAATACACGAAACTTGGTTCCCGGTTTTCTCAATTTCTGACACTGCAGTTTGACTGATCAACTAATTTATGGTAAGATTCGTCCTTATGGCGACTTTCTGATGAACTTGTATCGCTTGTTTGTTATCTGTAGCCTTCGTTTGAGTGAGTTTCCAGGTGAAAAATAGAAAAATAATCACTTGGGATGGATTTTGAGCTGTACCAATGTTAAATGTTACACACCCTTCCTCAATGCCATACTGTACAAATACAATAAACAATGCCAATGAAATTTATTGCATTTTTTTTCTGAAATCGTATAACCAGAATATCTTAATCATTATTCAGCTGAAAGTCAAATACTATTTAGCTGGTATTGTCGTGACATGGTCAAGGTATATCAAAAATTTGTGGATGGTCTTATTAATCTTATCCATTACTCAGTTCAGTTGAAACCTTTCCCGTCTTTCTGCACAAGGACTACCCACTACCCAGTGTTGTAATTTTTAGTAAAACAATCTTAGGAAAATTGGACTGGACTTGGATGAGTTCCAAGGCCTCTTGTTTGACGTTTTTAGCTCTCTGCCACCTGAGCTATCAAGCTTTAGGTGTTGCCTTCCGACGATCGTTGTTCGGGAATTCAGGTATCCCTGGTTTTGAATGTTGCTCTTTGATTCCAGGTGATAGGATCAGGAGTCGGGGAAAGATGCCCAAGAAGTTCCAGGGAGAGAATTCCAAGGCGGCCGTGGCCAAGGCCCGCAAGGCCGCCGTTCTGAACGAGAAGCTGGCCACCAAGCAGAAGGAGGAGGAGGATGCTTACTGGGAGGACGACAACAAACACGTCAAGAGGAAACAGCAGAGGAAGGTTTGGCAGACGGGCTCTCAGAATGATTGGATCCACTCCTTTGCATGCAGCACCCTGCTGAGAAAAATTCCAAGTTTAATCCGCGCTCACACTGGACTTTTTTTTAACGAGACCGTGGATAAGACTCCAATGGGTAAATCTTACCGGCGTTCGCACTTGGATTATCGACGTGGGTAAAATTCCAAGAAAATTCTGAGAAAAATTCCAAGTTTAATCCGCGCTCACACTGGACTTTTTTTTAACGAGACCGTGGATAAGACTCCAATGGGTAAATCTTACCGGCGTTCGCACTTGGATTATCGACGTGGGTAAAATTCCAAGAAAATTCTGAGAAAAATTCCAAGTTTAATCCGCGCTCACACTGGACTTTTTTTTAACGAGACCGTGGATAAAACTCCAATGGGTAAATCTTACCGGTGTTCGCACTTGGATTATCGACGTGGGTAGATGACCGCAATGACGGGTAAAACTTAACTGTCTAAATACAAATGCATGAGACGTCGGTCAAACTGACCTGATCAATTTAACTGGGCAGAGGTCAGTCAGTTAGATTACCCATTCGAGCTGGGCTGTCTGCACTGGTCTTAAAATGGTCAAGTTACCCATTTGCTCGGTCAGTTCCCCCCCCCCCCCCACAAATAAGTCCAGTCCCTAGGGAGTGGTTGTATCTGAAATGATTATGACACCAAGCATGCGAGCAATGTTGTACGCTTGAATCGCAAGCAAGGGAGAGGCAACCAAGCTTTGATTAAAATGATTTTCGTTCTGGTTTTTTTTTCTTCTTCTCCGTTTTGAAGGAGAGCAAGGACAAGAGGAAGGAGGAGCAGAGCTCCAGGAAACAGGAGGCACGTCGACTCCTTGAGGAGGAAGAGGAGGCCATCAAGATCAAGGATGCCAAGGCGGGCAAGCCGGTCAAAACCACCCGGGCACAGATCCAGGCCGACCGGGAGATAGTGGCCGCAGAGGAAGGTGCGCTGGAGCTTTGCCTCCCAAATGATTGATCGGTCGCCGGTCAGCGGTTGTTGGCTGAGAGAGCCAGGGGAGGAGTCAGAGATGGATGTCACAGAGAAAAAGATTCTGAAATAAATTTTAAAAATAGATTCTGAAATAGATTTTGCAATAAATTCTGAAATAGATTCTGAAAAAGTTTCTGAAATAGATTTTGAAATAGATTCTGAAAGAGATTTTGAAAGAGGTTCTGAAATAGATTCTGAAATAGATTCTGAAAGAGATTGTGAAAGAGATTCTGAAATGGATTCTGAACTAGATTCTGAACTAGATTCTGAAAGAGATTTTGAAAGAGATTTTGAAAGAGATTCTGAAATAGATTCTGAAATAGATTCTGAAATAGATTCTGAAATAGATTCTGAAAGAGATTCTGAAAGAGATTCTGAAAGAGATTCTGAAAGAGATTCTGAAAGAGATTCTGAAATAGATTCTGAAATAGATTCTGAAATAGATTCTGAAATAGATTCTGAAATAGATTCTGAAACAGATTCTGAAACAGATTCTGATATTGATTCTGAAATCGATTCTGAAATCGATTCTAAAGAAGACTCTGAAATAGATACTTGCCTGAGCTGTCTGTATTTTTTTCAGCAGGCAAATTTGGCTTATTACGTTGAGCTGCGAATTACATTCTCCTCGATGCAAGCATCATATCCTATCTGTGATTCTCTCCTTCAGCCGCGGCTAAGAAGCAGCAGGAGCCCAAGACCCACCTAGATGCCCCTCTGGAGCAGAACACTAACCTGGTGCTGGCTGAGCAGGAAGCGGCAGGCGTCCTTGTGGGACGGAACGTGGAGGAAGCCATCAGCGCACTCAGGTCAGACACTCTCTCAATGTGGCAGTATTTTTATTTATTAGTGCTGCACGCTGTGCCTCCTGGCATGTAGGGCAGCGACAATGTCCCTCCGCTCACATCTGTTCAGGGCCAGCCGTTGTATGGTTCCCATGATCTTACTGAAATGTTGGTGAATTCAGGTATCAGGTTTGTCTCTGTCTCTGTCTCTCTCTTTCTCCCTCTACCTCTTCCTCTTCCTCTCTTTCGCCCTCTCTCTCCCTCCCTCTCTCTCTCCCTCTCTCCTTCTCTCCCTCTCTCCCTTTCTCCCTCTCTCCTTCTCTCCCTCTCTCTCTCTCTCCCTCTCCCTCTCCCCCTCCCTCTCCCCCTCTCCTTCTCTCTCTCTCTATTTCTCTTTCCACCTCTCTGTATCTGTCTCTTTGTCTGTCTGTCTGTCTCTGTCTCTCTGTATCTGTCTCTTTGTCTGTCTGTCTGTCTCTGTCTCTCTGATCTCTCTCTCTCTCTCTCTCTCCACTCCAGCGTCGGTGATTCCCCGGGTGAGAAGCATCCTGAGAGGCGGATGAAGGCGGCCTACAAGTCCTTCGAGGAGGTGCACATGGCTCGCATGAGGGCAGAGAATCCCAACCTGAGGATATCGCAGATCAAACAGATGTTGAAGAAAGACTGGAACCGTTCTCCTGAAAACCCCCTCAACCAGCGGACAGCCTCCTACAACACCAAGTGAACTCTTGGCGGTCACCAGACCTGTTTGATAAAGGCCTCGGCTGGCATTCACTGAAGGGACGTCCTTTTTTTTTTCTCTCCCAACCCGCGTCTGGAGCATCGGCATTTCTTCTTCCGCTTGTATCGTCGGCAAAATGTACCGGCGATTGAAAGCTGGCCCGATTCCAACCACGGGGATTATTTGGGGCTTAAAGTGTCAGTGAAATAGAAGACTCACTCCAAGCAGTGAGTTACCTTTTTGCTGTTTTATTTTGTCGACTTGGGGAAGGGGGTGGGTGTTTACCGGAGACAGAGAGGGGTGGGGGATCCCAACCCTGCTGGTGCCCTGTGAGTCATGGACTCTGATTGCATAAGGGTTTGATCTTAGGTTTGTTGTGAAAGCTTCGTCGAAGCGTGGCTGATATTGTGGATCCAAGATTGACCCCACCAGAGCTCAGAATATTCGCTTACAAATATACATACAGGGTCAGGGGTTACTAGGGAGGGCTGAGGACTGTATCATATCTTCAGACTTTGTACGCTTAATATTCTTTGCCTATTCAACACCGTTCAGTCAGATTCATCAACCAGGCTTGTGGATGATTTTGATTCAATGAACCTTTTTATGATTTATTTATATTTTTTTTTTTTTTTTTTTTGGGGGGGCAAATTCGCCAGAAACAAGGTTATTTAGCCCCTCAAGGTTGATGCCTTAGGAAAGAAGGAGAAAGGGATGGACTCAGGAAAGCAAGGTTTTCTTGATCCCATTCTCATGAAATTAAATACTTGACTGAAACGTAACTCACGATCAGTGGTTTGGTTTGGAGAAGGGTGTTGCGTTGTGAGCCATTGGACATGCAGCCGTGATGGTTTAATCCGTTGTGAGTTGAGTTGAGGTGCATCTCCAGGGTTTGTGAGATTGAAAGCATGGATTGGCAAGATTCGCCCAAGACATCGTGGCTTCTGTTTGGTCTCTACAAGACAGCAAGGAGGCATCAATATTTTGATGTTCTCAGAAGGCGGTGCACTAACTTTTCTTCTCAATTCTCAAAGTTTTATTGGGATTCTTGTGGACTCTATCAGACGTGATGATTATCTTTTTTTGTAGCAAAGACAATTTCCTAGAATAAAAAGTCTGAGAGTTTTTGGAATTTAACTTATTTCATCAGAGAAAAAAATTAATGTTTGACTTGACCTTGAGATTGGCAGCTGTGTAAACTTAAAGACTGAAGTCTCCCATCCCGTGTGGAAGTGCCACTTGTACAGAGGATAAAATCCCAGAACTTTATTTTATTGCATCTGAACACGTTGTGATAACGATTTATGATCAACTCTTTATTGAGGCAAATAAGTTTCAAATTGAGGTTAGAAGTTAAAAGCCTTCAAAAGTTTGTATCCCGTAACCCTAAAAAAAATATGTAAAAATTACCAACCTAAAAAAACAAAACAATGGCACCATTATTCGTAATATTGGTCTTACACTGAAGTGAAATATCAGAATGGTGATAGTTTTTCCTTTGTAAAGAGTCAAGGAAGTGAGGATGACTCTTTTGTCATGATACAATCAAGACAATAAATGTAAAATATTGATAAAAATAGCTGATGAGTCGCGTGTTCTGCCTCATGTGAATGAGCTAGGAGTTTTGGGTTGAAGGAGTGAAGGATTTTTTTTTTTTACATCACTGTTGGTACTTTTCACATAATTATCATCAAATATGTTTGTCAAACCTTTTGTTTAATTATTACGGTATACTGCAGAAAGGGGGGTTGATAAACTCTGTTTCCTTGATCACTGGTCCAATGAGGTAGCATAAATGGTTCGTCACTAGAATTAAAAGGAATGGGGGGGGGGGACATCGAGATTGGGAGCACCTGTGGTAACTACGAATTATTTCTTCAACAGAGGGCGCTAGATAAGGCTATTTTTGTAAGCCACGTGGGTAAGAGATGACAACACAAAGTACACCGCCCACCCTGAGCTTAGTTAGTGATCGGCTGATAACGAGCGAGTTATTTTTTGTTGTCGGGAGTCAGTTTATGGAATGTGAGACAGTCACGACGATGTTTGCTCGTGGCCATCTGCCCACCAGTTGTGGAATATAGCCGGATGTTCAGTTCGGAAAGAATTTGATTCCTAGACCGTGAATTTGTCAGCGATCGAACATGGATTCAACGAACACAACAAGGTGAGTATTTTTTTTTTGTCTGGGGGGGGGGGGCGGGGGTAGGGAGTTTTAGTTAGAACATGGAACTACAGTAGGATCATGGTTAAAATTCTTGCTATTACTTAGTTGTTATAGTACGAGTTATAGTAGTTTTCAGTGTTCATTTTTCTCAGTTCACGATTTCAGTATTATATTTTCAGCTGTCAGTAATTTCCCCTGCTGTTTTGCCTTTTACACCGAAGTAACTACTTGTATCTCTCTTGCTCTTCAACTTCACAGTTCCAACATAACCTGTACCATTGCTGGGTACCGCGGTGCTGTCGTCCATGGGTCCTTGCCTATTGCAGTGAGTAGATCCAGGAACATCACACACTGACATCGACTAATTAATTTAACATTAATTTTAAACATGAAGTTAATACAAAAACTAGCAAACTGCCAGCAGCTCATTGAAAATGACCTGCAGTACATCAATCTCAAAAGTTAAAGGACCTGACGTTTCGATCCTAGTAGGCAGGAGTCTCAATAGTCAAAGGTCCTTTGTGAAAGGTCCTGCTAGGATTGAAATGTCGGGCCCTCTAACTTTTGAGATTTATGTATTGCAGGTCATTCTAACTTTTGAGATTGATTTTAAACAAAATATTTTACATCCAATTATTTTGTTACAAAATTGTAGCTGGAGTTTCTGTAATACTCTTTTTCAGTCATTTTTTGATGTGACATTGAAACTTAAATTTAATACCAAAAAAAAAACATAGCCCCAATATTTCCCTTTTCAGCTGCTTTGACATTAACTAAATCGTACATATGTATGTTAATGTCTGTGTCAGTTGAATTTGGTCTGTTGATATGGGAAATGTCTTCTCTATTTCATTAATGGCAGGGACGGAAAAAATAGAAACCAACATTTCCTGGTTGGAAATGAAAGTGAAGTCTAAGGTTTGGTCTGTGATGGTTGTGACTTGATAATGCAGTAACCAGTAACCTTTATACAGACTGGTTGCTGCTGTAGGATAAGTGACGTCCTTTGATCATTAAACAAAGGAAACCAACTGACCTTTGTTCATATATTGTGCATTACTTCTCAAACACTCACAAGAAGGGAAAGCTGTCTTTGGCATTAATAAACAAATAATGAAATTGTCCCAAAAGAATGTGACGGCACAGTTCCTACCATCTAAGCTATCCAGTCCTCTAGGTTGGGCCTTCCCACATATCCCAACTATTTGCCAGGCTGCTGGCAAAAGTCAGAAGCATAAATTTAACCAGATCTCCAGAGTTACCAATTTTGCCACTGCGTTCTTTATTCAAAGATTCTCTTACTGAAATATATCCTTCATGTGCAGATTTTATTAGCCAATCCATACCCAACATGATGAAACCCCAAATTACCACAGATTTAACTGTGTTTAGAACTGTAAAAAGCAGTGAAATCAGTCCTGAAACTTAGAGAACGATTTGTAATTGTTTCAGATCTGCATCATCTTCATTCTGAGCTTCATTCAGCGGACCAAAAAGGAGAGAAGATCGGGAGGTCCCCAGAACATTTGTCGAAATGCTTTCTCCCTCATTTAGTGAGTAGCAGAGTTGCTCTTCATACAGATTCAAATCACGAGTGGGGACTCCTTAGACCAAGACAATGGAAAAAAGGAAATAAACAAATTAAAACAAATCAATAACAAACCAAGGAAAAATTGACTAGGAACTTTTGAACAAATTGAAAAAAAATGGCAAAGAAAACTTTGACTTGAATGTGACTTGAATCCAAGACCTCTAGAAGTAATGTACCAGTGCTCTTCCATCTGAGCTATCCAGCCCTTAGATGGTGGCCTTCTGAAATATACAACCAGTCTTTGCCGGGGTGTGGGCGCCAGTCAGAAGCAATTCAATCATTAACTGCCGTATATCTCCAAGGATCACACCCCCACTTTCAATTCAGATGCAAAAAACTAATTATTGTTAAAAAAACTTTATTAGTGAGCCATTAATATTTGAATCCTAGCAGGACCTTGCATAAGACATTGCTGTCTTGCTTGTCTGCTTGAACTGTGTTCAAATTGCCCTGTGTGGTTTTTCCCCCATTCTCTTGGCCTAGTCCCATCGATCTCTTTGACAGCCATGATCGGCTGCCCCACTGCCTGGCCTTTGGCGCAGCATCCTCCTTGGTCCTTGACCTCATCTTTGGCGACTACCAGTCCTACTTCTTCGGCTTTGAGATCCCTGGCTGGTCCAAGAGTAAGTCACTTAGACTTTGGCCGTTGGATTTTCTTCTTGTGTTTGTCATTGACTTGTATTCCCTGTGCTAGTGACAGTGTCTGCGTCCGTAGCCCAAGCCAAGATTCTAGTCTGAGCTCTATAATAGCCCAATCAACTATGAGGCAAATCCTGGATCTGATGAACTCTGAACCCAAGCTAGAGCCAGAGCCTTAGCCTGAGCATAAGGCTGACCCAGAGCTAGATGCTACATACAGCAAAAGCCAGAGCAAGAGCCTGACCCGGAGCCAAAGCCAGAACTAGAGTCAGATGTCTGAGCCTAAGATTGAGGAGAGCCAGAGCCTGACCAAGAGTCTGAGCCTGAGTCTGAGCCTGAGCCTGAGCCAGAGCCTGAGCCTGAGCCAGGGCTTGAGCCAGAGCCAGGGCTTGAGCCAGAGCCTGATCTAATGATCCTGAGCCTGAGCCTGAGCTAAACCCAGAGTTAATTAAGCCTTCGATTAAGCCTGGATAAATCACAACCCATGTCCACCACAGACTGCCTTTCCTCTCCCCTTCCCAGTTCTGGTGGGCTGCTTGGTGACAGTAGAGATTGCCATTGACTGCTTTCCCTTCTTTGCCTGCATCACCTGCAAGTCCCGTCTCATTGCCTACGGCCTGGGCTTTCTCTACCTCATAGGCTGGTAAGTCCTACCCACTTACAATGAAACCTGTAACTCTGACTTTCTTGACTGCAGCACCCACTACTAAACAAATTGAAAGCCAACATGCAACCCTGATCAGGGACTATTTCCATCAAGCTGCCCACAATTTGCCTAAAGCGCAAAAATTAGTCAGGATTCATAGGATCACCTTGCCAACCCAAACTTCACTATCGTTTCATGCTAAGTGAAGAAGAGTGGAATACAAGTCAGAAGCAGTTGACATCACATCGTAATGTGCTTTGCAATCCTGTTTACACGGGAAGCCTTTTCAAGCTTAGCAGATTTAGAGGCTCATTGAAATTTGGCTGAGCCTGCTAGCTGGTCAGGTGGTTAGGACGTCTGCACTAGAAAGAGGGACTCACAAGTCACAATCTTTTTTATCAATGGACAAAAAGGTTTGGATTGGTTTTTCCAGCTTTTATTTGGCAGCTAAAAAAAGGAATGTTGCCATCGGTCTGTCATCATTGGTATCAGATACACTTGTACCCTAAATCTTGGCTTTATTGAAAACCTGATTGCTTATTACATGCATCCTCCATTTGTATTGGTTTTTCTCTTTTGTGTTTCGTAGTGGTTATAGAGGTCAAACAGCAGCCATTTGTTTAGTTTAAAGTTCAGTTGGTTATTTATGGCTGTGTTATTTACTAGACAGGTCAAACAAAGCACGTTGGTTTGACTCTAAACATAAAAATAAATGCAGATATTTCTCATTTCCCAGACTGACTGAGTTTGTCAAAAAATCCAAGTCAGACAACTTACCTGCTTTGCTATTTGAAGCAAATTAATCATCAAATCTATTCATAAATCAAAAAATTACAATTATAGAGGGCTTGATGTTTCCATCCTAGCAGGAACTTTCTCAAAAGGTACTGCCTTTGAGAAAGGTCCTGCTAGGATCCAAATATCTCAATTTTTGTTTTAGATTTTAATTTTGGTCTTTGAAGTCAGTAAACCATTTGCAACATTTCTGTATGTTGCTGTTAGTAAACCCATGCAAATTGAGCTTGCTGGAATACAGGATAGTTGTTTTATTGAAGAGAATAGAAACAAGGAAAGGGATGAGTTGCATGTTAGAAACCATATTCTTCATGGACACTTTATGACAGTGTCAATTGCTTCCTGAATTAATTAGTAACAAAGGTCCACTGATTGCATAGTGAGTAGATTGGCTATAGATCCATGGCTTATGTCTAAGTCCCTAATCTACATAAAGTCTTTAATCTTCACAGCATTAGAACATTGGCCATCTGTGGAAATAGGCATACATACTAGCACAGTAGTGCAATAATTATATGCATTGGGTCTGATCTGTGACCGTCTGTATGAACTAGGTGAAAGGTATGGTATCCACAGCTATACAGATTGAACTCACCACATTATATACATGACCTCATCACCAACCAGCTTGATGGCCCAGTGGTTAAGACATCTACATATGAAAGCAGGAGTCACCAGTTTGAAACCCATGCAAGCAAAGCACTGATCAATACTTTAATAAGCATATTGTTTAATTACATGTTGAGTAGGGCAAACCCTCGTTTAAGAACATTCTCCTTGACGCAAACTCATATTGTCTCTGTGATAGTTGGAATGTAATAGACATTACCTGTAAATGAGCAGCAAAAGCAACCTTTATTTTATCATCACAGGGAATTAACCAATGGTTTCATATCAATAACTTAAATGGTAAAATTTAGTGGGCCTGACGTTTCGATCCTAGCAGGACCTTTCTCAAAGAAAGGTCCTGCTAGGATCGAAACGTCAGGCCCACTAAATTTTACGATTTACATTTTGGAAATTTTAGTCAGTAAGCAGTTTGCAACATTTTATTTTATTTAACTTAAATGAGTAATTTAATTGAAGTTTTGTTGATCAAGCCATTTTTGTATTATGGAACTGTGCATGTACAGTGTACATGTACATAACATGGTGGTGGGTTTTGCTTGTATTTTGTACTTTTTGTAGCAATCAAATTTGTGAGCTAAGGAAACAAAATCTGAAATATTTCCCTCACCGGAGGCAGAGAGAAACTCCTATGAGACCATGTTTCTAAACTGAACAAAACAAAACCGAAAATTAATATGACTAACAAAATACCTCTTGTCAATATTTGCAGACACGCACAACGGCAGGAACTTGTGCCGTGACAAAGTGGTTGCAAGTCTAAAGATCAGAGCGAACAGGGTCCATTTTCAAAGAGACCTTGAAGCAGGAAAACCTGCTTAGCTTGAAAGCCCTTTCTTGTTTGATTAATGATAATGATTACCAACCATTAATACCCGGATATGATGGTCATCGGGTTTGACTTTGACTTGTATGTGAAGAATCCTTGCTAAGCAGTATAGAAATTATGGCAAGCTTTGTCCTGCAACCTGTTTTTACTAGGAAAGGAGATTTTAGTGCTTGATCAAAGTTTCGTGGTCGAGCAACCTTAAGGGAAATGACTCCTAGATGCAATTTCATAGAGCCGCTTAACCGTGAAAATCTACCAGCATGAATAGTTTTCCCTGTGTAAATAGGATTACAAACCGCATTGTGACACAATCACAATTGCTGTGGACTTCTATTCCACTATAATTCTTCACTTCACATGAAAAGTGAAGTTCGGATTGGCAAGCTGATCCTATGACTTTGTGGGCTCGAGCAACTTTTTGGGCTTAATCAGCTCTATGAAATAGGCACCAGGTAACCAATAGCCTTTGTGAACTGATACAAGCATTACAAGAATAGATGGGTACAAAGGTGTTTTTATTTTATTTTTATGACAGCAGGTTCAACATATAGGGCATACACTGTATTAGGCCTATGGCCTATGAATTATATACATTTTTAGTTCTATATTGTAATTTTTTGGTAAACAAATTTCATATTTTCTGAACAGGTTTGTAATGCTAATCTACATCAGTGTTACCTGCGAACAGCTGGATGAATTTGGACAGGTAATAAGAAATGATTTTGCTGACGTGATTTGTGGTTGAAAATTGGGGCAATTTTGTTATTGGTAAGATGACTCGCAATTCGTCAGTAAAATCTTCAGAATTAAAATTAAGCATTAAAATTCAAAAGGATGAGTTTGCTTATGGACAAAGCCAATTGAAGTGGCGAGTTTTCACTATGGGCCCAGAATGGATTATTGAAATACCTGCTTTTACTATGGTTGACCTGACTTTATTTGTCAGTTTTTTTTTAATGAAATTAAAAGCCAATTTCAAATTTTAGTGGGCCTGATGTTTCGATCCTAGCAGGACCTTTCTCAAAGGCAGAGTGAAAAGCCATTAGTCTTTTATTCATTAATAAATAATCTATAATCCATAATCTATACTGCCTTGAAAAATTATAAACTAGTAGGGTAAAACGTAATTAAACTTACAATAATTAAGTTATTTTGAAAGCTGATTTATCTGCATGTTTGAATAATGATAGTAGCCAATGATAAACTTCACAGTAATTTTTTATTTTTTTTGTCCTTGTCACTCTGCCTTTGAGAAAGGTCCTGCTAGGATCGAAACGTCAGGCCCACTAAATTTTAAGATTCACAGTAATCTACTTAAATTTGGAATTTGAAATAATTATTAGTGCCAAAAGGGCATTGATGTATCACTAACCTTGATCATATTTCGAAAATGATCACTGAAAAAACACAACTGTAAATGGACATTCATTGTTAAATATGATAACTTTAATTTAATCCAGGATTATTAGTTAGAATATGTCACATTTTTCTAAGAGGGCTTGGCATTTTGGTGCAAGTGGGATATTTCTGAAAATGTTGAATTTTGAGTTTTGGCCTTTTGAATCAAGCAGACGTTTGCCAAATGTCTAAATGACTCCTTCATCAAGCAGGGTGATAATGAGCTTCCTTTGTTTCCATCAATAGCCAGAGCAATATCCACTGCTGGTCCAACAACTACCTGTGCTTATTTGCATCATGTTTCTGACTGTCTACTTTCTGGCCATGTTTATCACTGTCATCGTCCAGAGATATAAGGGGACTATACTGACGGTAAGTATTTAACATTGATATACTTTTGTAGGAATTGTGCAAATATATACATTATCAGTTCCCCTCCTCACCTCCTCCTTCTCCTCCTCCTTCTCTTCCTTCTCCTCTCCTCCACCCCTCCTCCTCTTCATCCTCCTCTTCATCCACCTCTTCATCCTCCTCTTCATCCTCCTCTTCCTCCCCTTCCTCTTCTTCCTCCTCCTCTTCGTTCCTCTTCGTTCCTCCTCTTTCTCCTCCTCCTCCTTCCATTGTCTTCCTCCTCTTCATCTCCTCCTTCTTTTCCTCTCTTTCTCCTTTGTTTCTTTTTGCATATTCAATTTCAAACACAAATTCATAAATCATAAATCTGGTTTAATTCTGAACAGTCTATATATGGTTACAACTCTTCCTTCTGTGAATGAGGAATAATAATCCACTAATTACAGTCGCATTTTTTTTTTCATTTTTGCAGAAGGAGGAGAGACTGTACAAGACCCACGCTGCAATTTACGTCAAGAATCTCTTAACCAAACCCCAAGAAGTGTGAGTTGTCATGCATGAATCCTTGGCTCCATTGCTGTGTTTGAAAAAGATGAAATTCTGAGTTTAATTATACAGTGAAAGCGCCTGGACATAATGACAGTAATTTACAGGCTGTGTGTTCCAATGTTCCAAGCCAGTCTTTTAGAAGTATCTCATTGACCTTCATTTATCGATCATATGACCTGAAATTATTTTGTCTTTGGGAAAAGTTTAGCTTGGATTAAAATGTCTGACTCACAAACTTTTCCTGTTTTTTAAAGGATCTCAACAATTTAGAGGGCTGGACTTTTTGTTCCTCAATTTTTGATTCTCAAGGACAAAATGAGGAGTGGCAATTATGATTTGGGAGACAAAAAAAAGGAAAAAGGAGAAAGCTGGCAGACAAACTAGGGAAGGGATTAGATGGGGAAAATCAAAGGAAAAAGATCAAAGAGAGAAGTGGAGGTACTTAACATAAAAGAAGGGTCAACAATTAGTGCACATTTGAACAATGTATGCACTATTTAAAGAAGTTCTTTGACTGTTTATCTTGAAGGGTGTACACGGGCTGGAAGGCCAAACTTGCCAAGTTCTATGAGCCTCACCCCGGCTTCATCTACCCTACCCGGGTCCTTATGCCCTGCTTCTGCTCTGTCATCAGCCTCTATCAGGTAGGCAGAGCTGACCATCTCTCTTTTGGAGAAAGGAAAAAAGGTCTTCCAGAAAAAAATAGTTGCTTCTAGTATTAAAACATCAGATCCCATAAATAATCGATAAATGAATTCAAGAATTCCTCCCGACACTGAATTTTTTTTCCGCCGATGTGGTCTAACTGTTAGAGTGTCCATCTGCAGTGCAGAAGGTTGCTGGTTCGAATCCCACTTCAGTTGACCAGATGCTAGAAAACTCTGTCCACCCAGCAGTGAATGGGTAGCTGGCTCTCTCTATAGCTGGGGGAAGGTTGAACGGCTTGTACAAGCTCCGGCTTCTTGTCTGACCTCCTCATACTATTTTCACTAAAGGAAAGGAACTGGCCACCCTACCTCATCAGCGTCATCTCCTGACGACGGGCAGAGTACACGAAACATTGAGTTACCGGCTCTCTTCAGATCTCCACTCATCTCAAAAGATGTAATACATAGCGTCACAGCAAACCTTTAACTTGGTACTTCCACCGTGCAAACCTTCAAATCTGATTTACCTCATCGTGCCGTGGCCTGACAAAATGTGCTTCTCCAATAAGGCACCTACGCTATAATGTTAGCAAGAGACATCCTTCTTTCGGAAAATCCACCACCTTTGGATTCTGTCTGTTGTTGTTAGATCTAATCTCCTTCGTGTCCCATCACAGGTGGCCTTCTGGATCATCCCCTTAGGCTTCACCTTCATCGATATCACCACCGGCACCATGATGCACCTGGCCAGCGGAACGTACCAGAACGACACCCAGACTTTGGAAATCATCAAAGCCATGTTGGATCAGGCCCACAACGGTTTGCACGGTCAGCACCTTGGGCTGTAGTCACAAGAAAAGCTGTCAGTTCCATCCTTGATGAACCTTTCTCTAAGGTCCTTGGCTACCGACATCCAAATTGTCAGGCCCTTTTTTTTTTTTTTTAATTTGCATTTGGGTCATTTAGACAGCAAGAAGCTTGCTACACTTGTGTATATAATATATAACTTTAAGGACATTCTTATCAAAGACTAGTTGTATGACTAGTTGACTGTTTTGGGAAAGCCATCATCTAAGGGCTGGATACATGTATCTCAA
The DNA here is from genome assembly GCA_949987565.1 of Luidia sarsii. Lineage (NCBI taxonomy): Eukaryota > Metazoa > Echinodermata > Asteroidea > Paxillosida > Luidiidae > Luidia > Luidia sarsii. The sequence goes on along the minus strand of OX465108.1, from coordinate 1,072,412 downwards.
ATTGGTAAGAGTGCTGGCACACAAAACCATAGGTCTCGGGTTCATGTCCCGTTCCAGTCAAAGTTTTCTTTGCCATTTTTATAAATTGACACTATGAACATCTAAATGGTGAAAATGGTGTGAAAATGCCATTTAGCTGTGAAAAGAAAATTCACGGTGTTTTCACCCCTATTTCATGGCACACAGTTAGCCAAGTCATTTTCATGTGTTTTCACCAGTGGTCTCCAAGGCCACATTCCTGGTGGTAAATGGTAAGAGGCAATTTTAGAAGTATCTGGGAGTGACAGTTACAAGACACCATACAGTACCTCTATGGGGGCTGGTGCTCCCTATATACTGGTAATTGAATTAGCCATCCCCCAAGGCTGGAGCTTGCCACCCTGGATATTTTCAAGGTTTTTTCATTGTCTCTTTAGTGACCTGAAGATGTCCTTATCAGGTCAGAGAGGCGATTTGTTTGAATTCACTGTAAAATGCACTAGGAAATCACAGTGACTTTTTAGTTTTACAGCGAAATGACATTCTCACCCCTTTTTCACGGTTTAGATGTTCATAGTGTGAAAGCAGATTGCATTATTACTGTGCTGTTGGTGTGTGACTATTTTGTGTTTTCTAACCTTTTGTTTCTCTCCTTTTGTTTCTGCTAGTTTCTTGGATAATAACCAGTGTCTTTGCCATAATAATCCCGCTCTTGTACATTCCACTGATCCTGAAAAGTTACAGGTACAAAGTATATTTAATCTTCCAGCTTAAATCAAAGGTTGATTTAACTGCTAGCAAAATATTTCTGGTCCAGTACTGAATGTCAGATGTCAGATCTTCAATTCTTTCCAACTGTCAAGGATGAACTTTATTCCATCGTTAACAATTTATTAATGACTGATTTTTTTTTTATTTCACTTTGCTTTGTCCTTCCCTATGGATTTGTTTCTGAATTAGATTTTTTTTTTCCTTTTTTCGTTCCTTCCAGGAAACATTTGCTGAGTTTGTGGTCGGGGAAACATGACTTATTGACCAAAGTCAACATGAAGTCTGTGCCGTCTCTGGTAGGTGGCGTTTGACTTGAAGAGACTAGGAAGGAAGTCTATGGCTATGGTTTATCTTAGAGGGTTGTACCTCATACAGACTATGCTTATAAGCATGCTGATTTGATGAGGTGGAGCATTTGACATTTGACATTTGACATTTGACATTTGACATTTGTTCATCAGCCTGACTCTGTGTGCTTTGTCCCTGCAGGTGGGAAGTTTGAAATATATTGGGTTCCAAGTGGCAGTGTTTCTCACAGGTAATTGCACATTACTTCAAAAGTCATTTTTTAGGGGGTGTTATTTTTTTTAAACACTTTTTTCTCTCACCAGCAAATTTAGGTGGTGGACTCTTTGGAAAGGCCCTACTTGGATAGCTCATGTGGTGGAGCACCGGCACATACTAAACAACAGGTCTGGGTTCAAATCCAGTCCAAACCAAACTTGAGTTTCAGGGATTTGTTGGTTGTAGACAGAACTGCATGCCTTTCCATCGTTGAAATCCGAACAGGAAGGGAAAACTGTTCAAAATTTGTAGAAATAGTGAAGAGAAGTTGATGACAGAAGTGGAACTTGAATCTGAGACTGGAGACTCCTGCTGATTATTTCAAGGGATCACGTCCCTGTTTTTTTATTCTGATGCAAAGTACGATTTGATTTCAACCTAGTGACAGTACTTCAGGGATAACACGAAAGTGGATGCAGCTTTTAATTGAACCAAACAAAGGAAATGAAAGGGGGCAATGTTTCAAATCAATTTGTCAAATTGCTTTGAAGATTGCCCACATCAGTTTGCCTGTTCTTTGATCCCCTTCCTGTTATAGAACATCCATTAAATAAATGTTAGAGTAATATGCAAAAATGTTGTTTTAAACTGCTTAGCTTACTGACTAAACATTTTCTAAACATGAAAAGGTCCTGATGTTTCGAATGATAAATGATGAATAAATGGTGTTTTTTTTGCCTTCTCCTCTTTACTCTATCATTCCTTCCTCTCCTTCGTTCCCTTCTCAGGCTATGTCATCATCCAGATTGTCATCTTCATAGACTTTGCCGCTGTGACTTTGTATGTGCTGGCCTGCATCTGGGATTTCCAGACGTACTTTGTGGAGATTTTCGTTCAGCTTCTCCTGTGAGTTGAGTCGATTTCGTCGATAATGCAAGTGTGGAAAGAAACATGAAAACATCCCATAGTTATTCATTTGAAATATTAGAGCCTTGGAATGTAAAACCAGAGGGCTCGGGTTCAAGTCCCGGTCCAGTCAAAATTTTCTTCACCATGTTTCAAACTCATACAAAAAAAATTATTAAAAAAAAGATTAAGAAAATGAAACCAGACATGGCAAACAAACAAAGGAAAAACTGACTGGGAACTTTGGACTAAATTGACAAAAGTGGCTTTGACTGGAAAAGTAAACTTTGACTGGACCGGGACTTAAATCCGAGACCTCTGGATTAATGTACCAGTGCTCTTACCATCTGAGCTATCCAGCCCTTAGATGGTGGCCTTCTCTAATAGTCAACTAGTCTTTGCCGGGGTGGGGGCGCCAGTCAGAAGCAATTCAACCTCTGCCGTATATCTCCAGGGATCACACCCCCCTGCTTTCAAGACTATCATGGTCTTCCAGTCAATTGTTTTTTTCCACCATTTTTCCCTTTGTCATGTATCCAGCCCGTCCATGATCATCGGCATGACAATAATGTCCAGCCAGACTCTCTTTGTTCGACTTTTCTTCATTCAAGACAAGATGGACCCTAGCGATGAAGACAGGCCGCTCGCTCTGCAGCGCAGGTAAACGCCGAAACAGCATCCTAAAAAAACAACAACCATACATAGATAGAGTTGTGGATGGAGCTAATTTGATCATAGGCATTCAACCTCTGGTCACATGAGGGCGCTGTACACTTGACAACTGTGCAGCTACATTTGTCCATCTCTTGTGCTGATGACAACTCTTGCTCTATTGACAAATATTCCACAAATAATTTTCCTGGTAATGCGCCCAATGAAATTGAACTTGATGTAACGGATACTTCCATCTCACCCAATAGTAAATAATATCTTGGTTAGTGATAAGTACAATACGTGGGCATCTACAAAAGCAATAGCAGCATAGTTTTGTGGAGTGTTCTTGAATTATCCGTCACAATACCTACTAGCTAGTTAATAAAAAAAAATGCTGCAAACTGCTCACTGACTAAAATGACCTGCGACACATAAATCACAAAAGTTAGTGGGCCTGACGTTTCGATCCTAGCAGGACCTGCTAGGATCGAAAAATCAGGCCCTCTTACTTTTGAGATCTACAATACCTACTAGCTGGGTCCCTCAGATCTTTCACCAAACTCCTCTTTATGTGATTTCACAGTCTGGTTCCCCATGCACCACGCATGCTTTTCATTTCACAGGGTCTGGTTCCTCATCTACTGCTACGTGACCGTCTTCCTGAATATGCTGTACGGCTTAATCTTGGCCATCATCCGTGTGACCATTGGTCTTCTCATCTCCATCTTCATGCTGCCAAGAATCGACAGACCCATCTGGGTGCCGGGATTTGGCGACAAAGATTTGAGTGAGTCCCGTCTTGGAAGTGCACTTCCAAATAAAAGGCCTCTTGCTGTTGTCTTATTTTAAACATTTTGGTGAAGGTTGACTACTGAGGAAGTCTTTCATGTAAAGACTGGATAACTCATGTGGTAGAGCTCTGCTGCATCACACAAGAACCCTTGGATTCAATTCCCTGCCCTGTCAAATATTCTTTCCTGTTTTACAGCTAAAGATGATTAAAATGGAATTTTTGAAGAAGAAAAAATTGAAAAAAAGTTATTGGTTTGAAGTCTGTTGTCTAAATGATGGTTTTTAGTATGAATCAGTTCATCCTTCAACCCTACCAAAAAGGTGCGTTTTTTATTTCTTAAATTTAGGCTGAGATAAAGGTGGAGAGAAAAATGAGATTTTGCTTTCTTTAAAATGTTACTTTTGCACAAAACCCACTTTAAATGTCTTATTATATCTGTTTGATGTGTAAAGGTTTGTATGAAGGAAAGTCAGTTTGATGGAGTTTGTGGTTACACTGCTTGCTTTATCAAGGATTAACTGGATGATCCTATGCCATCATGGTACCCATAGTCCTTCAAGTCTGGGTACACGCCTTTTTTTTTTTTTGGTGCAGTCTACACCATGTACGTGGGCAACCTTCTGACTGAGAATGCCCACAGCAACCCCATCCTGGTCACCTTCTGCCATCTGATGGTCTTCGACGTGCTCCGACCGCAGCGACAGCGACTGAGACTGAAGCGCAATAGCAGCAGCATGTCTAAGGAAGGACTGATCAACAATGCGCTGGCTGGCTACAACGACCCGGAGAATGCTGCCACAGAGAAAGGTGAGTGAGAGAGGGAGGTGATAGAGAGGGGGAGAGGAGAGATGGAGTGAGGCATTGGAGACGCGCAGGGTGAGGGAGAGGTGAGGGAAAGAGAGAGATGATAGAGAGAGAGATGGAGAGAAGGGGAGAGATGGGCAGGGAGAGGGAGAGGTGAGGGAAAGAGAGATGATAGAGATGGAGATTGAGAGATGTAGAGAGGCACTGGAGACGGGCTGGGTGAGGGAGAGGTGAGCGAAAGAGACAGATGATAGAGAAGGATAGGGAGAGATGGAGAGAGGAGAGATGGACAGGGAGAGGGAGAGATGATGTAAAGAGAGAGATGATAGAGAGGGAGATGGAGAGATGAGAGGGAGAAATGATAGAGAGGAAGATTGAGAGATGACAGAGATGGAGAGAAGGAAGAGGAATAAGGTTATTAACTATTTTCATTTGTTTGATCGTTCTTTAACAATGCATCATGGGATAGAAACATCTTTCAAAGACAATCCCAGTCGTCCTAAAGATGAGTCTGCCATTCCCAGTATGTGATCCATTTTTTTAAAATTGCTAAAACATTTAATTTTACAAAAGCTGAATTCTTGGCTACTCGTACTCACCCTTCGTAATCTAACTTGATTTTTCATCAACTTCATCTATAATATGATGCAAAAATATCGCAATCTACTTGCTTTCTTCTATGGAAATATATATATCTAAAATTTAGTGGGCCTGACGTTTCGATTCTAGCAGGACCTTTCTGAAAGGCAGAGTGGCTTTGAGAAAGGTCCTGCTAGGACCGAACTGTCAGGCCCACTAAATTTTAGATTTACATTTTGGTAATTTTAGTCAGTAAGCAGTTTGCAACATTTCTGTTTATCACCTGAAATATATGTTTTAAATCCTAGCAGGACTCTTCTCAAAGGTTTTTTGTCTTCGAGAAAGGTCCTGCTAGGATCCAGATGTAAACCAGCTTCAATCATTTCAATTGTCAAACGTCAGTTGGCACTCATCATCAGATATTAGTGCGTATTGCTATGGGTTTTTCTCACTTTTCTTCAATTTGTTTTTTTCATCATTTTTTAAATTCACATTCCTTTGAATACTTCCTTTGATCTCAGTTCGTGTTCGGATCTCATGTTGATTAAGGTCCTGCTCATGAATTTTTTTCTATCGATTCACTTTTTCTTTGATCAATCTTTGCATTTTGGTGTTAGTGTCACAAGAGTAAAAAACATGAATGCACAGTGCAAACCACAGCTTGTTTAATTTAAGCAAAAAAAAAATGAAAGTCTTTCTTCCTCTATAGGCAAGCTTGCTTTTTATTTATTGAGGGTTTCACCCGTCGGCGAATTAGTGGCTGTTAGGGAACTAGCAAGTTTAGGCACAAGAAATGCGAAGTGCGCCCTCTGTGGCATCGAAGGTCGACTGTTATTCCTCTGAATAAACGAGTATAACTGCTAGCCCCTCGGCTTGTCTCAAGGTAAACGTCTATGGAACCCCTCTTCTAACCTAGTCACGCAACACATGAATTTTATTCCCCAAATAATGGAAAGGAAACCAACTAGGAAGTCGATGAAATGATTCACAAAAGTAGCAGAGAAGGTTTGGCTGGACTGGGTCACCGAGAGATGAACCCGGGACCATTTTCCAAAACCCGGCTTAGGCTCAGGCTCCGGCTTTGTCTTTCTTGGTGGTCACGTTTTTTAACATGTTGTTGTAAAATACTGTTCTGGATGCACAATCTTGACTACTTGGTCAGAAATCAAAGTAATGTGCCTGGCGATGAGTATGAGAAAAGATCAGCTGCTTTTTACACCGAAAATTACCCCACCCCCCCAAAAAAAAAACTCTGGTTGAGAGTCGTAGAGATTGAGACTGGATTGCCGTACTGGTGACAAGTCTTGTTCCCCACCCCCCTCTGCCAGAACCGCAACATCTCCTGAAGTATTTCCGCTGGCACCTGGCCTACACCCTGATCAACAACCCGTGCCTGATAGAGCTTCGCAAGAGCTCGGCTAGTCTGGACGCGGACCACACGGTGGTGCTTAGTGGCGGCGAGGCCAAGTTCGTCAGCGCTGGCCAAGGGGAGAAAGCCAACACAGCCACACAACTCCTACCTCACATTGTGGAGGTAAAATATCACTGATGCTCAGCTAAGTATAGGAGGTTTGCGGTGACACCATGTACATTCACCTCTTGAGACGCTATGTACATTCACCTCTTAATACGCCATGTACATCATCTCTTAAGACACCAGTGTACATCATCTCTTTTTTTTTAATGCAAATTCATCCAAAACAATTCTATAAAGCCACTCAAGGTAAAGGGCTAAGGAAAGGAGATAGAGAGGGACCCAGGAAGGCTGGAGATAGGAATTGATATTCCTCTTAAAAAGGGAATGATCGGAGGTTGGGGGAAAAACATGAACCAGGAAGGGAATACCAGAAAGAAAATGGCTCTGAAAAGAGCCGGTGACTCAACGTTTTGGGTAGTGTGTACTGTAAGAGATGATGTACATGGTGTCACCGCAAACCTCCTACTTGAAATTTCCACCTAATTAACCTTCAAATCTTCCCAGATACTCAGCTGTGGACATTTTTGTATGAATCTTTAATCTGTTGTGCAAGCAACTGACACCAGTTGCCACCAAAAACTGGATGATCTATAAGTGTAATGGTCTCATCAATATACCTTGCTGGGTTTCCCGTAGGTGATAAAACGTCAGAACCTCGAGAAGAAGAGGTCCTCTCAGCTCGATGCCGAGTTTGTCATACTGGACGAGGCGCCAGAGTTGCCGGAGTCATTTCGCCCAAATGGCGGCGCCAAGCAACAGCCGGCCGCCTCTCAGCCAGACGTCCCACTAGCGCCAGTGCTTGATAGCAAGAATCTGGTCCTGGAAATAAGCCAAACAGATCTCACAGCGGAGAATTAACCACCGGTAATTACTCACAACGTACGAGCAGCGCTTACAGACTAACCATTTTGGCGAGTGTGCATAGATTTTCCGGGTAACAACCGCTTAAATGTATCCGATGAAGTACTTTTCTCAACTATTTTGTCATTTTGTAGTATTCAAAAATGCTTTCTGACTGAAAATGACCATAATGTAAATATGGGGGAAAATTTCTCTATCCCAGGAAAAGTGGTCAACACGATGAACATTTGATGATGTATGCAGTATGATGTCATGTTACATTTGTAGTCTGCTTTCAATTGGCTCATGTTTAACAAAAATGGACTTTAGAATTCGGAAGTAGGCCCTATTTAGGTTTAAGCGCAGAAATTTCTTCCATACAATAAGCATAAAAATCAATGTATTTTGCAGCATCTAATAACTTTGCCCCAATCAGGAACATTTACCAAGAGGAAGTGCAGGTCTAGAAAAAGGCTTCCTTCACATTTCTGATGATTTATTGTAAATAAAGATGCAAATATAAAATTAAGACATTGAAACTACTCACGAAATCAATTTTATATAAAAAAATGGATAAATTTAAACAGAAAGTAGGTATACACTGTACTCTTGCAGAACACCGAAATTATTTTGATATATGTATGAAATAGGAACAAGTTGTCTAATGAACAGCAAAAATATTTATGTATATATGCTTGTATATCCCTTTTTGAGGTATACCGGTACACGACATGAATTGACTTGAGCACAGGCTTCAAATACATCTTTATTGTACAGAAATGCTTTATGCGAACTGAGCCAATTAGTAATCCCTGAATTAATGAGCCAGACAAAACCTTGAAATGTTGTTTGCAGCTTTCGTCCACCCTTTTCTTTATCCGCTTAAAAATTATCAGTACTTATGATAAATCGAAACGGCAGGAACGACAAGAGATCTCAAACAGTTCAATTTCCATCGAATATTTATTTAAGTCAAACATACAATGAAAAAAATGTTAATTGCAAGGATACCCATTCAGCAAGTTTTTGAGTGAATACTAAATTTACATATTCTGAGATAATAGGAAAGAAAGTGAAATGTGCGAAAGAAATCACTCCTCATGATTTTGAGGAGTTTTGATGGTAATCTGTAGACACTTGTTACAAAATAACCCAAAATACAGGAATATTCAATTAGTTTCCTAATATAGGTTGAAATAAATGCAGACCTCTCTGAAAATTGAGATGAAATTCTGTTGGCATTGCGTCAGCTGGTAAATGGATTATCTTTCAGACAACGTTTGTGTAAACACCTTGAATAAGGAAAAAAACAACTTTACTTGTATTATTTTACATGACGTGAAACGTATTTAGTTACATCAGTATTCTGCAATGTGCAAGCTGAAATAAACTGAACTAATATTATCTTGTGTGCTTTAAAGCAAATGTACATAAGCAGTTTGATTTGATGCTAGAAAGCATTATTTCTTCAAACTACTGAGCTCTTTAAAAGGCATTCGAGAACTTATTCGAGGGGTATTTCAGACTTTTCTCATATTATTCCACGCTCATATTCGTCCATATTTCATCATCCGTCAAAAGCAAAGCAACTAGGCCTACTCTATCTATGCATTTTAACGATATCACTAAGATAATTGGTAAACCACATATCTACCCTATAGGATTTACCAAGCTTAGGTACCCGGATGGTGGAATTTCCTCATGGAAAGACCATTTAAATGAGAATATGCTTAAAAGCGAAACAGTTTTGTACAATCATAGATTTAAAGACCTTTTTTAATAAAGGTAAAGTTGCATTGATTTGTTTTTGTGTGGTTTTATTCTGGTTATTGAACGCCTAGTTACCGTAACGTAAAGTTATAAGAGATCTCACATTGGTCACTGGAAAATAGCCTGGTACCCTTTCTGTGACATGAACATTGTGCGGTGTTCACCACTGGGTATACGGGGAAGCGGACAAAAGATGGCCGCGCCCAGTGTGCGTAAGTTCTGTAGTCGCTGGACGATTCTTGTGCTGTTCGTCCGTTGGTTTGCTGGCGTACTCCCTCCAATTGCGGGTCTAAATCGGCGTAGAGTTCGTCTTGACGTGTCGGTGAGCATTTTGGGTGGGATATTTGGGGTTGTTATGTACATTCTCGGGGTATTCTTGGGCGAGTTCGTGGAGTTAACAGCGGTCGCAGCTCTTCCTACAGAAAGACCGCATGTAGCCGCGATTAGACTCACAGTGGCCGTCTTCCGCCCACATGATACACTCAACCCGCGTATCAAAGCATATGGGATTAACTGCACAATGGGCATTGAGCAGGTAATAGTGTAGGGTGGGGTAGGGGTAGGGGGCACGTTGGGCGTGACAAGAAGAGGGAAGCAGAGAGAAAAGAAGAAGAAGAAGAGTTAATTAATTAGATGCTTGAAATGCCATCGCTCGGAAGCTCGGGTTGGATTCGAACCCAACCCCTGTTTTAGTACTGACATTTTGTGTTATTACAAAGCGGCAGAATCAAGTTATTGGTTTCTTTTGGAAGGAAGATAGAAGCGATATTTAGGGCTCTTTTCAAAAGTCAATTTCACAGAGGAGTTCGAGCACCGAAGCACAAAAACCACGCCCTGTTGTGAAATGAGGGTTGTAAGCCAAGGGGCTATACTATAAATTATAGCGTTTGGGGTTTTTAGCAAAAATATTCGTGTACAAGCTCAAAGCAAATATCATAGTTACGAAGGTATAGCTGTCTGGCTGGCGGAGCAAAAGACTTAAAGCAGATATACAGTGTATAATTATATTAAATAGGCCAAAGGTTAGTGGTTAAAGGGGCACATTGCGATTTCACATCATCTAAGATTAGAGGGCTTAAGCTTTGAGATCCTATAGCAGGGTATAAAATGAAGAAAAACACCCTTTGGCATTTTGCACAGGAGGTGAGCCATGGTTTCGAAAAAGGTCAGCACTGTCCCAAAAGGGCCAGAATTTTTGACCAGCGAAGGACTAGGGCCAAAATTAGGTGATGTATTATAAGGCATTGCAATAACTTTTAGTATCATATTTTATTGAAATTATTGGGAATATCATTATTATGCTTTGTACTGAACACCTTCGATCGTGTGCCTTAATAATTATGATGTGATCTGTGAACGGTGGTAGTCCAACCTATGTCTGGATGTTGGTCCGTTAATCCGTGCGTTCGTTCGTCTTCTGTCTGTCTGACCTGTCGTCTTGCTCAATGCCGCTCATTGTGTTTCATCCCACACTCATGTGACACCGATGTGAGATGTCAGTTGCTTATATTATGTCTGTCAGTCCGTCTCTCAGTGTATTATACTCACAGTCACAGTGGTCACAGCTTATTGGGCAGTCAGTCATTCCGTGTGTCTGTCAGTCTGTCTGTGTATATACTCACAGTTACAGTGGTCGCAGCTTAGCGGGCAGTCAGTCTGTCTGTCTGTCTGTCTGTCTGTCTGTCTGTCTGTGTATATACTCACAGTCACAGTGGTCGCAGCTTAGCGGGCAGTCAGTCTGTCTGTCTGTCTGTCCGTCTGTCTGTCTGTGTATATACTCACAGTCACAGTGGTCGCAGCTTAGCGGGCAGTCAGTCAGTCCGTCTGTCTGTCTGTCTGTCTGTCTGTCTGTCTGTGTATATACTCACAGTCACAATGGTCGCAGCTTAGCGGGCAGTTGGGCAGCATCCAGGCTGGGTTGGCCGAGCACTCCCCTTGGTCCGCCCAGTCCGCGCAATTATGATTGGTGTCCTTGCAAGCTGCAGATTGTGTACCAGAATCAGACATGAAACAGCCGCAGATTGTGTACCAGAATCAGACATGAAACAGCCGCAGATTGTGTACCAGAATCAGACATGAAACAGCCGAAGATTGTGTACCAGAATCAGACATGAAACAGCCGAGGGAGTCTCCGTGCGTCATCAGCCACTCATTATCTCCGCAGAGAATTGGATAGGGCACTGTCCTATGTTCTCAGCACAGGGGACTGACGCCAGCAGCCGCCATGTTGGCACTCCAACATTAACTATTGGCTATCCAACCCTATACATTGTTATGAATGAGGAGATGGTACCCTCTGGGTTCGAGGTTGACAAGCATTGTTATAGGCTAGGCCTATACACCGCGCCATACGTGTCGGTTTCAATACCATCTACCATCATCAAGTAAGAAAGAGAGAGACTTTTTGACAGTAGACCTCTAATGCTACTCTGTATTATCGAATTCGGTGCAGCAAGCTTTTAAGGGCGTCAAGAAGTGCCACGTCATCGTCCGTTGACGATGCATCCGAATGTCCAATACGAATACGTTCATTCCTTCAGTCCAACTACAGAGCAACTGCCCCACTGTCACTAAGATGCCAATTCCAAGATGGCTGCCGCATTACGGCGCTTACTGCATATGCTAGGAGCCTTTTCGAAACCGCGGCTCGGGCTCAGGCACCGGGCTCCTTTCTGACCTCCATCGTCACTGGGTAAAATATATGGCTTCTCATTTGAAGCAGATGTTGTTCCGCTCTGAATAAGCGAACAAAGCTTCACCATCAGAGAAACAAAACACAACCTGAGTTTTCAGAGGATAGATGACGAGGACGAAGCCTCAGCCTGAGCCTGAGCCCTGGTATCGAAAAGGCTCTAGGTTTCAATAGTTTCTAATACAGCCACCTTGAAGCCATTGCACAAGACCTATCTACTGAGCAAAGTAGCATTCGTACCAAAGCACCATACCCATACCATTGCTCAGCGCGTAGCTCATCGCGTGCAGTCATTTTTTGGTGCGTTTTCTGTCGCAATAGTCTTTGTCAAGAGACCAACATCTATAGGCCTACAAATGTAATTGGATTTTTTTACAGGCCAACAACAGGCCAACAACAGGCCAATCGTTTCTCCCCCTAAATGCTGTCATTGGTAACTTTCTCCTACGTTGGAATAATTGGAACAATCGCTCTCGAATCACTTCTTCATAAAGTGCACACTCATCTCACATTCAACATCTTTGCCATCTCTTTGCATACATGCAGCAACATCCGTCTTGAAAAATCACTTTCACCCTCGTCAACTCTCGGTCCCGGAACCTTATTTCAACCAAAATGAAGAGGGAAAATACCGGGGATAGCTCATTGTTTCATGTTGAAGATCGAACCCCAGTAATGTTCACAAATTTTGAATTTGAAGTAAATACAAAATGTTGTTGCAAACTGCTCACTGACTAAAATGACCTGCAATACGTTAATCTCGGCAGTTAGAGTGCCTGACGTTTCGATCCTAACAGGACCTTTCTCAAAGGCAAAGACAATGTAGATTGCACAGTCGTGTGGGTACTCCCATCCTCCGTGTGTTTCTACCGTATTTATGGTCTTTCCTCGTGGATATCATGTCTCGACATTGGGGTCATTTCAACAGCTGTGATTTTAGTAACTGGTGGTTGAATGGCTGGTAGTCAGGGAAGGGTTGGTACGGGAGTGTGGTATACTGGCAGCACATTGTACACGCACGGCAGAAGCGAAGGATGCGCCTTGATATTCAATGCAACACTTTCTAACCCAATGAGCGCTGTTATTTCATGCAAAAAAGATTAGAAAATGGACGCCGTGTGACAACTATGGATTGATGTGAATCAACATCGACAATAACCACATCAGAGACAGTAGCGTTGGGATCAGCCATGGGAAGGTTTATTCAACAGGCGGGAAACACGTGTTAAGGAATAGGCCGACGTCACATTATAGGTTAACTACAGTTCAGGAATCCGTAAGCTTTGGAAGTTAGACATGGCGGGGATGTTTGGAATGGGTGAGGGTTTGTGCGCACGTGGGGGTGACAGATGAGAGAGCAGGAGGGTAGTCACATACTTAGGGGACGGTTAGTTCAAGACGGGCATTGAGTTTAATATAAGCTTCGTCCTGTCCGAGTTCATTGGCTACTTCACACGGCTTCAAATGACGCACGAGTCTATGGAAACTTTGGGACCGAGCGGCTGCAGCCAATTCCCATAGACCTGTGTAGTAATGTTAGCCTCAACCAATGAACTCAAACAAGACGCTTCAAAATGTATTGCTCCACAACCTCGATTTCGTTTTCCTCAGAGCAAAGCTGTTGTTTGTGGTTCAAATTCAAACACGTGATGGATTAATAATGCAAGGCTTTATGAGTAGTTTCCATGGAAACGCCCGGTTTACAATTTTTTTTCTCAAAAGAGGGGGCATCATTTTTACAGCAATCTGTAAGAGAGAATGAAAAACAGTTAACATAAGATTCACAACGAACTAAGATAAATAGTACCACTGTCTTTTAAACAGTAAATCAATCGGTAAATTAATGTGCTGGCGAAAAAAAAATTAAAAAGGAAATTTTCAAAGTATATTCTAAAAATAAAAACGACCAGCATTTTTCAACGAAAATTGTCCTCAAAATCTTACTTTCCGTTTAGTCTAGGTATGCTAAATTTGTATAATTGCTCTAGTATAAGAATTCAATATATTTGATACATTAACAATTCCTAGTTTCATTCGGCATTGATTAGTATAATTATGTTTGGCTTCATGTTTGGGTCAATCTGTTTTGATGAGCTAAATTTCACATCAGATCGAGGACTCGCCAAAAACTTGAAGGACCTTCGTCAAATGCAATAATGTCTCAACTTGACCTTGCTACCTTTGTTCATTCTTTTAGTCATTATTTTAAAATTGAAGACTGATCTTAGAAGCCTAACCAATCTCAATTGCTACGGTTAGAAACGATATTTGGATTTATTTCAAGAATGATTGAAGATTCATTTCAATCATATAATTTAGAAATTGGATTCATTTTCCGAGGCCTACTGCACAAACGAGTGAATTAATGGTCCATTGTCGTGGTTGCTACACCTGTTGGGAACTTAAGCCTTGGTTTGTCCCTTGGATGTAGTCCTTATTGGAATACCAGCATCATTGTCCTTGTCCGCAGTTTGTAGCATCGTACTACCAGCTGCAGCGTGGATTGATCGGATCCAGGGAAATCTGCAAGGGAAAAGTTCAAAAGATAATTTCGTAGCTTTTAATTGTTGCTCGAGGTTTAGTTGCGATTCTTCAGGGGAACCTTATAATTAACGAATGAAATGAAATGTAGGTGTTTCGGTAATGACTGTAGTGTTATCATAGTGTTATCTGTCAAAGGACTTTGAGAAAGGTCCTGCTGGGATTGAAACGTGAGGTCATGACGTTTGAGATTATAATCTTTGGTGATTTAGGTCCCTAACCTTTTCTTGTATATTTTCTTCTTCATTTCATTTTTTAGGAAATGGAGTCTCTGTAAGCGGAGTATCTACTCACCGGAAGTGGGTGCAACTTTACTGGGTGCACAAGTTGCAGGATTTGGGGCAGTAGGCGAACATGGTGTCCGGGCTGGATATGCACTTGCCTTCCCCTGCCAGCTCAGCGCACAGCGAGTCGTCTGTGTCCCGGCACTCTGAGTTACAAGCAGGAACCAAGGCATTGGGTAAGTGGCTAAGTCAATGGACGACTCCATAAGAGTTTGTTACCTCTAGAGCCTCTGGTTTGGATGAGATTATGTGAGGAAGAATCTATGGACTTTTTTGAAAAATCATCTTGGAATTGGGGTCAGGGTTCGTTCTCATCGTTCCACTGCTGACGATTTAGCATGGGGTTCCCTTTGAGTCGAAGAATTGTTCTTCCCTAATGCATCAAATTTACATACATATCCCCCATATGAAAATTGGTTTAGAATACGTGGCGTCCCGTTTACGTTTTCAAGTCTCGGCGTCACTGTACTGGTGTATCTCGCGTTGCCCGGCAGTGATATGTTTTCCTCTTAGAGTTTTACAAATTGCGCAACGAGTTGCGTTCATGTTATGCTTGGTTGAAAACAGCTTCAGATATATGAACGGAAATTAGTTGTTAAATGCTCCCGACTGATGTCCCCCATCCAGCAAAGAGAGTTGACTATTTGGGAAGGCCACCACCTAAGGGCTGGATAGCTAAGGTTGTAAGAGTGCCGAAACGTTGCACCGGAGGCCAATTTTCAAAATTCCGATCCTGTCAAATGGTCTTTGTTTATTTTATCAGATCGAAAGACCATAAACGGTTTAGTTGATTGATTACGGAAACCTGGGCCTTAAGCCGTGGTTTCTGAAAAAAAAAAAGTAAAAGCGCGGTAAACTCCGGACACTTGAAGACTTACGGGAGCAAACATTGCAGCTATCTGGACAGCCGAACAACATGTAATCAGGGTTGCTCTCACACTCTCCAGCCTCCGCCCACTTGATACAATCCTTCTTCAAGTCTGCGCAGCCTGGCGTGGTTTCTGAAAGGAAGGCAGTAGACACGAAGTCATCAGAACTCAGTCCTAGTCATCATCTTGTAAGACCTAAGAATCCCGGATACCACGCGTTACCAATTAGGAATACCGACAGTTTAAAGCCACTATAACGATCAAACGCATCAATGAATACACTGCTTGTGGATTTTTCTGTATTCGTTTATGCCGAAAAAATGGCGTTCGACAATGATCGACGGTGTTTGAATAACAGGCCACATTTACGACTGTGGATGTGGCTTCAAATTGCGCACAAGTCTAAGGCAAGTGGCTACAGCCAGTGCCCATAGGATAGTGTGTTACCATACCCAAACTGATTCAGACGATCTTATTGCAAATATTGTTTGCCATGCCCATACGTACAACGGCAGAGCGATTACGTAAATGAGTAAGCCTAAGCCAAAGAATGCATTGGCTTGGGTTGAGAACAACGCACGAGTCTATGGGAAGTGGCTGCAGCGTGTGGCCAGCGGCTTCCATAGACTCGTGTACAAGTTGTAGCCGTAGCCGACTGGTTGCTCACCTTTCTGTTTCAAGGCGCAGGAATGGCAGCAGTTGTCGAGCATCCATTCCCTGTCAGCCTGGCACTCTCCATCCATAGCTAGCTCAGCACAGCCCGGCATGCGATCCGAGCATCGCCCAGGCTTGCCCACTGCAAAGACAACGGCAATACAACGTCTCATTGTCAATTCACATAGCACTGAAATGTCGATCGTAGCAGGACCCTTTTCAAAGTTATACAGTGTAATATGTGACGTCACCAATCTCCTAGGACATGAAATCAATATTCCTTCAACGAGTCAACTGTAATTCAAACTCTTCATTTGAACAAGATCGTCACTCTAGTGGATGTGTATGTTTATCAAAACTCTTGAAGACCATGCTTCTAAACTCTAGTCTAGTAATTATCAGAGATTCATACCTATTGGGGGCTTGTGATTGGTGTCAACAGACACAGTCCGACACTGGGGATTTTGTTGACTAACAATAATTGACAATTATTGACATTGTGACCAAACTTAGAGTGAACCATTGGTTAAGATATCTGTCATCACTTTCCCGTTTTGCCCATGCAGGGATAGTGATTATTGAGGCGTGGACATCTCTAAGAAATTTAGCCCACGGGTGACATTACAAATAAAACTACTGTGATATACAAAAAATGTTGCAAACTGCTTACTGACTAAAATTACCAAAATGCAAATCTTGAAATTTAGTGGGCCTGACGTGTCGATCCTAGCAGAACCTTTCTCAAAGGCAGAGTGCCTTTCTCACTCTGCCTTTGAGAAAGGTCCTGCTAGGAAAGAAACGTCAGGCCCACTAAATTTTAAAAATAAAACTACTGCTCAATAAGGAAACACGAGCAGTAGATAAATCCTGGATAAATACAGTTGGTAACCAAGAAGATAGCTCTTGGTAAAGCAGTTTTCTGCTGCTGGGTTCCCGGCACTTACTGTCATACTGTGAAATATTGCAAGCTTCGCAGGACATCCTACAGTGCACCAGCATCCACTCTTTGTCGTTTTCACAGGCGCCATCTTTCTTCAGGTCCGTGCAGCGAGAGTCAGAGTCCACACAGTAGCTCGGTTCTGTGTTCATTCGAAGAGGGACATTCGGATCAGATTCTATAGAGAGGCTCCTGACGACACTGCCCTTAATGTTGAGATGCTTGCTGCGTATCATTGCATGACGCCATCATTAATCACTGCATTAGAGTTCTATTCTACCGGAATGTTGCACTTCTCACTGACTTAGTGACTAAAAAGCAAATCTTAACAAAATCAGTGTCTGACTTTTTGATGCTGGCAGGACCTGTTTTACTGGTAGAATGTAGTTATTCGAGTTATTTACCGGTATTCTACCGTGTGGTATTCACCGCCTAGAATGTGGAAGAGAAGTGGATATAGATTGGTAACATTGTGGAGATTCCCCTTTCTGCTGGGATTATTTGGGTGATCAACCTGTGTGAGCAATGTTTGGTGTAGCGTTTTTTAGGGACGGGGCTCCAGACCAAGTGATGCCAGACCGACTGATGCCAGTTATAGTGTGGGCCATGGTGCCGGAAGAAATTGGACGAGGACAACGAGGGCGCCCTCGTTGACCCATGACCCGTCCCTTAGCAACTCACCATCCTCGAGGCACGCCTGGCAACAGTTGATCCGCATCCAGACCGGGTTGCTGTCACACTCGCCGTCCTCAGCCCAGAGGGTGCAGTTGCTGTAGGAATCGATGCACTCTTTCTCCACTGGAAAAGGAAGAGCAAATTGTTAGATCAAATTTCACCTCTGAAGACTGTTTTGATGTTCTTCGAGCTTGTAGTCTTGTTCACTGGTCACTGGTGTTGTAGGCCCTACGTTGTTTTCCCAGCTATTATTCTGGTTTCAGATAGCTCCTGTCCGATCCTAGCTGTTCAGAGCTGTCACGACGAAAATACATGTAAGACCATGAAAGACTACGAAAAGCTGTTAACCTATATCGCTGCAAGACTGCATGGCTTCAAATGCTCCAAAGTAGAGCTGTGTGACCGAAGCTGTGATTCTGTAGGACGGAGCCGGCAATCTTATACATCATGTATATTTTGTCACCTGTAGATTTCCCACATTGTGATTCCAGCATGCGAACCTTTGGAATCTCACCTTGGGCTTTGCTGCACAGGCCACAGCTTCGCTTGCAGTTGACCCTCATCCAGTCCAGGTCGTAATCACACTCCCCTTCCTCCTCCCACTTCGGGCACTTTTCAAAGTAGTCCTTGCACAGATCTGTGGGAATGACATCAAGAAGCGATTTTTGTTGACGACTGGATATGGATGTGGTTAGTGGACCAAGTTCTTTTGAAGATTTGTGGACATGGGTTTAGGTCTTTGGGAATTAGTTGATTAGGGTTCGTGGGGATAAGTGGTCTTGTGTTTTGGGGTTGATTAGTGGACTTACGTCATTGGCGATTAGTGGACTAGAGGTTCTAGAGGTTGGTGCACTAAGGTCTTCGGAGACATGCGTCCATTGTGAATAGTGGATGTTAGGCCGTTGGGATTAGTGGGTTTTAGGCCCTTGGATCAGTGATTTTCAGGTCGTTGGGATTAGTGGATTCAAGTCTAAGTGGGATTAGTGGACCTACCTCCATCGTAGGTCTCGTTGCAAGTGCGGCAGCTCTTCCTGCAGTTCTCCTTCATCCAGGTCGGGTTGGCCTCGCACTCGCCAATGCTCGCCCAGCCCTCGCACTTGCCGCCGTAGCTGTCGCTGCAGTCCACGTAGGAGTCCTGGCACGTGCCGCACGACTTGCGGCAGTGCGCCTCCATCCAGGACGGGTTGTCGGCGCACTGGCCAGTGGCCGCCCACGACTGGCAGTTGTCGTTGGAGTCCACGCAGGGCGGCCTCGGGGGGAGGTCGGTCCGAGCGCCCGGTGTGCTTGGCGTGCTAGGCGCGCTCGCCGTGCTGGGCGCGCTCACCGTGCTCGGCGGGGCCTTTGTCGCCGTTGTCGTCCGGTCGGGCTGTCTGGAAGTGCGCGGCCGGGCTGTCGTGGATTCTGTGAAGGTTGAGGATGCGGTGAGTTCAGCATGGGTTGGATAGTCAAAGATGCGCTCCTGTTAGCCACACCAATTGCAAAGTGACCCTTTTCTTGCTGTGTATGTTAGGGGTGATGACGTCAGGGGCTGACCGGGGTTGACCCCGGAAGCTAATCCAACGTACCCTCGTTTTGGATGGATGTTCATTAACTTATTCACACGAAAGAGCACCAAAGTTGCCATAGTACATCACACCTTTGTCTACCCACATTAAGTGAATGAATACAATTGGTACACAGGGTAATCACACACCGACTCATTGTGGTAGACAGGGTTAGTCTGGTACCGTAGCTGGCAAAGTGGTTTTGTTTGACCACTGGGCAGTCAGGGAAGCTGACAAAGATGACCGAACCTTGCCAACTGCACCCGAAGCATTCTGGGAAGATGCGACCGCAATGCATGCGGTAAAACAACTACAAACCACAAAATCGTTCACAAAAACAGGCAACTCAAAATCCAACTGGCAGTTACATGTATCTCGTGCACATTCTCAATGAGGAAAAGTAAATAAATGGTAAAATAAAGGAATGTTATTCTACAAGCATGTCTATCTAGATAGTGGCCCCTCGCACAAGCACTGAGAGAAACAATGCGGGCGAATCACAACAGTGCGTCCTCAAGAGTTTGCAACGCATTGGCCAATCACAATGCGCGGAATCTGTCGACCCTTTAAAGTTCCAGCTTGAATGACAGTACAGCATTAACACCGACGGGTGCCATGGATACAGTGGCCCTGTCATTAGACGAGATACTTGCGCTGGAACATTTAAACACAAAAGAGTTTTATGGTTAGTAATCTGAGCTGAATGTGCCGAATTCTTGTCATAAGTGAGAAGTTTTAATTGGTTTGTTTTCAAAGAAATATACAAAAATATTGCAAAATTCAAATGACCAAAATGTATGTTTCAGAAATGTAGAGAACACGGCAGTTTGAGAAAAGTCCCGTTTGGATCGAAACATCGGGTTCATGGATTTGTTGTTAGTTAGAAATCCTGATTTCTGATTTGAGCACTGAGAGATCTTTTTGCTGACAGACTGGACACGGTCACACCTACCTTCCTCGATGAACTCACAGAGATTGCAGCTTTTCCTGCAGTTGGGCAGCATCCAGCCTGGGTTGTCCTGGCAACCGCCGCTGGCTGCCCAGACGGAACAGTACTCGGAGGAGTCCAGGCATCTGCTAGAGGGCGCTGTGACTGTCGTGGTCGCAGGAGCGACAGTCGACGGTCCAGGGGCCCCGGGGTTGCAGCGGTGGCAGCTCAGGCGACAGTTGTGCAGCATGAAGCTCGGGTTGGAGGAGCAGCTACCGTGCGAGGCCCACACGGGGCAGTAGGGGTCGCCGTCCAGGCACTCGGCAGCGGTGGCGGTCGGCTCGTCCGGGGATCCCGTCTGCGGGAGGACGGACTCGTCCTCACCGTCCGCCTCGAGGCTTGAGCTCGGGCTCGAGGGAAGGTCGCTTCGGTCGTCGGGGTCTTCGCCGTGGGGATTCCGGCACGAGTTGCATGCGGCTCTGCAGTTCGTTAGCATGTAGGACGGGTTCGCCTCGCAGTGTCCATCGGCTGCCCATATCGGACAGTTCTCGTCGTCGTCCCTGCAATCCGTCCGCTCTGGATTCGAGCTCTGTGCTGCCGTCGTCCAAACTTCACTGTTGGACTCGTCGCCTTTGTCTGCAAGCAAAGGCGACGTCACTTTGTTGGCCGTGGTGATGACCTCGGTGGGCTGAGAGCTGCCGGTTGGCCGGGCGTGGGTCAGGTGCTGTAGCAGCCCCCTGACAGTCGTCCGTGGTTGGGCGGTCTTGGCCCCCGTGAAGATTCCAGGAGACACGGTGGATCTGCCAGCGGACACCGTGCGACCGTGCGGAGTCCTACTCTCCAAGCGGACAGTCACGGTTGGACTCGTGGGCAAACCGGGAAGGCCACCGGTCGCCAACGCGTCGAAGTCTGGCTCGGCTGTCACCGTGGGCAGCCCTGCGTTACCGACCGAGGAGTCTGCGTTGTGGACGGTCGACTCCTCTGCAGAGATCGCGGTCACCACGGTCGTCGTGCTGCCGAGGGGTACCGGTAAGTCTGAAGTGGAACTCGAAGTGACTGATTGCTTCCGGGTTGTGGTTGGGTAGCTCTGTTGTTTAGCAGTTCCCACTGGAGGCTCTTCGTCTGACGGTGGCTCGTTTGTTCCTCGGTAAGTCGCCTTGAGGTCCGTAACAGCTTCGGCAATCTTCGTAGTCGTGTAGTCATTGGCAACTTCTGTCGATGGGGGCACTGTTGCTTCTTCCGAGACGGCAGGGGAAGATGATCTTCTGTCCAGGTCCGGGATCAGGGAGTTGAGGGAACGAGATGTTGCCTGGATCTCCGTGGAAGGCGTACCGAAACCGCTCGAGGTTATTAGTAACTCTTCGTCAGTGTCCTTGTTTGTAGGCGGTGAAGTCACATCGTGGACCTTAGGCACTTTGAGAGTAGATGGTGTGACTGATGAGCCTTCTAAACCGTTATCAAGAGAGGTGGTTACAGATGTCCGTGCTTGCGTTGTTCCACGCGATGTGATGACTTGCTCGCTGGTAGCTGCTGCCACGGTAGACGTCGGTCCGGTAGGATCGACCCCGGATTGAGTAGCCCGGACTGGCGACTGAGTGCCGATTGAGTCTACTGAGTCGTCATCAAAGATCGGGGACCCCTCGTCCCGGGATGACGAGTCGCTTTGCTCGCTGGCATCGGAGGAGGTCAAGCTGTCGTCCACCGTATCGCCGTAGTGGCTCTCCCTCCAGGAATCGCTGGCGTCCACCTCTTCGACAATCCACTCCGAGACCTCACTCAGGAGGGAGTCTTCATCCGATGACGAGGCCGTCACCTCCGAGGGGTAATCGGAGAAGAGGTCCTCGTCTGGCGGGGGTCCAGTGGTCGGCTCGCCGTCATCCTCGGTGCAGAGGTAGCAGCTGGCCGGGCAGTGGGTCGCCATCCAGTCGGGGATGTTGGAGCAACCGCCGGTGGTGGCCCACTCGTGGCACAGCTCGTGTCTGTCCCTGCAGGTCGCCGGCCACGGTGTGGTGATGAGCTCGTCCTCGGTCTCCTCCTCCTCGAGGTAGTGGCAGGAGTTGCAGCTGTAGGCACAGTTGGTCAGCATCCACTCGGGGTTCTCGTCGCAGCCGCCGTAGAAGGCCCAGCCTGGGCAGAGCGGGTCGGCGTCCTCGCAGTCCGGCTCGAACCAGTCGTCGCCGGTCGGCGCTCCGTCGGTCGCCGGCGGCTCCCGGGTGTGGCACGCGCCGCAGCTCACCGGGCAGTTCGTCTCCATCCATGTTCGGTCTGATTGGCAGTTGCCCGACTCAGCCCAGTAGATGCAGTAAGGATCGTTGTCCAGGCAATCGGGGTCTTCCTCCCTCGGGGCCTCGGGAAGGTCCGGATCGTCGCAGACCCCGCAGCTGGCCCTGCAGTTGAGGAGCATGTAGCTGGGGCTCGCCCGGCAGTCGCCCTGGCCGGCCCAGACCGGGCAGTGCGTGTGGTCGTCCGCGCAAGCGGGACCCGGACCGCTGTCATCGTCACCGTGGCACAGCCCGCAGCTCGCCGGGCAGTTGGCCTCCATCCACCCGCGGTCCGTCCCGCAGTCGCCCGCTCCGGCCCACTCGGCGCACTCCGGGAAGCCGTCCGAGCACTCCTGTTCCTCGGTCTGTGTCTGGCCGCAGACCCCGCAGCTGGCCCGGCAGTGCTCGTGCATCCAGTCCGGGTTGGTGTCGCAGTCTCCCTCGGCCACCCAGTTGGGGCAGTAGGAGTGCTGGTCGCGGCAGTCCGGTGAGCTGGTGGTGGTGGGCGGACCGAGGCAGTGACCGCAGCTCAGCGGGCAGTTGAGCTCCATGTACCGGGGGATGTTCAGGCATTCCCCGGCCTCGGCCCACACGGCGCAGTCTTCTTCCGAGTCGGCGCAGGGAGCGCCCTCATCGTCATCAACCTCGTTCTCGTCCCTGGTCGGGATCTCGGTCCCAGTTTCCGGACGGTCTACGGTGTCGTCACACAGGCCGCAGCTCTGAAGGCAGTTAGACTTGATCCAGTCCGTTGCGCAGGTCCGCTCGTTGGCGATTTCTCGGCATATCAGATCGCTGTCTTGGCAGGGTTCCACGGTCTGCACCGGATCTGTGGGCGAGTCTGAAGGAAAAAAAACCCACCGACATCGATATCACAATCCACGGATATGATTATCGACTACTAGGTAATCATGTCGCAATTCGGGCAAATGTGGAGATTTATCTTGGTCTAGCAACGAGTCGTGAAGTGCATTTCCAAAAAGAGTCCCATTTATTTTGTGAAATTGAGCTCTAATAATCTTAGATAAGACTTGAAGGTTTGCATGGTAGAAATACTAAGTGGAATGTTTGCGGTGACACCATGTAGCACTTCACTTTCGAGAAGGAATGTGGCTCTGAAAAGAGCCGGTATTCTGCATCGTGCACGGTATTCTCGCTGTGAAAGGTATTGAGAGCCGCCTCCCTCAAAAAAGGCAATCCACCGATTACCTTCGCACAGGCCACAGCTCCGAGGACAGAAGTCCCGCATCCAATCACCGTTGGTGGCGCACTCCCCCACCTCGGCGTTCATCTTGCAGAGAAAGTGTCTGTCCTGGCACTCGACGGACGACGAGGTGTCTCCGTAATCGTCAGCCAGCGTGGTCACTTCCACCTCCACCGGCTTCTCACCTTGAGATGCAAGGAGGACGATGGGTTACTTTGGAGCTATGGTGTTGTTGGATTCTTTGACTCACTTGGCTGCTAATAATTGAGCAACTATCTTGATTTGGCTTTTTTACGTTATTCGTAGTGAAGGTTACGGTGGAATTATGTACGAATAGCCGTTATGAGAGTTTTAGGGCACTGTAGAAACTGCTAACTCACTTTATATATTGACAGAAATGAAGATTTTAAAATTAAGAGCTATGGTGATGTTGAATTCTGTGACTGACGTGGCTGCTAATGATTGAGCAACTTTCATGATTTGGCTTTCAGATTAATCCTTTTGAAGGTTTCGGTGGTACCATTATGGGCGTTTTGGGGCACTGTAGAAACTGTTTACGATCGAAGCTTATGGAAAATATGGTTAATGCAAAAGGTGGAGTAAATGTGAGCCAACTCACCACAAGTCCTGCAACTCCTCGGGCAGAATTTGTTCATCCACTCTTTGTCTTCCTGGCATCGGCCGTCTTTCGCCAGAGCGGGACACCTCCTGTCCGAATCCTTGCAATGGCTCGGGGCTGAGTCTAGAGATTTGTTTGTTTTTGTTCCCAAGGTTGCCATTTTAGTGTGATCATGCTTGGAATGCGTGAGTAGGATTGTTAGAGCTACAGTTGATATCGCCAGGAAGATGAATGGACAATAAAGTACAGTCCGCTCACTGTTACGAGAAAAGCTCGAGGATATTCATGACGCAGTCTGGACTGTTGGACATTTGTCCAACATGGAATTTGGCGCCATTCTTGACTGACAGGCGATAACGACTCCCGATAGGCCGGCTGTTGCTTGACCGGATTGGTAGAGGGGCGTGCCTTAGGCATTGAATGAGGTCGAGCTCAACTTTGAGTGAACGGACTTCAGGCAGTTGAAGAGCCACGTTTTAGGCATCACCCTGGTTCTCGTCACTGCCACCATTCTTGAGAATATGTAATTGCATGTTGACAATATATTTTTTAATAGGAACCACGTGCATTTTCCGAAGGCTTTCTAAAATGGTTACATCGAACATTAATACAAAACAGGGCAATCTCCTGTGAATAGAGCGGTTACGTAACAAGCTCATTTTCAATCACGAAACACATCAGGTAAAAGACTGGTAGAAAATGTCGTATACCAATCAATGATCGTTTTCCATGCTACTATATTATATACGTGCGTTAGGGATTCTGCTTTAACATGCCACATGCCTGGGGAGCTTTGTGGGAGGATGTAGAGGGTTGGGATGGGTACAGATGGAAAGGCCTTCGTTAGTCAAACACCGGACTTACGCGATGTGGACGTCTGTCGGTCCTACAGCGTTTTGTCTGTCTGTGTGTCTGTTTATCAGCCCGGGAGCCTCCAAATGGGTTTTGGCATAAATCCGCGAATGGCTGCATGGCTCTGTAGAACTGCATAGAGATAGCTTCTTAGTAAGGGTCAAGACTTGAACCTAGTCCCCTATACCCTATGCATTACACGGTTGTTTGGATCCAGCGATCCGTATTCGGGTCTGGGATCCAACCCGCTGGTTCCCGCCACCAAAGCCGTGCGTCTGCATTGGCGTTGTCCCGTGTGGGAACCAGCGCCCGGATCAGCACAGCCGATGGGGATCCGGGTCCGTGTGGAATTTCAACCATGCCCCGTCTAAGTTACGACCCAATCTGAGATTCGTGTGCACTCGAATTCACGTTCTTACTGCTGAATCCTGCGTTACGTTAACCTTTGTTTGTTCCGTGTTAGGCTCGTCACAAGGTAGGTCAGCCTAGACACTCCGATCATTAATCAAACATGTAGTAATGTGTGATTATTTGCAGTGGAAATGCCACAAAGTCTCAGCGAGGCTATCAATAATGGAGGCAACCTATAACTTAATTAATAAAGTAATTAAAATTATGGATGTGTAATCTACTCATTCTGAGTAGCAGACCATGCAGGCATGTTCTCGTCTTCTCATTGTAGCTTCTCCGATCCTCCGAGATTCAACTCTGACCACACATTCACAGACTCTCCATCCTCACTCTCAGACCAGACTCTCAGACTCTCCACACAAAGACTAACGCATCCTACATCACACAGACATCACTTCTTGATCGAAAGAGAGCGATGCACCGACACTAGAAGGATGGCAAGAGTGGGAGTGATGAGGGCTTGCCCCGATTAAGGAGAATTTACCCCAAGGACTGCAAATCGAAACCAGTCGGAAGATTTGATCGTATAAGGAGGGAATTCTGGGAAGGGAGAGAGATTCGCGCGGGTGATGGTATTCCCCCAGCGCGTGGACACACAGGACTCTGTTCCAAAGTTCACGGACACACAATTATATGGCCGGGTGGGTGGTCAGGTGGGTCAGCCTATACCCTCTCCCCCCTCTCCGACCCCAGGCTGGGGGGCAGGCTGTGTACCATTCTCAGGCTCCTCGGTGGGCTCCGGGCAGGTGTCGCAGGAGCGGGGGCAGTTGTTGCTCATCCACAGGGCGTTATTCTGGCACCCTCCGTCCTCTGTCCACTGGGGGCATTCGTGGTGAAGGTTTCTGCAGACTTGAAGGGGGGAGAGGGGCGGGCAGGAGGGGGTGTTTTGGGGGTAGGGGGTGGGGGCAGCACATAATGCACGCATGACATTTGCTTGGCTCTCGACCTATACAGACTATAGGCCTACCGTGCTGCTTCAATCTCGTCCTTTCATCGTTTCCATCCGGTCGGTCAAACCCACCTCTGTCCACGCAAACCAGCCCCAATTTGTTTTTTTTGAACAACACATTGACTCCACGCCTCTCGCAGTCATACTTCTACCACTACTCTACCGGTTACTCAAATCCCAGCGATGTATGGATTGTGGCGTGCAGACCTACACGTCCTTACGATATTGGATCGGGGAAAAAACCGACCGATTCACAAGCATCCACACACTGCTCGCCCTTTGAAAATCCTCTCTTTTACCTGTCTGTGTCATGGTATCTGGGTCTTCTTCGAATTCTGCGGTTTCAAGTTGGAGAGAAGAAAGGCGGAAAAAAGATGAGTATCTGGACCTTTACTTTATTTCTCAGAGAAAAACCGAGCGATAAACCTGGTTCTCCAACCCAGTAAAGAGAGTCGACAATTAGGAAAGTGCTGGATAGCTCATGGTAGAGTCCTACCTTCAAGTCCCGGTCTAGTCATAATTTCTTTATTGAGTCAAAGCATTCAGTTTTGGAATTTTCAAGGTAAGATGTTGAGACCTACCTGGTCCATTTTCATTGCAGTTTATTCTGATCTGCTGCGTGTCCCTCGTGCCTGAGGAAATTTGAGATGGGAAGAGAAAGAGACGGATTTCCTCTCAGGAGGATTGTTCAAGATCTCGGTGGTTAGGTCCTACCCTGCGAATTGTGTGAATCTCGAATACGCTGAAGACTGCACGGGCATCAGTAGCAAGAACTACTCTGTCGACAGCTAGTTCATGAGATTCATCATCAAGTCAATTGACAGAGAAAAAACGAGCGAGAAATAGACAGAGAGATAGAAAGACGGAGAGACGGAGAGAGACAGAGGCAGAGACCGAGAGACGTAGAAAGAGAAAGAGAGATCGAGGGATCAAGAGAGAGAACGAGAGAGACCGATAGAAAGTGTGAGAGACAGAGCTATATAGACAGAGGTAGAGAGACAGAGAGAGACAGAAAGAAACAGGACGAGACACAGAGAGAGACACAGAGAGACAAAGACAGAAGGAGAGAGGCAGAGAGACACAGGGAGAGAGAAACAAAGAGAGACACAGAGAGACAAAGACAGAAGGAGAGAGGCAGGGAGACACAGGGAGAGAGAAACAAAGAGAGACACAGAGAGACAAAGACAGAAGGAGAGAGGCAGAGAGACACAGGGAGAGAGAAACAAAGAGAGACACAGAGACACATAGCGAGGCAGAGAGACGAAGAGAGACAGAGCTAGATAGAGAGACCGAGTCAGGGAAAGACACAGAAGGAACAGAGAGACCGAGAAGACAGAGGAAGAGAGAGAGAGAGAGAGAGAGAGAGTCAGAGAAAGAGAGAGACAGAGAGATAGAGAGACAGAGAGACAGAGAGAGACAGAGAGAGACAGACAGAGACAGAGAGAGAGAGAGAGAAAGACAGGCAGAGAGAGAGGGGGTGAAAGACACTTAGAGGACTCCTCAAAGAGCCAGAGGAAGACTTACTCTGATCCTCATCGCACCGGTCCACCAAGTCATTCATGCAGGGGAAGATCTCCTTGACCAGATTGAAGAGGGCGGGGTCGTAGCGCTCCAGCTTCTCGCGGGTGTTGACCTCCACGTCGGTGCTGACGCCGAAGAAGCTCATGACGCCGCGGGCGAAGTACTCGTCCACGGTGTACACGGCACCTGTGCCCGACCACAGCCCGCCGTTCCTGGCGTGGACGTAGGCCCCGAGGAGGCGCGGCTTGAAGGTGGTGATGACGCCGGTGACGCTCATGCGGCGGATGGAGTGGGCCAGCGTGCGCACCAGCTCGTCCCGGCCGTGATTCGCGTCGCGCTCCAGGCAGAGCTGGTTCTCGGCGCCCGCCGTGACCACGGGGATGTGGAGCGTGCCGCCCAGGCCGCGGACGGCGTTGTAGAGCTCGGGCAGGTGCGAGTGCTCGGGGATGTTCACCGTCACCTCCCCAGAGTCCATGACGGCCACCCGACCCCAGGCCCGGTAGAAGGCCTCGCGGAGATCGCGCCGGTCGGCGAAGAGGAAGCGGACCGTGTAGCAGGCCCGTCGCATGGCCTCCTCGTCCGCACGCTCCGTGCCCAGTATGGGGATGTTGTAGGCCTGCGTGAACTTGCGGTAGATGAAGCTGAGACGGAACTGTGCCCGTACTTTGGGCGGGACCGCGGTGACCTCGTGGCAGAGCCACTGGCTCCCCGAAGCCTGCCCTCTCGTGCCGGGGTGGCGGAGGGTGTACTGCAACGTTGAGGCTGTGTCAGAGTTCGAAGGAAAGTAAACAAATGCCACAGAATTAGACTTGAAGGTTTTCAATGGATGGAATCACAAAAAGTGGCCGTCGGATCGAAACTTACAGAAATCTTCCGAATTTCGCAGGAAATACAAGCCGGGATGCTCGCTCTCTTCCAAGACGCCACTTTCTGAAGATCGAAAAACAGAAAAAGAAGAAGAAATTTTACCTGGACATATTCGGGCATGCGTCGATATGGTAGCATAGTGGATTCATGAAGACCTCGGAGTGTTGCGTGAATAGTTAGTCCAATTGCAAATGGCAAAGACATTTCAACAGGGCCAGGATTTGAACCTAGTCCCCTGGTTTGATATACACCGACGCTATAACCTTCTAAGGAGGGGAACTTCCCAAAAGTCAACCATCTTTGCTGGGCAGGGATCCCACTCAGAGGCATTCAACCATTAGCTACCATTGATCGTGAGGGATTACACCCCCTCTTCCATTTTTTATTCAGATGAAAAACAATAGGTACTTGTCAATCTGGCTACAGCAGCTCGGGAAACAACTATGACCCAATATCCACTGATAATAATTGTTGGTCAATAATCGTCCCACTGGAGGGTCGTGTTGGTAACAAAATCAACCACAGACGACACAAACACGTCTGCTGAGACCTTGCCGAGTTCTGTGGAAAATGATTTCCTGTAGTAACGTGTTGCCCGACGTTTTTGCAGCGTCTGGTACCCTGCCCCGTCACGTGCGAGGACGTGGTAGAGACACGAAGGACGCAGACTACATTGAGAGTGCTAAAAAATGGCGGACGGTGGATTTTGATTTTCGATTACGAGGATCGATCCCCAGCGCAATCATCACCTGTGCCGTCATTCTCCAGACAAGTCTTGCAGCTCAGCCGGCAGTTCCAGTTCATCCAACCGGGGTTGGACTCACACTCGCCGCGGTTCCTCCAGGCGTGACACTCGTTCTTCTCGTCCTGACACGCTGAGAGAGGAGAAAGAATGTAACGGCCGCATTACGTATTCCATCAATGTACTCAAATAGGCCATCGAGTACGTGCACAGTAGGCCTATGTACTACAGAAGCTTAACGGCCAAAATGGTGTTTCAAGAATGAAGGTCAACCAGTATGTGAATGTGGAGAGGAGAAGACCATGAGCCATCTCCTAGAATGCCCACTTCTGCCCAATCCCTGTACCCAAGTCGCTATCTCACTGCGGCCACACTAAAGCCCGTGATATTACAACGGGTGAACAAAATGGCGCCCAAGCCCAAGCCCGATTCACAGCCTCCACTTGGCAAAAAACGAGGCCATAGACTCGTGAGCAAAGTGAAGCCGCAGCCCGTTGTTGCTTTGTTGTATCCTGGCTGACTGCTGGACACTCACGGCAGTCGAGTTCGTCCGAGTGGTCCTGGCACTCATTCTCTCCGTTACATCGCTGGCTGGCTTCCAGGCAGGCCCGCCCATTGGCGCAGGAGAACTGATCCGGTCGACACACTGGTTTGCCTGATGGAAGCAAAACATCGGATCGACTTCATCAAACTTATATCTTCTACCACTTTGCATGACGATTTGCTAAGGTCTCTTGTCAAAAAGATCATCGGTTGAGTACCGATTGAATTCATCTGACCGATAAAATTTCCCCCGGTAGAAAGCCGATTGTACTGGACTCCTGGGTGAAAAATACACGATGGTTATCCGGTGGAAACGACATCGGACGGGTCAAATCATCTGATACCCAACCGATGATCTTTTTGACAAGACGCCTATGCACAGAAACCATACGACCTATCACAACTTACAATGTGTTGGCCATCGGAAGTCCACTTGCGAAGGATCGTGAGGCCTTGCAACATCTATACCCTTGACATTGCAGCGCTTTGTACATAGGTTCATTACTGGTGTTGTTAGTTTGTTGTGGTTGCTGCTATTGCTTTGTAGTATTCGTTGATATCACATCTTAAAGTACCTTGAACTGAACAGTCCAGTAGTCCAGTTTCTTCGTCAATTATTTTTTTTCGATTTCAACTTACATTCCTTTTCGTCGGAGCCATCGCCGCAGTCATTATACCCATCGCAGATCAGGCCTTCCTGTACGCATTGGTTGCCATGGTCACATAGAATCTCATACTCGAGACACTGGAGCTCTTCTGTAAAAAAAATCAAAACAATGGATTAGAATGTCCTCCTTGTACCTCTCCCCCTCCAACCTCTTTCTCCTCTCTTTCTCTCCCTACCTCGCTCTCCCCTACCTCTTCTCCCTCCCCTCTCTCCATCTCAACCATCTTTCTCCACCTCTCTCTCACGTTCCACCTTTCTCCCTTCCCCCTCCCCTCTCTTGGCGTCGGTGTTCCTCAGCTCCACCACCTGGTAGACATCCAAGTCACCCCCTCTGTTTCCTCTGCTCCTCGTCAGTTCCACCATTGTTCCTGTCAAGGCCAGGTTTAAACCTCTTACCTCTTCCCCAACGTGTGCAACCTCGTACCTATACCTGCGGCAGACAACCTTGTGCCTTAAAGGCGGACTTACCGGTAGGAGGTTGCGATTCGACGCATGTCCAGCCGTCATCCATGTCCAGCTCGCTACCCTTAGGGCACGTGCACGTGTACGACCCCAGCGTGTTCTCGCAGGTACCCAGGCACCAGCCACGAAATTCAACGCACTCGTTCCTGTCTGGGAACCAACGAATAAACAGTACGGTTTCACTTGAGGCCTGACGCACAGACTTTGGATGGCTTTGTGTGTAGAAGACATGAAAACAGGAGGCCTATGGTTTTGGTTTGGGAGACGGTTCAGGTTTTAGATACCGGAGCCAGTGGCGTTTACAAGAAGAAGAAAAAACATTGCCAAAAGGGCTGCTTATCACTGCCACTCCTTAAACATCAAACAAACGAAAGCCCAATATGTTGTAAATGAAAGAAAGAGAATAAATTATGAATGACAGATCTTGATTGAGAAGTAGAGATAGACAAACACCAAGACACCAACCACATACCATTAGTCCCTCATATAAGATGGTGATTGTTGTTGGTTAATCGATCGCTTACCAGTTGTGATAGTTTTGTAAATGGACGCTGTGGACTTATTGGTAAACTCGGAGTATCTCACCTGTGCAAAGTTGATCTGCCTCGCTGTATGTGAATCCCGTCTCGCACATGCACGTGCAGGATAACATGTTGAGTGCACCAGCTCCTGGGCACTTCCCGTAGCATTCTATGGGAAGACAGTTGTGTACATGTGTGAAGTCAAACCTTGGATTCGATGTATTGGTTGTTTATTTGGCACCCACCCTTGTGAGTTGGGTCCTGTGGTTCGAATCCCACCCTATGTCTATACGAATTTTTATGCGGATTTAGTCTGACTGTCTGTCTGTCGGTCGGTCTGTCTCTCCTGTCTGTCTCGCTGTCTCTCCCTCACTCTCTGTCTCTTCACACGTCTGTCAATCTTCTATAACTACCTCAAATTGTCTCTGTGTCTCTCTTAGTCCTTGGCTCTTTGAGGAGTCCTCTATGTGTCTTTCACCCCCCCTCTCTCTGTCTGTCTATCTCTCTCTGTGTCTGTCTCTCTCTGTCTCTCTCTGTCTCTCTCTGTCTCTCTCTGTCTCTCTGTCTCTCTGTCTCTCTCTGTCTCTTTCTGTCTCTCTCTCTCTCTCTAGCTCTCTGTATCTCTCTGTCTCTCTCTTTCTCTCTCTATCTTTCTCTCTCTCACTCTCTCTAGGCGTATCTGTCTCTCTGTCGTTCCCTATTAGTCTCTCTGTGTATCTTTATCGTAACATGGGTATCAACAGCCATGTTGAGGTGCTTTAGGAGACGCACCCGTATTGCTAGGATCCAATGGAGGGTTAGGGATGCACGTTATCTCGTCGGAATTGAGTTGGAAGTCACGGTAGCAATAGCAGAGGAAGCCTGCCTGCGTGTTGATGCATCCCTGCTCGCAATTATGCCTTCCCAGCTCACATTCGTCAATATCTGTGGCACGAAACAGAAGGGAAATTGCTGCGTTTACAGGCAAAACCCAAAATGAAACGAACTAGTATAGTGCACACAAATTATTGCGGCCGAATGTTAAACCTTTATATATAGAAACTGGCATTGATTTTCCATACCATCAGTAGTTGGTACAATCTTTTACGCTGCAGAAAGTCTGATACATGCCCGGTCCCTGGCAGCGCAGAGTGGTGGCCTTGACAAGCACTAAGGGTCCTCTACACCACCAATTAGTGACGGTGATGCTGACTTAAACAGATTAGGGCAATTGCTTCCCGGTTAACCTGAAAGATCAGAGGTCGCCGCGGGTCACCTAGGGGTCAAATTGTGCCCTTGATGCGTGGGTTAGAACCGAGGAAAGAGCAGCAATGCGTTCCTACGGTAACCAGTATGCCAGTCCATAGACCGGGCTGTGTGCTCAGTCATTGATGTCTGTAACATCTGCCGCCCGCAAACAAAGCTACCCTACTCCGTGTTTCCCACGTTTTCACTACGCATCCTTCTTCGGTGGACAATCTATCTTCGAGGTAGTCAAGGTTTTTCATGACTTCTTTGCCTTCTTTGACTTCTTTGCCGTGATCTTTGCCTGTGTCTATACTGGTTTATCTTGCAATCTCACCCGCACACTCTATCTACCCCAAGGTGTAGAACGGAGAGGTATCGGAACGGCTTCTTCCCTCGTTCTGCCTCCATCTGGAATTCCCTCCCTGGTTCTTGCTTTCCCCCTGCCTACGATCTTGCCCTTTTCAAAAGGAATGTCAGCTCCTATCTTCAGCCTTCCTGAGTCCCTCTCCATCTCCTTCTTTCCTTAGCCCTTAACCTTGAGTAGCTTTTTTAGCATTGTTTTGGGTGAATTTGCATAAAAAAATTACTCCTATCTGAACAACAATCGTCTCAATTGATTTTGCTGGAAGGCAAGTGGGCATTCAACTGACAACACGGAAGGTAACTCTTCACATGCGATCAGTTGAGGCTGGACGCAATGGTATCTCGTTCGAGAGCACCTCGCAGCACCAACTGATTCTCATGCATCCTCCTACCGAGGCATTTCTCCTGGAAGTAATCGTATTTGAGGCCGTCGCTCTGGCAGGAACATCGGCAGCTGTTCCGGTCCAGCTCAGCCTCGCCCAGGCAGACCAGTCCCCGACAAGCTGCACGGAGAAAACACCCCAAAAAGAGAGAGAGAAAAACCACGAGGAGACGATCTGTTAATAGCCTTAGCACATGGGGAGTCGCAGTGAGATTGAAATCGTACACGGCGTTGCAAATTGTACAATCGTTGGATTGAGGAGCTGCTAGTTTAATCTCGTCATTGGTTGTGTCAGAGATGTTTGCAGTTTGTGGTTGAATTGTCTTCGTTTAGGTGCACAATCTGTACACGTGGTATCCGATGGTCAATGGGATGGTGGCTGTTGTTCGATCGACCTTCATCCTCCTTCATGACGTCACGGTAAATTGATCTCCTAGAGTAGAGAGAGGCGACATGGCTATACGACGTGCACGTGGGCTTCCCACGACGTTTGTGAGTCTGAGCCGGTAACCGCCTAATTTGTTGAATACAGGAGTTGGATAGATTATGAACATGCTAGCTCCATGTTCCACGGGTCATAGGTTGCTTATGGGATGAGTCTAGAGCACTGTGCATATGGGCACACTCCGGACCAGGAATCATCCTTCAAATATCACTCTACACATGGTAAAGTGCTTAATACCTTTGTGTTCATTTTTGTAGCGTGATTTGACCCCTGGTGAGTTAAGATATTTGGTACAAGATACTTGAGGTGGCTCACTGTACTTATAGTTGAATAAGGAGTTGGGACAGTGTTGTATATGACGTACGTATGACTCTAGGTTCCTTCAGGCAATGTTTGCCATTGGCGTGCAGGTTATACCCAACGGGGCAGATGCAGTAGTACGATCCTCGGCTATTGGTGCAAGCTCCACCGATACAGTTAGTCTCGTCCTGACACTCGTCTATGTCTACGAATGGAAACAAAAATTAGAACGACAGAATTCAGCACGTCTGCTCCTATTTCACCAAGCCACCACACGACCTCAAGCGCCCGGCACTGGAAAACAGGTGTGGCGGGTTCGAATCCCGCCAGAGCTGCCTGTGCTTTGTGGAGCTGACTTAATTCATATAATTTAGCAATGGAGAGAAGCTACATTATGAACACTTATATTTGAACTCATTTACAGGTACAAAGGTACCTTGAAATTCATATAAAAGATAGGGTATATCAATTTTTTCCCGAAGTTCTTAGCTTCCACACTTTGTCAAACTCAACGTATACATACACATAATAACACTCATATATGTAAGGTTCTGCTCAATCCGTCAACCATGTCATGAGAAAAAACCTTGGAAACGAAATCAAACGATGATTTTTTTCCAGACATAAAGGATGTTATTAACATAAACGATTTACCGGCAAGCCACAACCTACGATCAGAACCATACTGAGTTTCAAATCTTACTAAAAAAAAGGGCTTTCTGCTTTTGAGAAAGGTCCTGCTAGGATCGAAACGCCAGGCCTTCTACATTTTGCAGATTCGCTCCTCTACTTACCTTCACAGGAACTGCTACTTGAGCTGTACTCGTATCCCTGGTTACAGACACAGATGCATTGGTCTTGTAGAAGTTGCGCGTTACTATCGCACGAACGTCGGCAAGCACTGGCTACTTAGAGACACACACAGCGGGAGAAACTTTGCTTAAAAAGGGGAGTTAGGGAGATGATCTGGAAGGCCGTATTTCTTACGGTGAGTTCACTCCCTAGGTACGGGTAGATATTGCGTAAAATTACCACTGCCTGTTTTGAAACTGGGCATTTTCTAAGATTAAGATTTGGTCCATGATAATTATGTTGGTATTTCTTTATGGCTTTTTACCAGAACAATTGAAGTCTTCATTATCTTTAAACTAAATTGAATGACGTTTCGATCTTTTCTCAAAGGAAGAGTCTGCGATTTGCATTGTGGTGAATTTCGTCAGTAAGCAGTTTTCAAATTTTTTGTATATTACTCTAAATTAATTAAGGAAAGGATCTAATTATACAAATGACGCGAAATGAATTTCTAAGCGTATAATGGGCGTAGATATTTTGAAATGAACCGTTTTCTGCCGGGCGCGTCCGGTTTTTGGGCAACCCTGTGAAAAATATCATGGCCAGCTACGATTTTTGAAATAAAAAAACAAAATCAAATCCAAGAAATGATTGAGTTAAAATCACCGGCTACTGGGGGTGTTCCTACGTCTTCCAGGAAGTGTATCGTTGGAGCCGCCGGGTTAACGCGGGGAGCCGGTCGTGTGGTTGGGGGTTGCGTTGGGGCTGGCGTCCTTGGAGGGGGCTATCGAAACGAAATAAAACAAATTAATGTGATATGAAAATCAAATAAGCAGGACCTTTTCGAAGGCAGAATAATGAAATTTATGATAATTATTGTTTACAAACGTTCCCGGTAATTTGTTTCTATTTTTTTTTTTTATAATTTCATAAATTAATTTAGATTGTTTACAGAAAATTTCCCAGTCATTTTTTCTTTATTTGTTTGTTTACAATTTTATGAATTAAAATTGTTTACAAATAGTTCCCAGTTTTGAAAAAAACATGTGGAAAAATTACAGGATATATGGCAGTTAATGGTTGAACTGCTTCTGACTGGCACCCCCACCCCGACGAAGACTAGTTGACTATTTGGGAAGCCCACCATCTAAGGGCTGGATTGCAAAGATGGTAAGAGCACTGAACGCAAGACCAGAGGTCTCGGGTTTAAGTCCCGGTCCTGTCAAATTTTTCTTTACCATTTTTCCCCCAAAATAATATTATTACCAAAATTTAAAAACTGCAAATGCAAATCTCAACGAATTAAAGGGGCCCTTGGTTGTGATCCCAGCAGGACCCTATTTTGCCTTCGAGAAAAGTTCCTGCCTGGTTCGAATCCCACCATAGGCTAACCTCAAACCTTGACCACTGAAATAATCAACTCCACAATACAAGATTGACCCCTACCAATTATTTTGCAATTCTTGTTTGCACGTAAGGAGCTGGATTTCAAATTTAATGATCTTCCTTCATAAGTATTCCCTTTACTGAAGTGAACTTGGGACTAAGAAGATTTAATTTCTGAGGTTTTTAATGCGATATAGTTTCGGATGTTTTTTTTCGTTCTGGTTTCCGTCATCAGGATATTGCTGGGGAGGATCACTGGCACGTTTCGGTGAGATGGATTACGAACGATTCGGTGAAAAAAAAACATCCGTAGAGGGGAAATAATGGCATGACTCAATCACTGATTCATGAGAGGAAGTTCCATAAACACAGCAGGTTCCGCGTGGGAGAAAAAAATAGATCGGTTTCGTCCCATTGTTTGAGACAACTAGGTCCTTTGTTCGACCCTATAGCCTCCCATGACCCAATTATTGTCTGTCGATGTGTCCAGATCTCAAAGAATTCTGCTTGCAACCTCATAATTATTAATCTCATCTTGGAATCCAGCAGTCTGACGAAGAACAGAGCACATCACACTGTCAGAAACAATGAGATACCTTCTCTTCTCAGAACCACTCTTGTTGCTCTTGACTCAGTTTGTCCATAATCTGCCCCTTGTCTTACTCATTAATAGTTTCTTATCTTCATTCTTGCTCTATTAACTAATGATTAATTACTATGAGTTTGTTTGTTTACCTGGGCACAACAAGCTTCAGCTTTTAGGGCGATGCCTCAACACCCTGATATTGTCTGATTAATACCGTAATACTTAAGTCTATATACTTGTGTGAACCTAATTATATGTTGTTGAATTGAATTGGACAGTGACACCTGAAGGTGTGTCATCACGGTTTAATATTTATTTTTTTCGACATGATCAATCTACAAGGTATACGCCTAAACAAACCACAGAATGAGCCACAAAATGACATCAATGATTGAACGGTTGTCGGATCAGAGAATTAGTCCTATAGGTACGGGGTAACAATAAAGCTCAGTGACGATCTAAAAGGACCACAGAATGACCTACGTCAAAGAATTTTAAACATATATCGGGTCGTCAACCTCTCATAAACTCCCATTATTTGTGAAATATTTAGCGGGCCTGACATCTCGATGCTAACTAAAAAAAAATCGAGAGTTTTTGATCTTCGAGAAAGGTCCTACTAGGATCGAAACGTCAGGCTCTCTGCTGTATTTTGACTTGCACTGTGGTCGTGTAGGGAAGTGGGGAGTTTGTAACGTTTCTAGATGACTTCATCCCGAGGTTTCTGATTCAGACCAAGTGATCGAGGAGGAAAACGGTGTGGGAACAATGGTCCAGGCGGATGTGCGCGTGGTATAGGACTATTGGGACTTATCCCGAAAATCGTGACCGGGTCGGACGCACGTCCTATAGTCATGCGACCTTGCATCACGCCACTAATCACCCACCTACCCACCAACCCACCCACCCACCAGCCCGTCTGGTCGGCATGCAGCCCTGGACGCCGGTGTGAATGACCCCCCTCCCACGGGGGAAGAAACGTGCCTGGAACTTGGCTGTAAAGGCCCGGAATTCGACAGTGAGTGGCTTGGATGGCCGGTGGTCGTGGTGGGTGGGTTGGCCGTGGGTTTACGGTGATCTTCAGACACTGGTTTCCCTCGGACACGGAGTGGGTTTACCGGAATGAGGGTACAGGGTTCAGGCGAAGGTCTATCCTTCCATGCAGGAGTAACTGTATATCGGTGCAACCCTCTCTGGAGTCTGAACCCAAGCCTCCCTGTCCTGTACTCTATAGCGCAGTCCCTCCACCACCACGGCACCAGTCCAGTGTCTTCACCGACTGAAACATACTTTCCAAACAGCGAGGCAGCGTCTTGTATTCGATTGGTAGAGTGATATTGGATTGATCAGGATATCATTCTCAACACAGGCATTATATATCCATCCGAAGTACAAAATGTGAACCGTTACCTCAAAGGTTTGCATAGGTTTAGGGTGAGCACAAGTAGAGCAATATGTTGTAAATCCTATTTCTTTGGCTCCTGGTGTGTATTTGAGCATGAGTATCTTTCCTTCTCCAACCTCCTCAGCATCTCTCCATGTTCTAGGAGCTTGGTTGGATTCTCTCTTGTGTCAACCGCTCTTCTCAAGTTCATTGTCCTTTTGTGTGCCTACACTTTCAGTCCGTTCTCTAGTGTCCACGATAATGCAGCCCTTGATACGCCATTTATGTCCATTGTCAACACATGCTCAATCTATGTCCACCTTCTATTGATGGCATCTCACTCATTGTTTGAGTAAATGCTCATTGTCTGATTTCTCCATTTGTAATTCTCAAAATTTAGTGGGCCTGACGTTTCGATCCTAGCCGGACCTTTCTCAAAGGCAGACCTTTGAGAAAGGTCCTGCTAGGATCGAAACGTCAGGCCCACTAAATTTTAAGATTTACATTTTGGTAATTTTAGTCAGTAAGCAGTTTGCAACATTTTTGTATATCACCATTTGTAATTCTTGTTGGCCGGCGTATGTTTTCAATACTCTTTCCATTCGTCTTTCAATACTGACCAAACAATGCCATTTTAATGGACTCACCGACTAGGCTTTCTCAACCGTTCCTTCCCAATCGAACTTAAATACATTTGTATCCCAGTCGCAGTCGTTTTTTTCTCTCTCCAATTCAGCACAAAGCCAATCATGTAACCGGTTGCCAGGGAGACCATTTCCACTCCTAGGGCGGCCGTCAAAACCAGGTCACGGGCAGCTAGCACCGGTGGATATGGTCCCAACG
This sequence comes from Luidia sarsii, assembly GCA_949987565.1. Lineage (NCBI taxonomy): Eukaryota > Metazoa > Echinodermata > Asteroidea > Paxillosida > Luidiidae > Luidia > Luidia sarsii. The sequence continues at coordinate 1,032,887 of OX465108.1, read as the reverse complement.
GAAGCACGATTACCACCATGGGTTGCACAAGACATAACAGATGTGCCGTCGAACCTATTTTTACTGGCATTGGAACTTCTAACTCAAAATGTTCCATGAGCGATATCCAACCGACATTTTGACCAACATCGGTCTATTTATCTACCGGTAACAATTAAACCCAAGTTTTGGATCAGCTGACTCCCAACATTTCGGATAAATCCAGTGCTCGGCAGATTTTGTATTACAGTGAAAGTCGAACCAGCGAAACGCGTATACATATCTTGAGGACTTTCCTCGGAAGAACGCAGATGTCCTGACAAGCTTCAAAGTTATCCTTCATAATATTGACAGATGAAAAACGTATTTCCGCCATTTTTGCAACGCATTTATCGGTAATTCTTGAGAGTCGTTTACAACCCCCCTCCCACTTTAAATTCAACATGTTTTCCCAAGCGAATTGGAAAAGCACCTGTTCAGTGGAATACACATTTTTGAGGAACCAAATCTATAACGCACGTACCGGAAGAGAGCGGTTTTATATACGTCACAATTTCTTTGAATTGAAAACAAGACGAAGACATCGTCCACGTAAGACCAAATGCTGTGAGAGGAATGTGCTCAAACGAAATGAAAATGTTTCAAGAGAAAATGGGGATTTTGTTTTTCGAGCAAATCGGATATCAGTTAACCACTGAGCTTAGAAAAAGGCCTGAGATCTCTGGATTTTTCTCCATGTCCTTACCAAGTCAAAAAGGCCGACAATCTGATACACGAATGAAGACCACCTTTAAGGGATTCTGCGTGGGTGAGAGATGAGACTGTACTCACTCAACCGACTAGCTGAGGATAGAGATGAGCAACGATGGAATAATACTAGACTCAGGTCTACCTGCGTGCTTTGAATCGTCCTTCGTAACCATGAGTCATTTTGATATTCACAAAACCCTTGTTCCGTGGCGGACTGAAACGGTAGGAATGCGCAGTAATGAAAGGCAGATGCGATCTGTGGTCTAACGTTGCTTCTGATGAAAGCGCTGATGTGCTAATTAATGAGACGCCGTTTATTTGGCACGCTCCGATAATTTTGTGTTTTAACTTGTGCGTCAAAGCGTGGGTTGTTTCGAGAAACTGCAAGGACACATATGGCGGGAGGCGTTCGTCTTTATTGAACTTACTGCAATATCACTGACGAACATCGTGTGACATTCTGAGAACGCTTTAGAAGGTATGACGTCACCTCTCTGAGATAGACGTATCTAACCTTGTACTGTTACGAGCTAAATGCATAACGTGCTCCATCTCGTAATTACAAAAAATTGGAGGGCATGAAGATTCGATCCTGGCAGGACCTTTCTCAAAGACAGAATCATTCTACCTTTGAATTAAAAGGTCCTGTAGTTTCCAATTTCTTTATTTCTCGTAGTTTCGATAAACCTCAAAAGTTAGAGGGCGTGGCGTTTCGATCCTAGCAGGACCGGTCATTTTAGTCAGTGAGCAGTTTGCAACAGTTTGTTTGTATTAACTTCAGTTTTGATAACCGTAAGTCCATTTGTCGACTGTTTTTCTGTCCGATGTACTCGTCATGAATTGTCCAAATATAGTTCCAATGGATGCTTCCCTACAATGTCCAGTAGAACACACTTCCATCTTGCTCATCCAGCCGTAATGTCCACTCGCCCGTATGCCCGGTAATCCTTCCTCATCGGCCCCGCATCCTCGCATCAGTCCACAAAGGCAAACAATCGGAGGAAAAAAATGGTCTCTTTCCTCCAGAAAGTGTCTCGAATCAGAGGACAAAGGGTCATCAAGGTTGCTCGCCAAAGGGATGGAAACCTAGGCCCCCTATTGATTCCCTGTCTCTGCATGGAAGAAGATGGTGAGTTTGTGTGCACTGCAAGGGTCACGTTTCGCCACCAGACTCGCCAGAGCAGATTACCGCGGGATCACTTTGCTCCAGGAAAATGTCGACTAAGCTATAATCATTGCCGTCCAGACACGGACGGGGCGTGGGCTGAACACCTGACCGCGAACTTGATAACCGCGTCAAGATTGACAAGGGCTTACAGCACCGCTAGCCTAGGAAATAAAGGGGAAGGTTTGCCTTAAACCTTCGTAAGGTCTGCTGGGTACATTACCGGTCCAGAGAGAGAGCCCAATAGATTGTAATTGTCCGACTGTCCTCACGTTATTGGTCAAATTATGACCAGGTGATAGACAGTGTTAGTCAAAAGCCAATCATAACCACCTGGTTTTTTCCTTATAAAACCAGATCAAGAATTGTTTCTTATTACACTGCACGACCAGACCAAGTTTACGGGGCAAAACGATTTTAGCCAACACTTGAATTTCCTGACTTCTAGACAGTGAGGTCTCCTTGACGTTTGGTGGCCAGTAAGCTCACCTCGATGAGCTTAAAAAAAAAGCACAATGAGGCAAACTACATGTAGATTGAATAGGGAAATGTCTGGGTTTTTTTTAATGCATACTCGCCCAAAACAAGGCAATAAAGCCACTCAAGGTTAATGGCTAAGGAAAGAAGGAGATAGGGAGGGACTCAGGAAGGCTGGAGATAGGGATTGGCATTCCTCTTGAAAAGGACAAGATCGTATACTGGTGGGAAACACGAACACGGAAGGGAATTCCAGAGAGAGGCTGAACGAGGGAAGAAGCTGTTCTGATACCTCTTTGTTCTACACCTTGGGATAGATAGAGTGTACGGGTGAGAGGAGGCAAAAGGTGTGAGAAGAGGTGATGCAGCAGGTTGACGCACTCGCTCTACCAATAATTTATGAACTGCAATGTCCAGCAAAAATTAACCCGAGTATAGACCTGCGATAAACGTCGTCAAAATTATCGTAATTGATTGGCCACCTGTTTCTTGTTTCAATGCCCACACCTCGGGCAAGCACCTGTTCTTGCAGGAGGGTATTCAAGGTCGATGCTAAGAGGGAAACCCGCGTAGACCCCCCTTCTCCCCACCCTCCAGATACTTGGAATTGCAGTGCAGCCAGAGAGAAGTGGAATTGGAACAAGATCGCGCTGCGAGTCAGTGTGAATGTCCCTGGACAATTATGCGATTTCATCATGTTTTCTTAAAGAACAAAATACCACTCGTCAATAGTGTCCTCGATTTATAGTGCTGAGATGAGAGGCGTGTTGTCTTGGGAATCAAATGGTACATTGGACAGGACTTTCGAGAACGCTACCGTACATATTGACTTTTGGTCATCCTTTCCTCATAAGACGAAGAAATTCAAAGTCGTGGCATACATTTACTACCTTTTAAAGGCAAGTGGTGTTCTAAAGTGACTTAAACTATTTATTTTAAAAGAAATAATGAGAGGGTAAGACGTTTCGATCCTAGCAGGACCTTTGGGAAAGGTTCTGTTAGGACCATCTACGTATAATATACATATATTATGTTTGATTTTCAATTTGCTCATTTCATTTAGGAGGCAGTTTTAAACTTGCTGTATCACTGCTACACTGACATCATTTTACTCGAACACGGCATAGTCCCGGTATTTGGGCACGTTCTGATCTGACTGTTCGTCGGCTTCGTCTCTGTTTTCCCAAAAGTTGTCAGAGCAGGAGGGAGTTTCTTTGTTTGTGAGTCCTGTACAAGATGGAGGACATCTTCTCCCCAAAGCCGAAGCCGAAGACGTCCCTCCTTTAATTATTCATGGCTCGTAAGAGGTAGAGCCCGGGCCTGGGTGTAAGCCTGGTGTTGGGAAAGGTTCCCTGGTTCGGCATGGACAAGAAGACGGTGAAGCTCACCTGAACTTTCGGCTTCCTCCGTCGCTTCTTCTTGGTCTCCGCCGTCTGCATCAGCAGCACCACCAGCAGTAAGATGATGACGGACACTTTCCTGAACTTCATTGTCCTGGAGAGAGTTGCAAGATTTCCTCCCCTCCAACAAAAAAGATCACATTAATCTCGTAGTCCCAGACCGGTGATACCGACACTTCTGGCAGGGAGTAGTGGGGCGCCGGTAACCGTCTGTCGGCCACCGATGAGAGGGTGGATACAGAAATGAAACACAGAAATGAAATCAGATCCCGTCACAACAATCAGACAAGCTGATTTGTGGTCAAGAGTGGGGCAACTCCTTGGCGTATGCTTATGCCGTGCGACTCCAAGGAACAGGGTACCGACAAGACCGAGGCAGCGGTGTCTCGATCACGGTCTTACGCTGCTGTCTTAGCGATCAGAAGACGAGGATGTGTTTTTTTTCTTCTTCTGAGCCTCGGAAGGACGTCTGCGTTTCCGGTGCCCGCCTCCCAGCATATGTTGGTGGGTTCAACTCCAGCGATCTGTATTCCCAGCGACCCGCCGACCGGTTGTGTGATCCCGGGTCAGGCGTTGGTTTTTATATAGGGCCGGCCTATCGCCGATACCACACCGCAGCGCACCGCACTCTGTCTGAACTTAGCGGCAGGGGAAAGGAACATAGACATGCTCAAGTCGCCCCTGCTGTCAGTATAATGGTTCGAGTCTGTCCAGTCTCGTGCACAGGTTGTTTTCTCCCAATTTCTGAACGACAAATCCTGACTTGAATATCAAACAAACACGAAGTCAGTTAGTGTCATCATTTAGACCAAACAACGAACTAATAGTCTCTCGTGAATTGTAATTTTTTTTTTCAACTAATTTTCTGACCAAACTTTGATCATTAAATTTTCAAAAGTATAGAGGGCCTGACGTTTCGATCGCAGCAGGACATTTTTCAAAGCCTTTGAGAACGGTCTCGAGTCGAAATGTCAGACCCTTAGAGTGGGCCTATTTAAAAAAAAATTAGATATTTATTACATTTTGATAACCAATCACCATGTGATTTGGCCATTATAATTTTTTTGTTTGGGTCGAGAACGAAAACGAATGGCTTTAATTACTTCATAATAATTATTGTATGCACGCCCGACGTGCTTTTTGCAAACTAAAATCACGTGGCAAAATTAATGACGAGTTCAACCCGGACACGTCCACACGAACCAAGATCAGGCAGCTAGAACAGCGCCCTCTTCGGCATTATAATCGGTATGCCTAATACTTGGTCTTTTTTTATTGCTGTCTCGATTTTCTGAGTGATTTGGACCAGCTTTTAGACCGATTTACAGAGGAGTTGGAAAACCTGTGCTGCCATAGGGGCAAGAATTTAGACCCAGGCAAACTTTTTTTATTTTCATCTTTAAAAGGAGTACATGAAGATATGAGCCCTGCCCTGCCCTGCCCTGCCCTGCCCTGCACTGCCCTGCCCTGCCCTGCCCTGCCCTGCCATGCCCTGCCCTGCCCTGCCCTGCCCTGTCCTGCCCTGCCCTGCCCTGCCCTGCCCTGCCCTGCCCTGTCCTGTCCTGTCCTGCCCTGCCCTGCCCTGCCCTGCCCTGCCCTGCCCTGCCCTGCCCTGCCCTGCCCTGCCCTGCCCTGCCCTGCCCTGCCCTGCCCTGCCCTGTCCTGCCCTGCCCTGTCCTGTCCTGTCCTGCCCTGCCCTGCCCTGCCCTGCCCTGCCCTGCCCTGCCCTGCCCTGCCCTGCCCTGCCCTGCCCTGCCCTGCCCTGCCCTGCCCTGCCCTGCCCTGCCCTGCCCTGCCCTGCCCTGCCCTGCCCTGCCCTGCCCTGCCCTGCCCTGCCCTGCCCTGTCCTGTCCTGTCCTGTCCTGTCCTGCCCTGCCCTGCCCTGCCCTGCCCTGGCCTGCCCTGCCCTGCCCTGCCCTGCCCTGCCCTGCCCTGCCCTGCCCTGCCCTGCCCTGCCCTGCCCTGCCCTGCCCTGCCCTGCCCTGCCCCGCCCCGCCCCGCCCTGCCCTGCCCTGCCCTGCCCTGCCCTGCCCTGCTCTGCCCTGCCCTGCCTTGTCCAGGCTAGTCCCTTTTATTGTCTGGTTGCATTTTTCTTCTTCGATATTTAGCATTCAGAGCATCAAAAGCCTCATTACCCGTTGCCATGGTGAAATCGTTGGTAACCGTGGTCATTAAATAACACCCGCGTTGTTGTTCGCCTACAGACAGCTCGGCAGTGATGATTGTTACCCAAATCATTAAGATGTTTATCTACTCTCGTTATCAATGCCACCTGCATCACTGTCACTATACCCTCCTGCCTGACACGACCAAATTGATGGAGGTAGATTAAATGAAACCACACGATCGTCATTAGAGTGACAGTACTCACGATCGGTTGTCGTATTGGCCGCGTAGGTCGCTAGGACAAAACGTGTCCACTTTATTTCTGTTGGAATGGTAGGCATCTCGACTCCTCTCCACCGATCAATACTTTCCCCGTTGTGCGGCTCAGAGAATAATGCCTAAACGCGTGCGTGAGGGATAAACGCGAAAACTATAAGCTTTTAATTTGACGCCTTCGTCCAAACAGAGGGAATGTGAACATAGGGAAGAGAAAGGCAGGGACATCGGTACAATTAATTACCCTCTCATTAAATCACAAAGGTTTGACATCAGGAAATAATTTGGTCAGAATACTGTAATTGCTGTGATTTTGGTTTCAAAACAGACTTAGACATGGGTTGTTACTTGGTGCCATTTTTCGTGTATCGCTGATTCGGGTCACGATGACCAAAATGTATTACCAAAATTACCAAAATGTAAATCTTAAAATTTAGTGGGCCTGACGTTTCGATCCTAGCAGGACCTTTCTCAAAGGATCGAAACGTCAGGCCCACTAAATTTTAAGAACTTATTCTTTATTTCAGAAAACAAACATGAAAATTAGCCCTGATTTATGACCCTGACAAGATCTTAATGAAGGTGACCTTAATCGAGGTGACCTCGGTCAAGTTCATCTCGATCGAGGTGACCTTGATCGAGGTCAAGGCAATCTTGGTGAAGGTGACCATGGTCAAGTTCATCTCGATCGAGGTGACCTTGATCGAGGTTAAGGCAATCTTGGTCAAGTTGACCCCGATCAAAGTGACCATGGTCAAGTTGTCCCTGATCAAGGTGACTGTGGTCAAGTTGACCCTGATCAAGATGACCATGGTCAAGTTGACCCTGATTAAGGTGACCATGGTCAAGGTCGTCTTGGTAATCGAGTTGGCCTGGAATAAGATGACCTTGATCAAGTTCAACTTGGTCAAGGTGACCTTGTTAAATATGACCTTGTTAATGATGACCTTGATCGGGGCTACCCTAATATGATGACCTGTTTAAGTTGACCTTGATCAAGGTGACCTTAATCGGGTCGGCATTGATCGAGGTGACTTTGATCGAGGTGACCTTGATCAAGTCTTATGAAGGGGTTGTGCCAGAATTGAGATGAACATTTGTTTTTGGAGATTTAATTTCTGGTAATTCATGTTAGTAAAAATAAAACATAGCTGGGACTTCACACTCCATCTCTCCGACCGACTCGACTCGATGCTCGGTGACTCGAAAAGAAGGCTGTATGTTAAAGGGTCTGTCGCACTTTTAAGGGCAGAGAAGGATAGCGAACTCACACCTGACCCAGATCCAAAGCAACAGGTGATTGGTTTTATGTCTAAAAGACAATTCTTGGTTTTCATTTCCTCACAGGCAACATAGCTCCATTCCTTTCAATAGCAAGTATAACCCACATACCACGACTGCTTCCTTTGGATGTGTAAGATGTAATCAACCAGTTGCTTCAAACGACACGGCAAGGTACTATGTTTTTTAATTTGCGGTAACACAAGGACCATTTAAAAACGGGAGCAACAATTGTCTCATTTCGGAAATGAAGTCTTGCAGATTTTCACGATGGCATTTTATGGAGTTGTACTCCTACACGAACAGGTGGTCCATGAAATAGGACAATATCATTTCAGTACACTGAACTATGTTGGCACATCCCGATTCCGACACACAGAGCGAGTGCCCCAATTCAGGAAGACCATTTTTCTACAGGCCTTAATAAAAGAGATGAGAGGACTTGACGTTTCGATCCTAAAAGGACTTGTCTGAAAGTTGAATGAGTCTGTCTTCAAGGAAGCCCCTACAAGGCTCGAAACGTCAGGACCCTCTTAATTTCTATGAAGTTTTAGGATCGTTTTTGCCAATCAAATCACTTACATTTGCAACACGTTAATTAGTGCAATTAAACAGGATTGAAAACTCCTGGCCCTTGTAACTTGTTTGTGTAGTTGAAATTAGAACTTAGAATTTATAAGCATTCTAAATAAATCAAAATAAAATTTCTTGAATAAGCTTAATAGAAAGTGAGTATAAAGTTTCCCAATTGCACTTTTTTTTTATTTAGCAGATAGGCATTGACCTGCCAGGACCCCTTGTCAATGTGCGTTGCCCTGTTGAATTAAAACAAAACAAGAGGCGACTGTACTGTGCTATCTATTCATAGGCGACTCGTAAATCGTTCCCAAAGCTACCCTGCGATATCGCCTTCATTAATCATGTATTATGAGAACAGAACCCAGCCAATCAGCCGCTCCCTCCCATAGCCCCACCGAGACTGATGCTTCAATAGACCTGCTTTACCTAAAAACCAAAATAAAAATCCTTAGGTTTTTTTTCTGAATTAGGTTAAGCTCGACATCGGCCGCGAAATTGGCATGGCCTGAGTAGAACTAACGACTTGTTGCCATCGATTGTAAAACATTGCTGTAGCGAGAGCGTGGAGTCTAATGGCTCATAGCAAACACAAGATGTGAAATTACCGCAATTGTCATTTGGAAATTTTGAACAATTGATGAAATTGTAAAAATGACAAAGACTACTTTGACTGGACCGGGACTTGAACCCGAGACATCTGGATTAACGTACCAGTGCTCTTCCATCTGAGCTATCCAGCCCTTAGATGGTGGCCTTCCCTAATTGTCAACTAGTCTTTGCCGGGGTGGGGGCGCCAGTCAGAAGCAATTCAACCAATTGTTTTCGTCACATTGTTTCAAAAAGTTCCCAGGCAGTTTTTCATTGATTTGCTTAATTTATTAAATTGTAAACAAATAAAGAAAAAAATGACTGGGAACGTTAGTAAACAATTTCATAAATTTTATTACTCTGCCTTCTATAAATGTGATGCCCGGATCGAAATTTGCATCTTGATCATTTAACCTATAGTGCAGCACTTTTTAATATTGGATTTCTTTCAGGAGACATTTCTCACTCCACCTACTTCCAGACGTCTGTGCTGGCGTTATCATGGTTCGCTAGGCTTGATGGATGCATTATTGCCAACCTTTTGACGAACCTCCTCTCCATTTAATTAATGTTCCCCGCCCATTTTTTTATCCTCGACCAATTTTTATTTTGTTCTAGAAACCAGATAAATGGGTCACGCCTGCGTCCTTAATACACCGAAACCACGAGACCGCGAGACCGTCATTAGCCGAAGTTGACACCGACGATCGTCCTCCTCCCTCGGGCAGGGGATGCAGCACACGTGCCCGTCGATCCGCTCCGCTTTTCTCCCAAGGCCGTGTGGCAGGCCGCGTGGTTGTCCGTCGGAAGTCTGGTTGCCAGGGAAACGTCATCAGCGTAGTCAAGCGAACATACCCACAGACAGTCACCGCGTGGATGTGACAATGTTCCACGGACGAGCGCCTTGCGTTACCACGGTAACGATTGACGTTTCGATAAACACCATGGCGTTCGGGCGGCAGGAGAGGCATACGGTGCGTCTATTTTTTTTTTTGGAGGGGGAACCAAGGTTTGGCTCGGTTATATCTGGTTGGCTTGGTTCTGTGAAAATGTGTGCTCCTCATCGCTCACTTAGACTCTAACCCAACTTAAATTGCCAGGGAGAAAAGCTATGTATATAAAAATCGAGAAAAAAACCCACACACATCCATAACTCACCCATAATTTTACAAAAAGAAAGGTTCCGTTAACTCTCACTCAAACTGCTGTGGAAAAAAATCCTCTGAAAGGTCAAGCCGTCTCAAGGTATCTCCATGGTAACCGTTTAGCATTCTATTTCCAGGCGGTCCTAAATGCTAATGTGATAGAGCTTTTCAGATTGTTCCATGGCTTCTTGTGTGAAAATAAGAAGGCGTGCTGGCACGCACCTCCAGGGGTTTAACTCCCACGCCGTAAGTAAATAGGCCACAACAATTGCCGACAATTCTCACGCTACCATATCCATCACTATACTTGTTTTTTTTTTATTTGTGTGTGGGAACAATGATATCAAACTCTAGTATCAAAATGCAGTAATAGAGGGATAATAAATTCACTTTGTCAGGTGGAAAAATTATGGTAGGATGACAGATAAGAATCTCGTTTCATGGGGCCAATTCCATATCTATAGAGCCCCGACATTTGCTTAAACATAGAAAATGTATTTAATTTTTTTTCAAACACAATATGCCTCAGATGCAAATGTGGTCTGCACCTTTGTTCTAACCAAACAAGAAGCTCAATGACACTTCGATGGGGCCCTGTCTTGTGACTTGTGTCTACCGATCTGCCCTCATTTCGGAGTTGTGAATGTATACGGTGTGCTATTTTTGAAGAAAATCTTGTTTAGCACGTTGCATACCGCATTATTTGGCTTCTGTGACCGAATTATTTTTGTACAGCCCTGTACCAGATTGTTTTGCACAAAACCGCACTTATAGAGAGGGTTGTTTTCAATGCTAATTGTTTTGGAGCCGAAAATTGCGTTTGGAGAACAATTTTCAGAACAAGTATAGTAGACTTATCTTTCTCAAAAGTTAGAGGGCCTGACGTTTCGATCCTAGCAGGACCTTTCTCAAAGGCAAAGGTCCTGCTAGGATCGAAACGTCAGGCCCTCTAACTTTTGAGATTCATGTATTGCAGGTCATTTTAGTGAGTGAGCAGTTTCCAACAGATTTGTATTAACTTCCTAGATACCAAGCTTGATACATTTGGCTACTTCATTCGTTACGACAAGTCCCGAGTATCCTCCTCTGCCAATGGTCGTGTAAAATAAAGTAGGCGGTAAATGGAATGGAAGGCAATTATTGCAACCAAATTAATTCTAGCATTGAAAAGAATCTGCGATGACAACAAAAAGGCCCACAAGCTTGCTCTGGGATCTCGTTGAATGCCGTCTATAGTCAAATGGCACACGGGTTAGTCCATGGTGAACGGCACCGCGCACACATCAAAGGGGAACCGTTGACTTCTCCATGAATGCCAAACCCCCATTCTCACGCCGTTTCCATGGTTTCGGTAAATAATTGGATGCGTCAACTCAGGTAGCCGACGGGTTAAGCAATGTCGTCCAATTCGGCTAAAAGCCCCCCCTCCTTGATCTTATTCCGATCATTTATCCTTTATGGCTGGAATAAATTATTTCTCGACATCGGGATCATTTTGAAAAGGTGCGCCGCGCGGTGCCCCGTGGGCTTCGATTAAGTGTAATTTCTCCTCTTTGTGTCTGGGAACTTCAGAGAATCGTTTATTTATATGCCTTATTTTCGGCTCTGACACTGGCCGCATTGAACCATTGTTCGGCGGTAATGTTTGAACATGTTGTTGTTCCCTGTCTGTATAACATACCACCGTCACGATGACTTTGGCGTTTTCCTCAGTGCTATACATTCGTTCGTAGGTCGTCATAACAAACATGACGGAGCTTTGTCGAGGGGGAAAACTGAGTAAATTAGCCGCCTACGAAATGGCTGGATTTGAATAAAATAAATTGTCCCACAAATCCATCGGAATAACGTGTGGGTAATAAGGTCATGCACATGAATAGACCGATTGCGCGACCACTGTTTACATGCCATCACCTGACTTGTATACAGTAGTGGGTATTTCATTTGGCACAGAGCAGCGATGGAAATGTACAAAGAAGAATGTGGCCAATATCATAGTCTTCTTTGCTTATTTCCACTCCTGTTCTGCACCAAATGAGATGCAAAGATACCCACTATAAGTCACGCGATCGCATGTAAACAGTGGTCACACAATAGGTCAATTCCGAAAGGAGATGAATTTAATTTTCGAAGTTTTCCGTTGACTAGACCCTATCAGTTGATTAAATTAAATTGATCCAACTGTCGTTGGAGATAGGGTCATTTCACCGAAGAAGGTGAAACATTCTCGCAGCAGAAATTGAAAAATTGCATTACTAGGGCTTTGGAAATGTGAATTGTGAATGTTTAACCTGGGAAAATATGTACTGTTTCCATTATGGCGTGCAAAATTGACATTTATTTCCGTAATAGAGATATCTCTATTAACAGACGTGCCAAGTAAACCTTTATTACAAGAATAGTAATATCTCTGTTGACAATAGAGATATCTTTATTGTCAATAGAGATATCTTTATTGTCAATAGAGATATATTTATTGTCAATAGAGATATCTTTATTGACAATAAAGATATCTTTATTGTCAATAGAGATATCTTTATTGTCAATAGAGATATCTTTATTGTCAATAGAGATATCTTTATTGTCAATAGAGATATCTTTATTGTCAATAGAGATATCTTTATTGTCAATAGAGATATCTTTATTGACAATAGAGATATCTTTATTGTCAATAGAGATATCTTTATTGTCAATAGAGATATCTTTATTGTCAATAGAGATATCTTTATTGTCAATAGAGATATTTTTATTGTCAATAGAGATATCTTTATTGTCAATAGAGATATCTTTATTGTCAATAGAGATATCTTTATTGTCAATAGAGATATCTTTATTGTCAATAGAGATATCTTTATTGTCAATAGAGATATCTTTATTGTCAATAGAGATATCTTTATTGTCAATAGAGATATCTTTATTGACAATAAAGATATCTTTATTGTCAATAGAGATATCTTTATTGTCAATAGAGATATCTTTATTGTCAATAGAGATATCTTTATTGTCAATAGAGATATCTTTATTGTCAAAAGAGATATCTTTATTGACAATAGAGATATCTTTATTGTCAAAAGAGATATCTTTATTGTCAATAGAGATATCTTTATTGTCAATAGAGATATCTTTATTGTCAATAGAGATATCTTTATTGTCAATAGAGATATCTTTATTGTCAATAGAGATATCTTTATTGTCAATAGAGATATCTTTATTGTCAATAGAGATATCTTTATTGTCAATAGAGATATCTTTATTGTCAATAGAGATATCTTTATTGTCAATAGAGATATCTTTATTGTCAATAGAGATATCTTGATGGTCAATAGAGATATCTTTATTGTCAATAGAGATATCTTTATTGACAATAGAGATATCTTTATTGTCAATAGAGATATCTTTATTGTCAATAGAGATATCTTTATTGTCAATAGAGATATCTTTATTGACAATAGAGATATCTTTATTGTCAATAGAGATATCTTTATTGTCAATAGAGATATCTTTATTGTCAATAGAGATATCTTTATTGTCAATAGAGATATCTTTATTCGTGACAATAGTGATATCTCCATTCGTGACGATAGATATATCTCTATTAATAATAGAGATATCTCTATTAATAATAGAGATATCTCTATTAATAATAGAGATATCTCTATTAATAATAGAGATATCTCTATTAACAGACGTGCCAAGTTAACATTTATTACCAGAATAGAGATTAATTAATATAGAGATAATAATAGAGATATCTCTCTATTAACAGACGTGCCAAGTTAACTTTAATTAACAGAATAGAGATTAATTAATATAGAGATAATAATAGAGATATCTCTGTATTAATAGACATGCCAAAGTTAACATTTATTACCAGAGATTCATTAATATGGAGATAATAATAGATATATCTAGAGACATCTCTATTATTATCTCTATATTAATTAATCTCTATTCTGATAATAAATATTAACAATAGAGATGTCTATATTAACAATAGAGACATCTGTATTGTTAATAGATATATCTCTATTGATATTATTTATTACCAGAATAAAGATTAATATATCAATATAGAGATAATAATAGAGATGTCTTGATTGTGAATATAGACATCTCTATTGTTAATAAGTATTAACAAAAAAGACATCTCTATTAACAATAGAGATATCTCTATTTATAATAGAGATATCTTTATTATTATCTCTATATTAATTAATCTCTATTCTGGTAATAAATGTTAACTTGGCACGTCTGTTAATACTGAGATATATTTATTATTATCTCTATATTAATTAATCTCTATTCCGGTAATTAAAATTAACTTGGCACGTCTGTTAATACAGAGATATCTCTATTTATAATAGAGATATCTTTATTATTATCTCTATATTAATTAATCTCTATTCTGGTAAAAAATATTAACCTGGCACGTCTGTTAATACAGAGATATATTTATTATTATCTGTATATTAATTAATCTCTATTCCGGTAATTAATGTAAACTTGGCACGTCTGTTAATACAGAGATATCTCTATTATTATCTCTATATTAATTAATCTGTATTCTGGTAATTAATGTTAATTTGGCACGTCTGTTAATACAGAGATATTTCTATTATTATCTCTATATTAATTAATCTCTATTCTGGTAATTAATGTTAACTTGGCACGTCTGTAAATACAGAAATATCATTATTATTATCTCTATATTAATTAATCTGTATTCTGGTAATTAATGCTAACTTGGCACGTCTGTTAATAGAGAGATATCATTATTATTATCTCTATATTAATTAATCTCTATTCTGGTAATCTATGTTAATTTGGCTCGTCTGTTAATAGAGAGATATCTCTATTATTATCTCTATATTAATTAATCTGTATTCTGGTAATTAATGTTAACTTGGCACATCTGTAAATACAGAGATATCTCTATTATTATCTTTATATTAATTAATCTGTATTCTGGTAATTAATGTTATCTTGGCACGTCTGTTAAAAGGGAGATATCTTTATTATTATCTCTATATTAATTAATCTATATTCACGTAATAAATGTTAACTTGCAAAGTCTGTTAATAAAGAGATATCTTTATTATTATCTGTATATTAATTAATCTCTACTCTGGTAATAAATGTTAACTTGGCACGTCTGTTAATACAGAGAAATCTTTATTACAGGAATAAAGATACCTCTATTAACAATAGAGATCACAGAGACGAAGCTGGAGCCGAAGCCTAAGCCAGACTGTGGGCGAAATTAGATTGCGCCGAAAATCAGCAGGACATTTTTAGTATACCACTCATTTTTAATAACACTCTGCAATACCCACTCAGAAGTGAATCGATCATATCAGATCGATTACAATACCACTATAGACTCTGCATATTTACATCATTCATTATAATTCTGATTTAAAAACCTTTTATTGATTAATCATCAAACACAATTAATTATTATTTGCGGCTCACTCCACTCGTCTAATAGAACTATTTGCATTGCAATGTCAATGCCATGCAGAACAGAATCAGTCACCAATACCTTCGGTTTTCTCCCTGATACTCCGAATTGTTACATTCTTTCGATATTCACCATAAACTATAAGAGAGTTCCTTGGCATCAAGACCTGGTCATTTTCCAAACTTTGATGGTCTCAAATTTCGCTGAATATAAACCTCTTTCGTTTGGTACCGTAAACTAAACATTTATTACCAATCTATCGCAAAAAAACTACAGATTCGAAACACAAGTAGGCCTAGGCTATAGGCTATTAAACAATTTTTATGTTTCAGCTCATATTCACACAGCAGATTTGCATTAAATGAATCGCAGGTCAAAGGGCCTTGACGTTTGGGTAAGGTCTAATGGACTTGACGTTTGGGTAAGGTCTAATGGACTTGACCTTTGGGTTAAGTCTAATGACCTTGACCTTTAGGTAAGGTCTAATAGCCTTGACGTTTGGGTAAGGTCAAATGGCCTTGACGTTTGGGTAAGGTCTAATAGCCTTGACGTTTGGGTAAGGTCAAATGGCCTTGGCGTTTGGGTAAGGTCTAATGGACTTGACCTTTGGGTTAAGTCTAATGACCTTGACCTTTAGGTAAGGTCTAATAGCCTTGACGTTTGAGTAAGGTCAATTGGCCTTGACGTTTGGGTAAGGTCTAATAGCCTTGACGTTTGGGTAAGGTCAAATGGCCTTGACGTTTGGGTAAGGTCAAATGGCCTTGACGTTTGAGTAAGGTCAAATGGCCTTGACTTTAAGGTAAGGTCTAAAGGACTTGACGTTTGGGTAAAGGACCTCGACCTTTGGGAAGGTCTAATGGCCTTGACAGATAGGTAAGGTCAAAGGGCCTTGACCTTTAGGTAAGGTCATGGAACATCGCCAGACCCTAGCTAGGCATATTTTAGATTTGCTAATGTTTTGGTCATCTATAAGGAAATTGCATACAATTACGTACTTTTATATTGCTGTATTTGATTACATGTACCTACATCACCGACCAGCCAGTTGGGACTTGACGTTTGGGTTAGGTCAAAGAGCCTTGACCTTTGGGGTAAGGTCTAATGGCCTTGACCTTTGGGTAAGGACGAATGACCTTGACCTTTGGGTAAGGTCAAATGACCTTGACCTTTGGGTAAGGTCAAATGACCTTGACCTTTGGGTAAGGTCAAATGACCTTGACCTTCGGGCAAGGTCTAATGACCTTGACGTTGTGGTGAGGTCTAATGACCTTGACCTTCGGGTAAGGTCTATTGGCCTTTACGTTTGGGTAAGGTTTTATAGCCTTGCCGTTTGGGTAAGGTCTAATGGCCTTGACGTTTGGGTAAGGTCTAATGGCATTGACGTTTGGGTAAGGTCTAATGGACTTGACCTTTGGGTAAGGTCTAATGGACTTGACCTTTGGGTAATGACTAATGGCCTTGACGTTTGGGTAAGGACTAATGGCCTTGACGTTTGGGTAAGGTCAAATGGCCTTTACGTTTGGGTAAGGTCTAATGGCCTTGACGTTTGTGTAAGGTATAATGGCCTTGACGTTTGGGTAAGGTCAAATGGCCTTGACGTTTGGGTAAGGTCTAATGGCCTTGACGTTTGGGTAAGGTATAATGGCCTTGACAACTGGGTAAGGTATAATACCTTGATGTTTGGGTTAGGTCTAATGACCTTGACGTCTGGGTAAGGTATAATGGCATTGACGTTTGGGTAAGGACTAATGGCCTTGACTTTTGGGTAAGGTCTAATGGCCTTGACGTTTGGGTAAGGTATAATGGCCTTGACAACTGGGTAAGGTATAATACCTTGATGTTTGGGTTAGGTCTAATGACCTTGACGTCTGGGTAAGGTCCTATGACCTTGACGTTCAGGTAAGGTCAAAGGGCCCTGACGTTTAGGCAAGTTCTAATGGTCTTGACCTGTGGTCAAAGGACCTTGACCTTTGGGTTAGGTCATGGAACATCGCCAGGCCCTAGCTAGGCATATTTTAGATTTGCTAATGTTTTGGTCATCTATAAGGAAATTGCATACAATTACGTATTTTTATATTACTGTATTTGATTACATGTACCTACACCACCGACCAGCCAGTTACTTTTTTAACCGAATCTGATTAACAAGAATAAGAGAAGAATTGCCACATTTACCACGAACCTCTAGCATCAACAAAGCAAAGACATATATACTGGACTGTGCCTAAACCAATATCTTTTATACAATAAAATTATGGTCGTTAGATTATTGTAGTTTGTGCGTTAAAATCCTGTCATCCTTACAAAGCCCAGTAAGAAAGTAGCACTCAGAAAAATTATATTATACTCATATATATCATCAATTAGTTAAACCTCTCCAAAGTAAAGAAAGTCACACCTTCATTTCAAATAAATTTACAATAGAATAGAATGCGATCATAGCTGGTCACGAACTGAATATAAAATAGTAAAAAAAATACTCCGATAAAAAAGATATTTATATGCTTTAGACAAGTGCTTGCTATTTTATGAAATATAATGGTGTTATGGATTTTAGTTGCTATAAAGGCACTGTGTATTTGATTTGATTCAAAGGCATTTGGCCAATCTTAACCTTCATCAGCTTACTTTAGGTCACAATCAAGTTTTGCAAAGATGAAATGACAATTAAAATGGTATTCATTGATTGCCTACAGACTACTGCCTGGCTATTATTTGGGGAAGGGCAGCATTTTAAGGCTAGGATAGCTACGATGATAAAAATCCGGTTAAAAAAAAAGTTAAAGTTTTCTTTGCCTTTTTCCAATTTGTTCAAAGGTTCCCAGTCAGTTTTTCCTTTATTTTGTCGGACTTATATGGGATGGCTGATCAATCCTAGAGGAAAAAAGGAGTCTATATCAGGGAACATTGAGCAGCTTGCCATCGTCGGTTGCCTGAGTGAATAATTGCCGGACAAATAGCTCCTCATGTTTGCAGTGCACGTAGCAGCGCTGGATATAGGATAATGACAGCCATTGATGCATGACGCGGACCAGTGCTCTTTGTTTCTGTTGTTGACTCGGTAAATATGTAAATATTCAAATGTGCCAACGGTCAGGTGGATTACCGTCTTTTCCTCCGTAAACTTGGAGCGAAATGTTCGGCAATTGGAACACAGTTGAATAGGACCGCGGGAACTGCCATGTGGTGTTGACATTATATCAACGTTCATTGTTGATGTCAAGTGGAGGCGTGTCCGCCAATGGCTTCTCACTAAAGCTTAGTTCTCATTTTTCAGTCATCTTTGGGGAGGGGCAATTTTCGTTGTTGCTGCTGTGTTCTGCTCCATGTCGTGCAGTGGGTTCATTCTAATACACTGCCTACACATTCACTCTTGCAATCCACCATTACACGCGAGTTTCCGTCAGTTTATGGCCAAGCCAATCCAACTGGCAGGACACCCTGCCATTAGGTCTGAGGTAACGACTATGGCTAGGACCAGGGCTCATGCTTGAGAGCTCTCACCACAGCGCAGGCAGGTCCAGCCCTAGCCCTATCCGTTATGATCGGAGTAATATAATATCTAACATGCTTATGTATTACAACTGCACACAGTATAATTATATAAATATTATCTTATGAAAATAAAAGCCTTATAATTATAGGAGCTACAGTAACGGGAGGCACATTAATTCTTGCAAATTGTTTCCAAAATATACCCTTTCCATTGATATAATTTGTTTACAAATTCAATCAAATCAAATCAATTGAATTCAATACAATTAAATTACCTTTCTTCGCTTTGCTAATGTGTTTTAGTATAATTTGTAGACCACAAGGCGTAATCTTGCAAAGAAACCAGAGTTACAGTGCCTCTCAATACCATGCTCCAATCCCTCAATAAATATATACACTTTGTTTAATGGTACTCTCAAGAAATTCAATTACGTATAATTATATTATTGTTAAACACGCAGTATTTGAAAGAGGAGATATTGCCACTTCTATTATCAACTTTAAACCACACCGGTATACGTACGTCAGAGTACGATTAAAATGACATAGAATTATCTGTGTAGTTATTGTAAAACAAAAAGCAAAGAAAACATAATTAATTGGTTGTTTGTGCTTGTTGGGTTATTGTGCTTGCTTGCTTGTTTGCATGCATGCTTGCTTGTTTGCTTGCTTGCGTGCTTGCCTGCTTGTTTGCTTGTTTGCATGCATGCTTGCTTGTATGCTTGCTTGCGTGCTTGCCTGCTTGATTGCATGTTTGCTTGCATTCTTGCTTGCTTACTTGCTTTCATGTATACTTGTTTACATGCAGAATAACTTGCATGTATACTTGTTTGCATGCATAATAGCTTGTTTGCTTGCTTGCATGCATACTTGCTTGTTTGCTTGCATGCGTGCTTGCTTTTTTGCTTGCAGGCATACTTGTTTGTTTGCTTGCCTGAAAGTAGAAGAAAAATGTTTCACCAGGAATTGTCTGTTTGTGCTGTGTTGGTTGCTTGTTGCCTGTTTGTCTGCTTGCTTTGTGGATGTTTTGTGTGAGTGTTTCGAAACCTTGTTTCATCTTGCCATTGGAATCGCAGCCGTGCGCTGATGGGGGTAGCTCCGCTGTCATGCATCCTGGCATGAGTCATTACAAGTCGACCCTGCTGAGCAGTAGAATCACAACAACCAGAAAGGGCAGGGACGCCAATTGTCCTCCATCTAGAAAGAGAGCAAGGAAAGAAACCGTGATCATTCTCTCCTCTCCCCCCTCTCTCCCCCTCTCCCCTCTCTCATCTCTCCCTCTCTACCTCTCTATCTCTTTCTCCCCCTCTCCCTCTCTCTCCCTGTCTCTCCTCCTCTCTCTTTCTCTCTTTCCCTCTCTCTCTCCTCCTCTCTCTCCCTCCCCTCTCTCTTTCTCTCCCTCTCTTTCCTCTCTTCCTCTCCCTCTCTCTATCTTCCTCTCTCCCTCTCTTTCCCTCGCTCTATCCTCTCTCTCCCTCTCTCTCCTCTCTCTTCCTCTCCCTCTCTCTCTCTGTCTTCCTCTCTCCCCCCTCTCTCTCTACCTCTCTCTCCCCCTCTCTCCATCTCTCTCCCTCTCTCTCTATTCCTCCCACTCTCTCCGTCTCTCTCCCTCTCCTTCTCTTTGTATTATGGTTTTGATACAGAAAATATCGAGGATAATGATAAAAAGGATGATTTATGTAGACCCTCTGACCCACTTTATCCGCGGGGGAAGTGTCTGAGCCAGGGAACCTGCAGACTTTTGAAGTGTGCACGAATCGCCTGAATGAGCGTCAAAGCGAGGAGTTCTATTCTGCGTCCATACCCAGGATGGGGGGGGGGGTTCATATCAGATTTGGACCTCCTGTTTTTTTTAGAGAATCGGGACGATAAAACCTCCTAAACATACCTCCAGGCTATGCTCCATTCAAAACTATTCGACAGTAACCAAAGTCGAAACACAAGTAGGTTGTTTATCGATTTTTCTATTTTTTTCTATTTTTTTTTATCTTGTCAGTTAAATTTCCCTATGATCGCTAACGTATACATGTACCTTTCTCTAATTCTAGGTCTTTGAGAATCAGAAGGGATTATATGGATTGGTTTGCACTCGTCTGGGTTAGTGTACTATTTGGGTGAGTGTACTTGGTCTTCGAGGGGACTAACTGTTGTGTTTCAGGCATGATCTGATATTCTTTTAGACAATAGATGTCTAGTATTCTCTGACAGTGGCGTGCAATACTGTCAGTAATCCACGCAGATTCCCTTTCCCGGTTGAGTGATCTGAGCGAAGCTTGGGAGACAGTCGGTTCACGAACGAACACAGTCAACACACGCTTAACGAGGCCATCTCTGCAGAATACACTCGTCCACTTCAGTGCAATACAAACATTTCATTTGATGTAAACGTATTTGTGCTTGGCACCATGGAAGTCATCTCTCTCGAGATGCAGTGCGGCTCTGAGGAGAGTCACTCAATCAACGTTTCGGACAGGAGGAGCGCATCCCGTCCCGTCGTCAGGAGATTCAGTCTCCTGACGACGGGCAGAGCACACACTGGCCCAAACGTTGAGTTGCCGGTTCTCCTCAGAGTCGCACTACCTGTTGTTGTTGTTGTTATTGTTGTTGTTGTCGTTGTTGTCGTTGTTTTGTTGTTTTGTTGTTGTTGTTGTTGTTGTTGGTGTTGTTGTTGTTGGTGTTGTTGTTGTTGATGATGTTGTTATTGTTGTTGTTGTTGTCGTTGTCGTTGGTGTTGTTGTCGTTGTTTTTGTTTTTTCGTTGTTGTTGTTGTTGTT
This sequence comes from Luidia sarsii, assembly GCA_949987565.1. Lineage (NCBI taxonomy): Eukaryota > Metazoa > Echinodermata > Asteroidea > Paxillosida > Luidiidae > Luidia > Luidia sarsii. Next base: position 1,011,411 of record OX465108.1, on the reverse strand, counting down.
GTTGTTGTTGTTGTTGTCATTGTTGTTGATGTTATTGTTGTTTTTGTCGTTGTTGTTGTCGTTTGTTGTCGTTGTTGTTGTCGTTTGTTGTTGTTTTTGTTGTTGTTGTTGTTGTTGTTGTTGTTGTTGTTGTTGTTGATGTTGCTGTTGCTGTTGCTGATGCTGTTGCTGTTGCTGTTGCTGTTGCTGTTGCTGTTGCTGTTGCTGTTGCTGTTGCTGTTGCTGTTGCTGTTGCTGTTGCTGTTGCTGTTGTTGTTGTTATTTGGGGGTCAAATAACGAATCGATCGGTCTTCGATCGGTCTGAGATCGGGGCACTTACTGGTAAGCGATGTGGATGCGCGACTCTCAGTGACGTCGGTCACATTGGCTGGTAGAGAAAGAGAAAGGCAGAGAGAAGGGAAGGGATTTAAAAATCAAAATCAAATAAAGTATTGTTAGGTTTTCAGAAAAAAAGAAAGTCCCGTTCTAGTCAAATCATCTTGGCTAATTTTGTTAGAGTTCTATTGTAATATAGACCTTTGATTTTCTAGTTCTCTTAATTTTAAATGTATTTCTCGCAAGTAAAAAACTATTTCTTACACTACAGAATGGTGCGTAAACCGTGACGGTTTTTTGCCTTTTTCTACTTTCTCAGATTACCATTTCAGCTAAAACCTTAGCAGGGTTTCTGTTTTGGTAATGTTTAACGGTTTAACGCACAGTTTAACTGTGGCAATAATTTGACCTTTACCAATGTTGTATAGGGCTTCATGAAATCGTGGTGTGTGGTGACGAGGCATGGGATGGATGGGTCTGAGACCGTGGGGCAGGGGGTACTTACAGGACGTGTCAGTCACAGTGGTCTCGCTGCCATCGCCGGTCACGCTTACCGCCGTGGTGGCATTCACGTCACAATTCATCCGCAACACCCGAGTGTCAATATTAGCTGCAATTGTAACAAATAAAAAATTCTTGTAAACTGCTTTCTGACTTAAATGACACGAATACAAATCTAATAAGCAATGGAAACACAAGCACGTTAATGTTGTTTTTGTTGTTGAGACGGGGAAGTACAGTTTTTGTTTTAGCTGTACCCATAAAATTAAATCAGAACTGAATAATGTATCACCTGGGAAACATTACCCTAATTTTGACACAGTTTCTTAATGTGTTTATACTTTATTTACGTTAAAATTGTGAAAAATCGCAAATATTTGTGAAATATTCATAAGGATTAGTTAATTAGCTTAAAAATTCCAAAATTTAGTGGGCCTGACGTTTCGATCCTAGCAGGACCTTTCTTTGAGAAAGGTCCTGCTAGGATCGAAACGTCAGGCCAACTAAATTTTGAGATTTGCTTTTTGGTAATTTTAGTCAGTAAGCAGTTTTTACAAACATTTTTGTATATCACTCTGATTCCAAAAATATTATATTTTGCATATATTTGTATAAAAATGTAAATCTAAATGAATCATGCAATTAGATTCAGCACATGGAAATCTATATGCACGCGGATTTTCAAGTTGATCGGACCTTCCCGGTTTCTGAGATCAATAGGGGGCCACGAGGTCATCCCCTCCCCAGTATTTCCTAGGAGTGAAATAGCCCAGTGCTCCCAGGGTTAGAGCCGGGGAAGAAGAGCCGGTCTTTGTGAATGGTTCTTCAGGAATTGAAACGTAAGGACCTTCTCTGGGAGTTGGGGAGTCATTTTGTCTTATCGTGTCGCTACACTACACCCAACCAGTGCTGCACCCATAATATTATCCTAGACTCAGGGGCCAAGGCTTCAAGATCGATGAGTGTGCAAGAACCTTCGAGCTAGCTGGGGGGGGGAGGAGGCAGACAAGAAGTTGTTTGTATTTGCCCACAGTCAAAGTCTGGGTTGTCACCGGTGGCATTATCTCCACATTTCACTTATTTCAGAGCGTTTTCGATGCGCGATTTTATTGGAAATTCTGCAGAGAGCTTCGAGTATACCGTTGGGAGCGGTACAGATAGTCGTGCCATTGGTCGTGCCATTGGTCGTGCCATTGGTCGTGCCACTGGTCGTGTCATTGGTCGTGCCATTGGTCGTGCCATTGGACGTGTCATTAGTTGTATTATTAGTCGTGTCATTAGCCCAATCATTGGTCTTGCCATTGGTCTTGCCATTGGTTGTGCTATTGGTCGTGCCATTGGTCGTGCCTGGTCGTATCATTGGTCGTGCCATTGGTAGTGCCTGGTCGTATCATTGGTCGTGCCATTGGTCGTGTCATTGGCCGTGTCGTTGGTTGTGTCATTGGTCGTGTCATTAGTCGTGTTATAAGTCGTGTTATTAGTCTTGTCATTGGTCTTGCCATTGGTCGTATCATTGGTCGTGCCATTGGTCGTGTCATTGGCCGTGTCGTTGGTCGTGTCATTGGTCGTGTCATTAGTCGTGTTATTAGTCGTGTTATTAGTCGTGTCATTGGTCTTGCCATTGGTCGTGTCATTGGTCGTGTCATTAGTCGTGTTATTAGTCGTGTAAGTTGCACAACCCTACAACAAACAGGTAAAATGAACATACACATGCACGAGAAACTGCTGTCTGGGAACCCGGTTGTGCTAATTAATGGCCTCTTTGTGTGGCGGTGCCTGTATAGGTATATGATACCTAGTTGTGCGCAAGAATTCAGGCGTTCAAGATCCTATTACCCGGTGTGCATGGTTAAACAGGGGGATATGTTTGTTCGTTCAGCAGAGTCCATGACAACTTCGATGGATACAGTGGCTGGCTTTTCCAGAACGCAAGACTGTCACAGACTACCGGACAGCCAGCCTCTGTGATCGACAGCGGCAAAACAAACCGCTGCAATGTTCGAATCTACAGCAGCTAGACCAAGACAACAAATGACTGAATGAACCGTTCTCCCTTTTCCCCTTTCTTTTTTTAGAGATTGACTTTAGGTTGAATAATGTACTGTAGGGTTTCAAGGGGGAATCAGAAAAATAACTAGCAAACTAACTGCAAAGCCTGACCTTTCAAATCCTACCAGGAGCTTTCTCAAAGCTTTTCGAAACAGAAAAAGGGTCAGCTAGGATCGAAACGTCAGGCCACGCAAGATCGTCGTTCTAAATTGTCAGCCAGTCAGCAGATTGCAAGATGTTCTGTGGATCATTCTTATTACGAAAAAACGGCTCGCGCTTACCTTGATTCTCGCAGCGATCGACGATTGTGTTGTTGCAGGGAAAGACCTCCAGGATGAGATCAAAGAGGCGCGGGTCGTAGCCCTCCAGAATGGCCTGAGTGCACACGTGGTTGTGGATGTTGTCGGTGAAATCCCGACACGTGTTGACGTTGAAGAAGCTTTGCACGCCCTCGGCCCAGTACTCGCGGTGGTTGGTGATGGCGTAGGTGCTGGTCCAAAGGCCGTCCGCCTTGGCCTGGTTCCAGATGTCCACCAGGCGAGTGTTGAAGGTGGGGTCGGCCTGATCCAACCCGATGAGATGGATGGCGTGGGCGAACTCGTGCAGCAGGACGTCCTCCTCGTCCCAACGGTCTATGGTGTAGTCCTCGCACAGGATGTTCTCCTCGCCGTCCGTGGTGACGGGACGGGTGGGGGTGCCACCCAGCCCTCGGGCCCGGTCGTTCCACCAGTCGGGCAGGTAGCTGTGCTCGGGGATGTCCGTGGTCTGCTCGCTCTGCCCGATGACGCCCACTCGTCCGAACCGGTCGAACATGGAGTTGCGGAGGTCCTCCCGGTCGGCGAGGAGGAACCGCACCAGGTAGCAGGCTCGCTTCAGGGCATCGTCCAGGGCCACGTCGGAGGAGAGGATCGGGATGCCGTAGGCGTGCGTGTACTTCTGGTAGAAGGCGTCTAGATTGACCTCATCGCGTATGTCGCTGGGCAGGTCTCGGACCGTGTCGCAGTCGGAGCTCTCCAAGGCAGCGCCTCGGCCGCTCGCCCGTCGGGACCGCTCACCCGTACGGCCCGGGTCCCCGTTCATCAGCATCTCGAACTCATCGCCGATGTCGAGTGCGACATCTGCAATGGGTCAAGATAGTGGTCTTAGTCTAACTCATGAATAACAACAAGGGGTTGCCCTAGCCGAGATGTTTCTTCTTCTCAAGTCCCCTTCTCAATTGTGACCCGGCACAACGATATGAGGAATATCCCACCAAAACACTTTTTGAGTAAACAACGCCTGAAGTTAAAGTATCTTAACAAATCGATTACAAATGCATTTTCTTTTTTTTGTATTTTTGGAAATTTTAAATATTAGAGGATATTATATTTTGATATCATTTGAAAGCTAATGGTATATTCCTTCACATCATTAGAAAATCTCAAAATGTCAAAAAATGGGTTATTCTTCATTATGCTGTGCCGGGTCACAATTAAATCGGCCTTACAAATACTGGACGCAGGCAACCCCATTTGGTGAGTGTAGTAAGGTCAGCTTGGGTACAGGGATCGGGAAGAAGTGGTCATTTCAGGAGATGACTCATGGTCTCCTCCTCTGCACATTCACATACTGGTTATCCGACGTGTAATTAACGCTGTATGCTCAGCACTTTGACCGACTGCCTTCTGAGAAAAAAACAAGGCAGCTGGGATGGGATTCGAACCCGCGACTCTAGCTTTCTATAGTGCAGACGTCTTAACCACTGAGATGATGGAGGTCGTATGGTGAATTCAAGTGATAAATTATGACACTTTAAACATAGCACTCAAGGTAGTAGAGCAGTTGAGTAGGGTTCATAAGCCTTCATAGCAACTACTTCACAAGAGCTTTTGGACATGATGAAGTAGCTTCTTAGTTAAGGCATTCCAAACCTGGAATAGTTTACCGCCTCATATAAAATCCCTGAATCAAACAAGTTTGAATAGCTTCGTCAAGGAGCTAAAAAAATTGTATTTTACGTAATTCTTGTAAAGATTGTGATAGTAATTTTTGTTTCATGTTCTTTTTATATGGTTTTCTTATGGTGTTTTTTTATAACCTAATGTAATTTTAATTTGAACTCTTAAAAGTTTTTATACTGTAGTTTTTAATAAAAAAAATATTTTCATACATTAGTTTTTGTGAGCTGGGATCCATGGGAGATCAGTGAGCTCTTTTTTGTCACCGAATGGATAACCCAGGATAAATAAGAAATAAATAAATTAATAAATAAATGTTGTTTTGTGCAACCCACTGCTATACAGACTCAGATACGCCACACGAGCTCGACTATAGCTCTGATCAGGTCAGGAGTCACAGGTTCGAATCCCGCCCGAGCTGCCAGCAGGCAATCGGGCAAAGCACTGAGCACTGAGAATTGTTACGTCGAGTGACGCAAACCCGTCATTGAATTACATGCAGCTCCCAGTGAGCCGGTATTCAGCCACTGCAGGTTCTTGTTTAACCGCGTAGGAATTAACGTGAAATGAATCTATTCCCCATAGTTTGGACTGGCGCAGGTCACACTGGTAGAATTGTAAACCACTGCAAATAATACAGTAGTTAGGAAGCGAAATTAAACAGGGACATGGTGATTTTGAAGCAGAGGAGTCATCGACCTTTGGTCTGTTCGCTTAACCACAACAAACCAAGACAGCTTCCTGACCTGAGCGCAACAAGGATACTGTCACATGGAGCAGCCTATAAGCACCTTATATAGAGGCTATGCACACAGCTCCGCTCAATCACAGTAGTCAACTAACCGTTGACAGACCACAGTAGTCAACCAATGGTTGACACTAGCCTAGCAGACCACAGCAGTCAACCAATGGTTGACACTAGCCTAGCAGACCACAGTAGTCAACTAATGGTTGACACTAGCCTAGTAGTCAAGACCACAGTAGTCAACCAATGGTTGACACTAGCCTAGCAGACCACAGTAGTCAACTAATGGTTGACACTAGCCTAGCAGACCACAGTAGTCAACTAATGGTTGACACTAGCCTAGCAGACCACAGTAGTCAACTAATGGTTGACACTAGCCAAGAAGACCACAGTAGTCAACCAATGGTTGACACTAGCCAAGAAGACCACAGTAGTCAACCAATGGTTGACACTAGCCTAGCAGACCACAGTAGTCAACCAGCCTAGCTGACCACAGTAGTCAACCAATGGTTCACACTAGCCTAGCAGACCACAGTAGTCAACCAATGGTTCACACAAGCCTAGCAGACCACAGTAGTCAACCAGCCTAGCTGACCACAGTAGTCAACTAATGGTTGAGACTAGCCAAGAAGACCACAGTAGTCAACCAGCCTAGCAGACCACAGTAGTCAACTAATGGTTGACACTAGCCTAGCAGACCACAGTAGTCAACTAATGGTTGACACTAGCCCAGCAGACCACAGTAGTCAACTAATGGTTGACACTAGCCTAGCTGACCACAGTAGTCAACTAATGGTTGACAATAGCCTAGTAGACCACAGTAGTCAACCAGACTAGCAGACCACAGTAGTCAACTAATGGTTGACACCAGGCTAGCTGACCACAGTAGTCAACCAATGATTGACACTAGCCTAGCAGACCACAGTAGTCAACTAATGGTTCACACCAGCCTAGCAGACCACAGTAGTCAACCAGCCTAGCAGACCACAGTAGTCAACTAATGGTTGACACTAGCCTAGCAGACCACAGTAGTCAACCAATGATTGACACTAGCCTAGCAGACCACAGTAGTCAACTAATGGTTGACACTAGCCTAGCAGACCACAGTAGTCAACTAATGGTTTACACCAGCCTAGCAGACCACAGTAGTCAACCAATGATTGACACTAACCTGACGTATTTGGGGGAAGCATTTTAAAACCAGATTATTCCAACTTAATGAGTTATAACAGTATATTTACAGGTAAAAGGGTAGAGAATGAAAGTGAATTTGCTCACCAAAGGTAAACAGTGGGGAGGGCAGGCAGTTTCCGGCGTGAAAGGCCGACAAAGCCAGGCAGGCGAGGAGCAGCAAGGAGAGCGTGGTCGCCGCCATATCTTGCTGAGATCGTGGGCTCGGTGACTGCAATGTCCGCGGTCTTGCAGGCCCGGTGTGTGTGATTGAATTTCTCCCTGGAAACACCACTTTTGAACCTACTAAGGCTTGGCCAGACTGTACAGCCTCCCCCACCCCCTCACTCCCTCAGCGCTCGGCTAGGACCACTACCCCACGGCCCTCGCTCATTTGCATAATCTCTGCATAATTCATAGCAAAGTATTCACGCAACTTGATTGGCCAATGCCGAACAATGGAAGTCACCGACAAGTAGGCGGCACGCGCTGATAACGATTTAAACAGGTGTGGAGATATGCAAATAAAATCGTTACCTTAAAACAGGTATTTTCTTTTTAAGGCGCACAAGATTTAGTGCCTGGCACAGAAATGTCCCCGATGGTGGGGATGACAATTCACGGCATGGAGATGATGTGTTTTGTTTTGCCTCGCGTCCATACCGACTGGAAAGAAGGCTGCGGTAGTAGAGACCCGATGCTGCCTGCCTTGCACACTGAAGTACTTGTCCTCGATGGCGGAAGCTCGTAGCAGTTTGAATGAATAGTCACCTGCGTACATCCTGTGGATGTTTCCTGTCCAGAGCTTGTCCCGTTGCATGCACTATCCGCCTGCATTACGTCCATACCTGCTGCGGCCCCCATCCTATGTAACACGGAGCACAACTACGCTTGGTGATGATGGTGGTGGTGGTGGTGGTGGTGGTGGTGGTGGTGGTGGTGGTGGTGGTGGTGGTGGTGGTGGTGGTGGTGGTGGTGGTGGTGGTGGTGGTGGTGGTGGTGGTGGTGGTGGTGGTGGTGGTGGTGGTGGTGGTGGTGGTGGTGGTGGTGGTGGTGGTGGTGGTGGTGGTGGTGGTGGTGGTGGTGGTGGTGGTGGTGGTGGTGGTGGTGGTGGTGGTGGTGGTGGTGGTGGTGGTGGTGGTGGTGGTGGTGGTGGTGGTGGTGGTGATGGTTGTGGTGGTGGTGGTGGTGGTGGTGGTGTTGGTCGTGGTGATGGTGGTGGTGGTGGTGGCGGTGGTGGTGATGGTGGTGGTGGTGGTGGCGGTGGTGGTGGTGGTGATGGTGATGGTTGTGATGTGGTGGTGGCGGTGGTGTTGTTGTTGCTATTGGTGATGATTGTGTTGATGGTGGTGTTGATGATCGTGGATGTGACGGTGGTGATGACGGTGGTAGCGATGTTGGTGGAATTTCGAATAATTCAGCAATTTAGGAAGCAATTTACCACATTATTTACACTACCTTATACTCTGACTATTCATTGCACAGTGGGGAGGGTACATACAGGGGTCACAGACGGTCAAATATCGATTTAATGGCGGGGGATGCGTTTCCATGACAACAGTAAACAGAGAGAGGGAGAGAGAGGGGGCCTTGCGCACCTGCTTATGAATGATGGAAGCTTTCACGCATAGAGTCAGTTATTGTCTGTAATAGGGATGAAACACAAGGTCGGTACGTGGTGTACTTGTCTCGACGTGCCATTCCCTTTGCGCACGGACATCCCTCCAGCGTAGAATGGCGATTATGTCTGCCCCAACTTGAATCGGGGAAAGGGGCAGGCAGGCTTGTATGACTCGGGATTCGGACGGACGCCATCCACGGTGACAAACTGACTCGGATTCGACTTGCGTGACTGTCTTATGCTCAGACAGAAATACATACAGCAACATTATAGGACAGCAATAGGGCTTCAGTGCAAGCTAAGATAGACTCCATTTTCCAGCTAGCTGCTTTTACAGACTCGTGTAGGAGGTATATATATTTTTTATGGAAGATCACCAAACACAAGTCCTTATAAAGCCACTTAGATGGCTACAGGTAAAATAGAAGAGGAATATACAAATAAAGAAAGACAACAGAGGGAAGGAAGGAATCTATTCATGTTCCTCTTGAACAGATCCAGTTTGTACGAAGATGGAAAACAGGATGTAGGTAGAGAGTTCCAAAGCGTAGCAGTACGGGGGAAGAAGCTATTGGAACATTTCACAGTGCTGCACTTCGGAACAGAAACAGTCAAGGGGTGCGAAGCTGTAGCAAAGCGTGCGCTGCGAGCGAAGGTGCGTACAGGAGGGACAATGGATAAAAGACCCTCTGCCCATCTACCATGGAAGTACCTACAGGTAGAAGAAGCTCAGGGTAGAGACAGATCGTCTGACAGAGAGCGGTTCAAGACAGGATGCCAAGTCATGGCCTATCAGATAAACAGCTCTTCACTGAATTCTATCAAGCAGGGATGAATGACATGCTGGTGTGATGAATTGATACAATAATTGAATCAGAACGGTTTGCTTGACCATTTTGAATTTATTAAAATTTATTAAAATCTTGTGGTTTTTCTATTACAGTCTAAAGGTTACTCAGGGCTGGGCCTTGTGGTGACTCTTGACTAGGACATGACTTGGATGACCAGGCCTCACGGACTCGGTCTCGATATTTCCAGAATATTTTGAATACCTAAAGGCAGGACTCACGGTTTCAGAAAGACCATGCTAGGATCGAAACGTCATATTTAACATCCCCCACTCCCCGTGGTGACCTTGCGCATTGGTGACGTAAGGCAATAAGTACTTCACGGCATCTTGCCATAATAGGTATTTACAATTGGAAATTGATCTGGTGATTGGTAAACACCCTTTTTGATTGACGTCACTCCCCTATCCCCGGATTGAGAAATAAAATAAGAGACCTCTATCGATCAACCTCGGTCCCTGACACGAACGCAGCTGAGCTATTGCCCGCTCGATCTCGCTCGAGCTTCTCGTCGTTGTTTTGTCACTTCAAGATGGCCGCCTGATGACGTCAGTGACATGCGCACTGGGCTAAGCATGGCGCACCGCTTGTTCGTATTAGACACATGTATTCGCCTTGCACATTTTCATCAATATTTCTAATTATCCAGGAGTGGTGAGGCCTCCATCTTGAGAGCTAATGAATTCTGTAACCTGTAGACGATTATTTGGGGAATCGTTATTATTGATAGACGCACTGATGAGGTCTTTGCGACAACGTATTACAGGATATCGTTAACGTGCATGTGACTATGGGTAGCGCCAATGACTCCAGACGAGATTGGAAGGATTGCACGGTGGGTTCACAGTGGTGACGATTTGTGATGACACTACCCTCTGACGGTGGACAGAGCGTACGCTGCTCGAAACGTCGACTCATCGGTTCCTCTCCCAGCCAAATAAACCCTTTATAAACCAAGACTGTTTTCTGAAACGCTCCCCAAACCAGCCCAAGCTGGAAGGGCACGCTACCTATTCCTCAAGCTCAAAATATTGATCTGTGAAATTTGAATCAAGTGGAATTTTTTCCGGTCGGTCCATCCACAGCACAACTCCTCAACACCCTTTTGCTGTAGCGCTGAACACCGTGCGTCAAGTCGAGCGTGTACAATTATACAGTGTATTATACGGCGCGTATTATACGTCGTGTATTCTCTCATGCATATTAACGTCATTAGGGCTGAAATACGACAATGAAAATTAAGTCTAATGACTATTGGCCTCACTCCCACTGACCTTCTAGTTTATAAGGGGAGTACTCGGACGATCTCGGTAGGGGGTATAATAGAGTAAAGAAAACCAGGGGTGAACAAGAGGACAGGGGAGGGGCGGGGCATGTACGTGCCCCCCCCCATTCAAGCGACCCCCACCCCTTACCGTCACGACACTAATAGCGTCTGGTTGCTAGGGTCGCCATTGTCATTGTGTCTCCATTCAAATCCAAGTGCATCGAGTCTTACGAATGGTGTGAATGGGACCGTTTGTATTGAATTATCGAGGGATTGAAAATTGACTCCCAATTTCTTTACGTTTGTCGGAGAAAATCGACAAAGAACGGTCACTCTTCGGTGACCTGAAGCAAAACGCTCCTTGCTGGTCACGCGATCCTAAGCAAAATCTGCCCGGGGATTCCGAGCATCTGAGTAAATAAAAAAATAATATTTAGGGGCCTACAGTACAGAGTCGTCAGCCGTGCAGCTTTGAATAAAGGCCAAACATCGAGTGACTGTTTTTTGGGTTTTTTCGCAGCCATTAAAAAAAAAAAAAAATCTGTCAGGGCATTCATTCTGTTTCGATTCTGGACTGGGGGTTGACCCGTCAAAAGTTGTTACCTCCCGACCAAAAAAAAGGAGAGTGGTACATTTTCCGCGCTTCGTCGACTCTGACTTGAAGGGTATGGACCGTGATTTCATCGAGACGGAGTTGTGGAATTGTGGAGCTGTCGAAACGATTTCTGAAAGCGTTCGTGCACAGAGACAAAACGCTACCTGACTGGTTTGTCCTTTTTGTGGTATATTTTGGGCCGGCGATAGGCTCGAGGGTCGTGCACAATCGTAGCAAACTAACAGAGGGAGAAATCTGCCCGATAAAACAAAAATGACGCCAGGATGTCCCAGATATGTCCCGACGAAAAGATGTTCCATACAAAAAAAAAATCAACACCGGGAGAATTTCAAATGGGTTTTTGTTCGCACGAAGAGAGGAAAAGGGGTTGCAAAAGAAGCGAAAGTTTTCCATTCGTTCTGGTTTGCTGAGTTGTGATATTTGAGAAGTCTGTTTGTATGGTTCTTCAGCCTTATTCCAGACGACTGTTTGTTCTCTGAATGGCCAAACCTGAAGTTTCGGCGTCTACTTCAAGAAGGGAACTTTCTCCTCTACCCAAAAGAAATGTGGCATAGGCTCTGCTTCCTAATACATGCACCGAGTAGGAGGTTTGCGGTGACACCATGTATTATCATCTCTTAAGAGAAGGAGTATGGCTCTGAAAAGAGCCGTTATCTCAACTTTTCAGGTAGCGTATACTCCGCACCTCGTCAGGGACCCTTTTCAGAGCCACACTCCTTCTCTTAAGAAATGATGTATATAATGGTGTCACCATGCAAACCTTGACGGTTTGCATGGTGGAAATATTTAGTGGAAGGTTTGCGGTGACACCATGAATATCTCTAGAAGTGTGGCTCTGAAAAGAGCCTGTAACTCAACGTTTCGGGTAGTGTGTACTCTGCCCGCCGTCAGGAGACTCGAGGAGGAGGGTGGTATAGAAGGGTTTGCAGAGACACCATGTATAAGGTCTCTTAAAGAAGAGGTATGGTTCTGAATGATCACTTAGGTATCACTCAGGTTCTTTTCAGAACCATACCTCTTCTTTATTAGAGACCTTATACATGGTGTCACTGCAAACCCTCCTGTATTGGAACACGTTTTTTTTTTCTTAGTGTGAAGCACAACAACCCAACGAGGTTTACCAGGGGGCAAAAGCGTCATATCCAGTTAGCTCGTCATCGGTCCGTGTGGTACGACGTCACTGGGAAGTTTTTTTTTTTTTTACCGCCCAAACAATTTTTCCAGCGATTGTAGCTCCTTTGATCACACACCGCCGTAGGCCACCCCAGTAATACGAGTTTTACGAGGCGAACTTCTTTTCAAAGTTCGCCCGGGGATGTTGTTTTGTCGCCGTTCTTTGTGCGACGGTGTCGTTTATCCTCGCTCTAGCGGGTCCCATCAAAACACCCATTGATTGTTCAAGGCAAGAGCCAAACAGCACTCGGCACTGTGCCCGCATCGGGGAGAAAGAGGCAACTGTATCGCTCACGTAACCTTGTCATACCAAATAAGTTAAGGTAAAACAGCAGTAAGACACACATTGCCATTGGTGACGCATCTTTGTCCATTTGAAGAGTTTTCGGTTCATCGTATTGACACGCTTTTCCCAGCAGCATTATAGTTGTGTGAAGTGATTTACAGAAGTACATGTGCAGGGATTCGGAACCGTGACTTGTATTGATAACCTTAAGGCCTGCATGATACGCTAAGTGCAACAATTTTTTTTCCACACAAAACCCAACACCTTGTCACCTTCGCCTTGCTATCCCAATGCAGGAAACCCAGGTTGGGGTTGCAAGGCCAGAAAAGGAGATACGAGTGCCAATATGGCCGCTTTACTGGCGTCGCTTTGATTGCACAGCACGCAGTACACTGTGCTGTATGTTTGGTTCGATTCAGGTTGGGTCGGCTGGGCTGAGCTGGGTTTGGTTTGGTTTGGTTTGGTTTGGTCACAAATGTGACCTCTTTTCAGAGCCACACTCCATCTTGAAAGAGAAGTGAAGTTAATACAAACACTGTTGCAAACTGCTCGTTTCGATCCTAGCAGGACCTTTCTCAAAGGTAAAGAAGAAGTGAAAAGATAAGCGCTACATGGTGTCACCGCAAACCTTCCACTTAAACGTGACCTCGCTTCCCCAATCATCTTTTCACCTTGTTTTCATGGGGTCATATTTCATCAGCTCCATACTCCATTTTGTTCTCTCTCACAGTACAAATGAATAATTAGAGATCTCAATCGAGATCAGAATAAGCAAAGAAAGAAAGTGAAAGGACATTTGTGGTCGCTTTATTCACACGTTGGTCGAACTTGCTGGAACTTTCTTAGAGTGATCGAACCTTACCCCCCGTACTGCTAAACTGACAATTGACTTTAATTGGGATTTCGACGAGTGGTTCGGAGGACGTCGAGTGGACTCATCGCACGACCCCCTTCAACCTGTGCCGCCACCACCGCATGCCGACACGGGCGATGCAGCCATTATTGTTGACTTTTCATCATTCGAATGTTCCCCGCAAAGGGATGAATCGCTGGCTCGGAACGCCGTGGATTCGGTCTCTGAAGCGGCCGCTGGTCGGCCAGCCGCATAGGTCGCCTCCATTGTTCGTTTTAATTGTTCCATCCATCATGTCAAGGGAACGCCTCCGTTCCCCATCTCTGACGAACGCAAGAATAAAACGTGTCCCTGCAAGGTTGCAGCATAGAGCGATGGAAAGACACCCCCCTCATTACCATCGGATGTTTAAAGCCCCTACACAACATCGGTAAGATCGAAAAACAGAAATATTCACAGATTTACATGAAACTTATACAGTTTGAAGATGGTTATAGAAGAAACCTCGCACTGAAATATTTCTGCCTAAAATGTTTTATTTTTGGGGGAAAGAGTACAATGAATAGTTTACGCCTCACCGAGATCTAAACTATTTTTCGGAACAGTACTAAGTTGAATGCTGCATTTTCGCGAAACAAATGAAGCGGTTTTCACTATTTTGTCGAGACTCGGTGGGCGGATTGAGCTGAAATGTTCACAGGTGTGCTATTCCATGCATATGTTGGATCAGACAACGTATGGATGCTCATTCTTTGACCTCGACCAATGTTGTGCAGGGGCTTTAAGTGAAAGACTGCCGCGGGCAAGTCATGTACCGCAATGTTTTCATTCTCTGTCATTTCACACAAGGTCTTTTTGTCAAAAGTTAGAGGGCCTGACGTGTCGATCCCGGCAGCACCTTTCTCAAAGGCAAAGGGACAAGGACATACACAAACAGTCTTTTTATTGATAATAAAATATTTAAAGGTTTGCATGGTGCAAATACCGAGTAGGGAGGTTTGCGGTGACACCATGTACATCATTATAATAGAGTATGGCGCTGAAAAGAGCCAGTAACTCAACGTTTCGGGTTGTGTGTATTTTGCCCGTCGTCAGGAGATTCTTTTCATCAGAGCCACACTCCTTCTCTTAAGAGATAATGTACATGGTGTTACCGCAAAACTCCTACTTGGTATTTCCACCGTGCAAACCTACGACAAAATCTCTCAAGGGTTCACCGGCACCAGGGACGTCAGTCACTCTCAAGCATTGGTAACCTTTCATGGCACTTTTGTAAGATTTCTCATGCATGAGACATTTTCTCAAGCCTTGCGAGTTTTGTCAGCCTCGTGTGAAAAGGGCTTGACATGCACTGAGATAAATCATGGCAGGCGGGTTGTCCATGGGTATCTCCTGACGGCGGGCAGACACACTATACCCGACGCGTTGAGTTACCGGCTCTCTTCAGAGCCATACCCCTTCTCTTCAGAGATGAGGTCATCGCAAACCTCCTACTTAATTATTTTTCAGTTTGACATGGGCCGATGTCTAATTACCCCGGCTGATAAGGGCAAGGATTCCCCCTCCAGTCAGTCAGCCCGTGTAGTCTCACACCAGCTGCTTGAGACTCCAGTATAGGTATCTTGACCCTCGACTTCCGCCGTCCACCGACTGCCCAGAGTAATAATCATCGATCAAAGGCCGGCCGAGCGGCTGGATCGTGTTTCCAGCAAAGCGTGACAAATGACCGTCGGAAACATGAAATATATTATAGACTGACCGCTCCCTCGGACGAAGTGACCGTGAGACCAACGTCCCTGCACTCAACGCCGTTCCGGTCGGCTGGCCACCCAGGTCGGAGAAGCATCAAAGTACATGCCTAGGTCACCTCAGAATGGATGGAAGGGCTCACCATAGAACAAGGAACGGCTCCCCAAGGGCGGCTATTCAGTACCGCCGTGACTACGGAAGCGCAAAAAATTTGCGTCTGGTTTTCCGGGAAAGATAATAATTATGCGTCGATTACTTTCCTTTTGTGCTGGAACGAGCCTGCATTGGTGCGTTGCGACATGCCGACGCACTCGTGCACATCAGCCAGCCCTCTGCCAATTTTTGTTCCACTAATTGTTGGAATTTATCTTCTTGTGTTTTCTATAGCTTTTCCAGTGGGGTTATTTTGTTTCTTTGAAATTCAGAAGGTAAGTGATCAAGGATATGTATGTCTGTCAATTGGGGAAGATTCGGACTTGTATTTTTTTTTTTTGGGGGGGGTGAAAACCGTCCAAAATAAAGCCAAACTCAGACTGAACTCTTTCAAACCATCATCAATTTGGTCCTGTTCAACTCAGCCAACTCAATCCATTCGAGTCTAACCCAACAACACGAACCCAACCCAATATCACCCAAACAGCATGGCAAACCCATACAGACAGATTAACCCAACCCATCCCGGGTTAACCCAACCTAACCCAGACCAACCCACTTCTATACCCAACACCTCCCAATCCAACCCAACCCGACGAAACCCAACCCAACCTAACCCAACCCAACTCAACGCAACCCAACCCAACCCAACGCAACCCAACCCAACCCAAACCAACCCAACCCAACCCAACCCAACCCAAACCAACCCAACCCAACCCATCTCATCCCATCCCAACCCAACACAACCCAACCCAACCCAACACAACCCAACCCAACCCAGTCCTACCCAACTCAACACAACCCAACCGCACCCATCCCAAACCCACCCAATCCTAACCAACCCAACCCATCCAAACCCAACCCATCCCAAACTCAACAGAACCCAACCCAAGTACGTCGAAAGGTAAGGTTTACCCCCAACGTTCGCAAAACACCCGTTTCGTCCATCGCGTGGGTGCTATTGATATAATTAGATTTCGAGTAGTTTTTAGAGGTTTTGTTTTCACAACACCAAACAATTTACGGTACTGCTGAATTTATATTTTGTTGTATTTTGCTGAATTTGTACGCATGCATAAAATGGGACTTTTTGTTGCTACTCAAAGACCGCCCTCAATGGCTCACGGCAGCCTAACTATCCTACTAGAGGGCGCTATTTTCCCCACATAGCCGGGGCGGCACATTAAAGGACTTTTTTTAGGGTATGGATTAGTGAGAAGAGGGGGAAGATCGAAGTGAAGGGCAAGGAGTAGGGTAGGGATTAGTGATAAGAGGGGGAAAGATCAAAGAGAGAAGTGTGAAGGACTGAACAAAAAAGAAGGACTATCAGAAAGCTGCATGGTGTTAGTCATACCCTCCTGGATGAGTTTTATGAGTTTCGATAATGACTACACAAAGGCTTTGCACTTAGCAGGTTCGGTACGTGCGTTAATTCTTCGCGGGCACTGTTGCGTGATCGGTGATGCTGTCTTGCAAGCCGGGGGGGGGGGCTCTCTCGCCATTCCACTGAAGGACTAAAACAAGATTTATACCGAGCAAGACAACAACAACAACAACAACAAACACTGACTTTGAAATGCAAATAAAGGCACGTACATTAGGGTACAAGAACAAACGAATCTTGAACCAAAGTTCAAGAGCTGAATTGTGCTTTGCTCTCTGCCGACCTGAGCCCCAATTAATGGAGCCGGCAGTGACTCCGATCTTAGGTCATTTACATAAGATTACGTAACAACTCAATGGCCCACGGTCAGACCTGGAAGAGTGTTATGTAACATCAAGACAGGAAGTCTAAAGGAACTACCAAAAAGATAAACAACACCTCCTGAAGAGGTTCCGGTTAATCACAAACCCAAAACAATGCACAGGCCGCACGAGAGATTGGAGGATCGAGGGCGATGGGTATGTCCTTCCTCCATGGTATGTCCATGCTACCTCCATGGTCCATGGTTGGGGATGTGTACATTGTATACAGACGGTGCTCAGGTCTTGGTCAACGGAGAAACTTGATCGTCTTGGAAAGGTAACTTTGTGTCATTTTATCACCGATTCTTTCATAGTTATTTAGTCATAATGAATGGATTTCGTATTTCAATTTAATGTACTATTTGATGAATCATTTCAACCACCTATGAATAACCACAACCAGCGGTGGAATGCATGCGGTGGTCACCAACCATGCACGGATATGAACCATGAGTGTAAGCACGATGCTATAAAACCCTTAAGGTGATGTACAAAAATGTTGCAAACTGCTTACTGACTAAATTTCCAAAATGTAAATTTTAAAATTTAGTGGGCCTGACGTTTCGATCCTAGCAGGACCTTTCTCAAAGGCAGAGTCTCTGCAAGACTCTGCCTTGGAGAAAGGTCCTGCTAGGATCGAAACGTCAGGCCTATAAAAGTATAAAACCCTTCTTAATTTTATCTATACATGTACATGTACATGTAGCTCCATATGTGGCATGTGGTGCATGCAAGCATGGTGTAAGACTAAGAGCCGGTCATTCTCTCTGATCTGTCAAGGTCATTCTTGAAACTGAAAGAGATGTTTTTGTATCACACGGGGTGTCTCTGTTCACAATGTGATTCCACCGTGAAAAGCCTCAAATCAACGGGTACCCTTGTGAAACCATGGAGGGTGAAATCGTGGTGAAACAAGCAACTCGAGGAAAGACTATAAGTATAACCAGTTGGAAAGATTTTCCTAAACTTTCGTAGCTTCATAGCCAAGCCATTTAAAAACTTGGAATGAGACTGAGTAAAACTCTACGGTAAAATCCTTGTTGTTCCTGTGCTGGTATCGCTCCTGATGCATTCAGACTAGTCAGACATGGAGGAAGGGAATGACTCTAAGACTTTCAGAGATAACCAATTCAGATGGTCATTCAATGCTACATTTTGTCACTACATGACATGTGTTTGATGCAATGCGAACACACGTTCACCGGGTCAATAATGACAATATAATTGCATCGATTTCTTCCCAAAACAATCATGCAATGACAGAATCATGATTTGGGTTTTCATTGTAAAACGCGTGAGGTAGATGGAATTGCTTGTTCTCAAACCCAACAACTAGTTCAGGAAGAATAGGTATTAAGGGCAGCGTTCTTGGGTCTTGATACCTCATGGATTTTCATTCCAGAGACAATTCAAATCAAAGGACGATGCTTTGTCTTTGTATCGGTGTGTTCCCTTTTCTTACAAGCCAACAACTGCATATTGAGTGGATTTCTTTTCATTGGGGGATCATTATGTATTTATAATCCCAGCGACGCATATCCACTCGGCAGTCTAACAACGGAATAATTACGTCATGATTACATGCAATCGTGCCATGCCCTGGTGATCCCTGGTATACTTCCCATCAATTTCCGGCAGTCTTTCCGAAGTGTCACAGGGGTAATAATTATAACCTGGTTCCCGAACCGCAGACGAACCGCAGATCGTTCTGATGACACGACCCAGACCGCTGCTCAAGAGACAACCCACAGTTCAGATATGATTGTCTTTTTGGCGTCGGTGAGAATGTATAGGTCCACGAGATCTCGTCCTAGTCGACGTGTGTGGTTAGTGCTGTCATTGCTGTGTGCTCAGTGCTTTGCCCGATTTCCGGGTGACTTGTGTGGGCCGAGTGAAAAATATAGAGAATGAAGGGTTTGCCCATGGAGCTATTAAGTAGCTCCATGGTTTGCCTTACGCCGAGCTCGGCAAACAGTCCTTGAAAGTCTGACAGTTTTGCCGAGGATATTTTTACGATTTACCAAAGGCTAGATCATGTGCATGACGGCACAGGGTACCCTTCCGATACATCGCGAACCTTTTTATTAACGCAGTGGCTGTTGTTACGGCAGTCGTCCGTGTGGTTCCCCGACTTCACAGTATTTGTCAGGATGTTTAGCTCTTGGAACCAGAGTTTTACCAGACTATCAGCTAATAGACTGGTTCAACCAGCCTGCAATGCTGACGAAACACAATCAAGTCAGGGAACCACACGGACGACTGCCGTAACAACAGCCACTGCGTTTTATTAAATCTACCAAGAACTGATGATCTCCCACTGGGATTAATTTGGTCAGATTCGACTGTGGACTCCATACCTACACCGGTCGCCCTGTTATGTCATGAACGTTGGTCTGTCTTCTTGCACCGTGTGTCACCTTACATCTCCCCTGCATCTACCGCTATGGGTCGTGCTCTGAGGTAAGACACGAATACATGTGTTTTCAAATCAGTATGCGAGCTCAACGTGTCAAGGAATGTCACAAATTAAGCTGCTTCGTGACTTTAATGACCAACGTGTAAATAAAAAACAATAGAGGGCCTGTCGTTTCGATTCTAGCAGGACATTTCTCCTAAAAGAATTGCCTAAATTTTTGTTTACTATGTTAGATCGTTAGATCAACTCTTATTACCAAACGAGGAGTTTTCGTATGGAAATACCAAGGAGAATTTTACTGGACCTGAAACGTCTAACCATGGTCTAACTTAAAAACCCAACACAACATTGGGAACATTGGAAAACATCGATGTCCACAGATTTCCTTCTAATTGACACAGTTTATAGATGGTCATGATAGAATCCCCATGTTGAAATCTTACGGTCTGGGATGCTGTCCTTTTCGAGAAATCTTCGCTCAAACATCGACAAATAGTTTTTACTCGCGAGTAATAAACTATTTATTACACTACCGGCCGGTGAGTAAACCGGGACAGTTTTTTTCCTTTTTTTCTACATTCTCAGATTGCCATTTGAGCTAAAACCATCGCAGGATTTCTCTTTTGGAGTGTTTAATGGTTCATCACACACACTGTGGCAATCTTTTACCTTTACCAATGTTGTATAGGGCCTTTAATGTACCAGCGCTGGTGCCCTGTGACATGTTCAAGTCCCGGTCCAGTCAAATGTTTTCTGTCTTCATGAATCGAGTTCTCTAATCACCGTTCATCTATTGTGGTCTGCGATGGTACAGGAACCAGTGGAAAGCCTTCGCTCTGTGCACGCTGGTCTTTTCCGCCGTATACTTCCTCTGCTTCTACAGGATGGTCGAGAGCCAGGCGTCTCTCGATGTCCAGACTAGTTACGCAGGCACAGCCGTGCCTCCTGCCGAACGGTGAGTCTGTGTACTTGACCCCTGAAACAAGCATAGGCGATGGCCCCGTCTTCTTGCATACAGTGAGTCTTTGTGTCACCACCTTCTTTTCCCCCTCAGCTTCGCGATCAAGAATCTGGAAAGGAGATTGGAAACTGTCTCTGGGCATCGGTCTGCGACTGACATCTCGAGAATGATGGTGATCGGGCCGCCCAACATGGACCCGACGACTTACCACAGCAGCTCGGTGGGGAGAGGGATCACGGAGGGACCAGTGGACGGTGGAGACGTCGGGGTACCGCTCCGGACCCCTGTTCCTTCCAATGCTGGTTTACCGGTCGGTCCTGGGTCTCACAACGGCACAGCAAGCCGTGTGTCTCACAACGGCACAGCAAGCCGTGTGTCTCACAACGAGACAGCTGGCCGCGTGTCTCACAATGGGGTAGGCAGCCTTGGCTCTCATCACAAGGGGGCTGGCTCGGCCATAGGCGACGCCAATCGTACCCTCATCCTCAAGCCGACGATCACAGACGAGGGCACGAACATGACTACGACGGAGGTGAACCAGACGGTCCCGATGACCGAGGACGACCTCGCGCACGAACAGGCATTCGTGGGGGAGGTGGGGAAGTTCCTCGGGAACTCGTCCCCGGGATCCAACCCATACAGAGCCATTCTGACGGAGGTGATTGGGCGGGCCAAATCGAGAAGGACGTCGGCCTGGAAGAAGGAGGAGAAAGAAGGCCTTCACGACGACCAGTTCCTGAAGTATATGGTAGGTAGTAGGATATGAGTGTATTAAGGTGTGTAAACATGTAATTGTTCAACAGGCAACCGGGCAAACCAGTCAGCATACGCTGGCTATTTTACGTCGAACAGGACAAAGCCTTAAAAGTATATACCTCCTTGCCCAACTCGAAGATGTCCTACTTCGTTTTAGTCGTCAAAAAGTTGGGATCACAGGCTTTGAGTCTTTGATAAAATTGAAGCTGAGTCAATTTTTCATGAATAGGGTATCTTATTCAAAAAAATCCAAAGGCCTCTCGTTATCATGGCTGGTTTTTTTTAATGAACCAAAAAAATACAAAGCTGGAGGCTCCTTGGGTCTAAGCAGGATTTTGGAAGAAGGGGCCGATGATTAGGACAACCGTTTCTACCCATGATTATGTTTCAAAAATGGCGACTTCCATGAACTTTCGCTGTTGCGCCCTCTGTTGTCAGCATGTGGATCAGTGAGGTCTGTTGAAGCATCGCTTGATCGATCCGTCTATAATATAATAGTGCACATTATTCTCACCGTCCTCTCGCCCTTGTAGAAATGCCCCACGTCGGTACGGACCAGAATGTGGGCCCTTCCCTTCACGCACAGTAAGTTCGTTCCAGAGTCGCCCATTCTGGCCTGGAAGGACCACTACACGCCCGGGGAGTACAGGCGACTGGCTGAATTCAACGACATATTTGGCTGGAACAACACCAACGAAACACGTAAGGACTGAAACAGAAATAATGGTTTTCATTTCTGAAGTAACAGAGTGATTTTTTATTTGTGAATTTTACGAGAGGCTGAGTTGCCTCAACTCAACATGCATGCTGGTTGAGTTGATGGTCGGCTAGTAGGAAAGTTGGGTGGTTGGTTAGCTGCCTGACTAGTTGGTTGACTGGTAAACTGGTAAGCTGGCTGGCTGGTTGACTAGTTGGCTGACTGGTTAACTGGTAAGCTGGCTGACTAGTTGGCTGGATAGCTGGCTGGTTGGCTAACTGGCTGGTTGATTGGATGGTTGGTTGGCTGGCTGTCTGGCTGGCTGTCTGGCTGGTTGGCTAGCTGGTTGGTTGGCCGAGTCAGTGCTTGACTGGATTGCTTAATGGCTGGTTGATTGGTTGGCTGGTTGGCTGACTGTCTGGCTGGCTGTCTGGCTGGTTGGCTAACTGGCTGGTTGGCTAGCTGGCTGGTTGGCTAACTGGCTGGTTGATCGGATGGCTGGTTGGCTGGCTGGTTGGCTGACTGTCTGGCTGGCTGTCTGGCTGGTTGGCTAGCTGGTTGGTTGGCCGAGTCAGTGCTCGACTGGATTGCTTAATGGCTGGTTGATTGGTTGGTGGGTTGGCTGGCTGATTGGCTGGCTGCTTGGTAAGCTAGTTGGTCAATTGACTGGCTGGCTGACTGACTGGTTGGTTGGCTCCCTGGCTTGTTACAAACCCTCATTCAGACCCATCTCCATGTACACCGGTCTAAGTCCTAATCTACGTGTTCACTCCATTGCTGTCACCTTTAGTCGTTTCCTCTACGCTGGCCGGTCTGAACTCCAGCAGAAACACGTACATGTTTGACGGGCTCCTGGACGAGAAGCAAGGGTCCAACCACAGCAAGTGCATCCGATGTGCGGTCATTGGCAGCGGTGGGATTCTCAATGGTTCCAGGATGGGCCAGGAGATCGATGCTCACGACTACGTCTTCAGGTGTGAAAAGCTGTGCATGCACTCAGTAATGATCGTTTCTTTCTAGTCAAACAAACAGAGGAAGAACTGGCTGGGAACTTATGAACAAATTGAAAAAAATGGCAAAGAAACCTTGGACTGGACCGGGACTTGAACCCGAGACCTCTGGTTTTGCGTACCAGCGCTCTTCCCATCTGAGCTATCCAGCCCTTAGATTGTTGCCTTCCCGACTGACTTACATGACCAGAAAATGCGCATCTCCAAATATTTTGAGAGCTTTAATTTTTGATCCTATAGCAGGACCGTTCAGAAAGATGTCAAGGCTTTC
This sequence comes from Luidia sarsii, assembly GCA_949987565.1. Lineage (NCBI taxonomy): Eukaryota > Metazoa > Echinodermata > Asteroidea > Paxillosida > Luidiidae > Luidia > Luidia sarsii. The sequence goes on along the minus strand of OX465108.1, from coordinate 988,270 downwards.
ACAAAGACCTTTGTCAGAGAAAGGTTCTGTTAGGATCAAAACGTCAGGCCATATCATTTATTTTTGATTTGATTTTTTGATTATTTAAGTAAGTGACCTGTTTGAGACATGTTTGTACGTTTAAAATGAAATGAATATTATCATATTTTATTGGGCCATTCTTTGTTTCCGTTTATTTGGACTGTAGGGTGAACACTGCTTTGACGAAAGGCTTCGAGGATGACGTGGGGTCACGAACTTCCTTCTACTGTTTTGGAATCAACACGTTAGCAAGAACCCTGATACTGGGTATGACCGGAGAAACCAATTTCACGATGCCTCCTGGTGATAAAGTAAGTTCCCTACCCGACGATCATTGTCCCTATACTTTGTGTTAAACAAATTAGAAATAAATACTTCTGTGAACAGGGCCCAACGTTTTCGATCCTGGTAGGAATATTCCTGAAGGCAGGAAGAATATTTCAGGCATCGTCATTTTGGAATTCGGTCACTTTAGTAAGTATTCGAGCAGTTGGCAACTTGTTTGTGTATGTCTTGAAAGTACACGTTGACCTGATTGGGGTATTAATTAAAAACTCGATCCATTCTTCAGGATTTTGTATTATTGTTTGAACTTAAGGCACCATGTTTCAGAAAATTTGCATTTCGGTTTCATTGTTTTGTAACCTTTTTTTTTGTCTGACGATATCCACAGGGTATTCGCTACGTGTTCTTTGCTGATCACACAAACACGTATCCGTACCTGGCGTCTGTTCTGCACGGTGGACAAGCGTCGGGGCTAGGCAGGTCGGTACATGAAATAGTTCATTAGTTATAATAGGTTAATTAGTTGTAAATGGCTAATTAGTTGTAATAGGTAGTGATTAGATTCACCTCATTGGGAAATAGATCGGGGCTTACCCTTCATTTTGAGGGGATTTCATTAAAAGAAATTACATAGGTGGATAGGCAGATCGTTTGCTTGTCAAAGACGTTAACATGTTTCGATCCTAGCTGGACCTTCAGTCCTGAAGGCAGGAATTCCGCCTTCGGGAAAGGTCCTTCTGGGATCGAAACGTCAGACCCACGGGGCATCATTTCAGTATAAAAACTTTGCTGTCATGTCCAGTACGGGTATCCATCTGGAAACTGTGGTACCAAGCCGGGCCTTCAATATCTGGGATATTATAAGGACTGTGAGCGATGAAACCAAAGCTCTTGTTTATTGTCTAAGTCTTGGTAAATGGCCTTAGTCCATGTACATACGGGGTAGAACCGCATTCAATCAGCACAAGTATAATTCCTATTGGGTCGTGCTTTTTTCCGTCTATTTCAGACACTCCCGAGTGAGATTCCCGAAGCCACTGCAGGCTGAGGACATCAAGCTCGTTCATCCAGACTTCCAGAGATATCTCAAGTGGAGGTGAGAACAACTTTTAAAGTCATCGACTTGAGGGTTCTGGAAGTGAAATGACGACATTTGTATGCGTGTACAAATGATGCAGCAAATTCCGCACTTCCATCTTTGTGTTATTTCGGTGAATTCACGATGCAAACAAGGAGTCATTGCTTGCACTACACTCACAGTACAAATGATTGAGCTCCTACCGAAGTAGCACGAACAAGCCCTAAGGAAAACGAGTGATATCTGACTTTGACGTCCCAAAAGTTCTCATCACCTTTGACGGTGTACAAAAAGAAATGCATTGACATCTTCCATTGTGTTGGTATTAAACCTCCCGCAGCTGGGTCAACTCCACCGATCAACACAAGGAGGTTCATCGCCCTACTACGGGTGGTATCATGCTTCTACTCGCTCTACACACGTGTGACGAGGTGAGCTCTCCTTCTCTTACACGAGTGACGAAGCACCACTACCTGCTTTTACAATATTTCGCGCCGGGACCTTCGGACTCGGAACGCCGGTTGTGTCGCTATCTGCCGTGTCCTCCGAATCTGCAGTAGCAGCATTAAGCCTTCCAGTTGCAATAGCAGCAGCAGTAGAAGCAATTGAGCAGTAGCAGCAGTACTATTAAACCACCATGCATACATGTTACTGTAGTATTCATTGCAATGCTCCTCGTCTTACAGGTCAATGTGTACGGATTCGGAGGCAGCTACGAGCGCTTCTCCGAGTACTATTACAACAAGAAGTTCGTTCGGCACAGCTTCTTCACGAACCACGACAACCACGCTGAGAATAGGCTCTGGAGACGGCTCGACGAGTTGGGTATCATAAGGCTGTACAAAAGGGACTAGACTGCGGGAAGCACTATCTGGGCTCCAGCCGGGCAGGTCATGAATAATTCACTATTATGACGTATATGAACAACTTGGGAAGCAATATCTGGGCTCCAGCCGGGTAGATCATGAATGATTCAACATTATGACGTATATGAATAATGTACATGTACCTATTAAGATATTCACTTCACTTCTACGTCACTTTGTTGAATTATTCATGAGCTACCCGGCTGAAGCCCAGATAGTGCTTCCCCTAGACTGCCCAGTCATTCGTTCCACGGTATTCCCAATAGTGCGCCCTCAAGAGTCTGTAACGCCGGGCTCTCTAGCTCTGTATCTTGTGATTCGCGTTTTTGTCATTTTTTGTCATTATTTTACATTACTCTGATTAATTTACCCGTAAATGACTGTTTAATTAGTTTAAAGGTGTGTGTTTATGTATCTTAAGATCTCATTATTTTCTGGCACGCTGTAAAGGTCTCCTTTGTATGGTGAATTCCTTCGATCTTGCATGGCTACTTTCCTTCCAGAAATGATTCAAATGATTTTAAACAACAATGATCCGAACTTTATCCGAAAAGTACTCCGAATAAAAAAAGTCTATTTTTGTAAGCTTGGAGATAAGTATGGTTACATGTGAGATAATTTGCTTTTATTTTCGCAGAGGCGATACTAGAAGGTACTCCTATGGTGCTTAATGCCAAAGAAAGTGACCATATTTCTCATACAGTAATTATATAAGGCGATATCAATGAAGATAGAGTCATGAAAGGACATCTGAATTGAAATAAACTTTATTTTACACCGAGAGGTTTTTGTCTCCGTACTCCGAATCTTCACTTCAAATTCCACACAAATATCTTTCTCTAATAATTATCGTGTCGTAGGCCTACCGTACATTTCAATACTCCTGTGAAGACAAACCGAGGTACGGAGCTCAGTTTTTGCCATTCAGCTTGTTGAGCTCCCTCGACTAATGAGAGGCTTATAAGGATACCAAAACGGAAAATCTAATAGGCGAAGTATCAAGCAACAATTTCCAGTATCATCACTGAAACTTAAAGACTCCCGTTTGTGAGAAATACTACGGTAATGAGCGTGAAAGGTTCGCGTTTTTTGCACTGTAGTCTAAAGGAGCCGATTTAGTGTGTTACACCGAGGAGCTGTGACAGAGCATGCGCGTCATGCACGTCACACCACGTCACACCACGTCACGACACGTCACGACACGTCACGCATGGTCTGTAGAGAGACACGTAGCAGGCCATTCAGAGGATTGGCACTTTGCCAACGCCTCGCGATGCAGCGCGATGACGTGACGAATATCCACATCAGTCAGTGTGTTGGCCTGCACACCAACGTGTTAAAATGATGTTCAGTGCCAAGTCCAAAACAATGGACTGCATTTCGCAAACAAAAATGAAGTTGGCATGCAAGTGTGAACAGGCTGTGTGTAGGCCTCATTTGATTTTTCAAATTGCGCTACAAATTCATGGTTAGGGGGGACATCTGCTCGTATTTTATATAGGGAAATAGGTGGACCTAGAATAGAAAATGACCATTTCTTAGTGCTCAGCTCAGGTAGCAATTTTCAAGTTTTCGCTTGAACTTTAACTGAAATTATGAACAATGTGAACTAAGCACTCGAGCTCAAAGCGAGTCTTAAACTTCCATCAATACTACATGCATCGTCACACAAAAACCCCAACAGGCCAGGCTGTTCGTCCAAACACAAACTTGACCACAAAAGTGGAAAGGCAAACTTCTTTCCATAATAGATTTTTTTTCAGCGGGGGATACGCCAGCTGTTTCTCGAATGCTATCGACTCGCGTGAGGTTTGCAAACAACCACGAAATCCACAAAAGTAAATAAGCGACTGAACGCACTGAGGGTTTTATACGGGTCCTGTGAAGGGGATGAAAAATACACACGTTCAAGTTACATCCCGGTTTGAAAAGGGGTGTACAAAATATCACGAGGAATGTTCCTCATTTGAATAAGTACATGTACATGCAAGCCACCAAGCAAGCCATTTGGTCGAGAGGCCTTGCTGCAGACAATGTTAGTTGTAGCCTACGCGTGAGTGGATTTGAAATAATCTTTAGATTCTAGGCTGTGCTTTTGGCCTGCTATTCCTTGCCTGCAGCTGCATGTGAACAGGTCGGTCTAGTACTGGCAGGGACCACACCCACACCCCTATCGCTCACGCCAGGAAGAACCCAGACACATAGAGGGAGACACGCCCCACGAAACCAAGGGAACAATGAGTGACCGGCCTTGCGCAACCTGCACTGGATATTCACTCAAAAGGTAAAAATACCCTCTTGTTCAAATTTGTTCAAAAGTTTATCCTCGAATTGTTTGATTTAAAGGTTTGATTTTTTTTCTGAAATCACGTGGACTCGGGTTCAAATCCTTCTGCAGCCAACTTGCCGATTCAGTCAAATGAACTTTCTTTGTATTATATCACCTTTTATAGACATTGAATTAACACTTCCGCCTCTGAAGGCAATCGGGCGAAGTAATTGTGTGTACATACACAGTGCTAATTGATTTACTATCACTTCTAAAAAAGCTTTATTTTGTGTGTGAGCTCAAAGCTGCATTAGCTGGGGCTAAATTAAATTTTGCAGTTTTTCTTTTATGGAAGGGAAAATATATAGTCATACATGTATTAAAAAAATGTAAAATGACCAAAAAGTGATTTTTAGAAATTAGGAGGCCCATTACGAAACGTCGGATAACCTAATGTTTAATAAAGGGAAAAAATGTTTGCAATTTTTTGATGACTATTTGTACATTGCCTCTGACTTCCATTGTTTCATTTTGCAACAGAACTGCCCTGGTCGTCTTCACGGTATGTCTGCTAGTGACGGCTATTATCTTGACTAGTGGCTTCTGGATAAGTTTGGGGAGAGACGCCTTATTGATTCATCGCTTGTACTATTCGTAAGTATTCACTCTATGTAAGGAATCCTGTACTTAGTTGTGCTTTTATCATTTCGTATGATAACCACACCGTCAAGCACGTTCAATACTAGGCTACTAGCAGTTGGAAGATCAGGACAGTCACCTTGTTATCTAAGATACCCCGCTGGATCTTCAGACTGTCATCTTGCTTCAAGAGACGGTCTAATTAAACAACGTTCAGACTTGTCTGGATGGCGGTTTATCACTTCATATGTAAACCACATGACTGAACATAATTATTCAAACTCGTAGTTGATGATCAAGTTCAGAGTGTGAACAGAAACAGTCTTTGATGACTATACCATGAATCTGACAGAAATCTGAGTCTGTGATGCCCCTACTTATTCAGGTTCGCTGCACACTAACGATCCCCAGACCGATGCTAGTCAACTGTAGCCTACCCAGGGCTTTCTCTTTTCACGGTGCTTGGACGACGAGTCTTCCATAATATGGATTAAGCTTCTCAGGAACAGCAAATCTACATTTCACTTAATATTGACATTGTCTGAATAGTCCCAGCGACTTTAACCAATGTTTTGTGGAAATGGTCGCTCTGAAGGCGCGTCAAACTATAGGACTACATGGTTTAATATTATGGCTTTTTTCCACGAGCGATGACACCTTTTTTCACCCATAACCTGTGAGAAATGGCAGCTGCAGAGGAGGATAGAGTGCTGTCTGACTCTCTAATCACAGTCAGTGACGTCACCAATACACACAGAAAGGCATTAGCTCACAAAGGTCGCCAGACATTGATTGGGAACGTGACTGACAAAACGTGTCCTTACTAGAAATGTACGGATACCATAAGGGGACGTATATTTTATTTCTCGTGAGCGCGTGATTGAACATAAATTATTACTCACATAAGAAATATTAACTGACTAAAATGACCTGCAATACATCAATCTCAAAAGTTAGAGGGCCTGACGTTTCGATCCTAGCAGGACCTTACCTTCATAAAAAGACATAGTCTGGATACAGTAGCAGGATTGCAAGAAACTGAAATTATATAGGGAGTTAGAATGACAGAAGGGCAGTTTAACCACACCATACCAGACGCGCCTATTGGGAGTGAAAACAAAACTGATTCCAGGAAGAATATCTTCCCTTGCAGTTTCACTGGATAGATAGAGTTACACCGAGTGATTATTATGCAGAATCGACCGTACCACTTCTTGGCATTGACCGCCCAACACTAGCATCAATAACATGTAGGGGACAAGGAATACATTTGCATGTAATTAATGGACAGACATCAATCACTATTCTTCACCCGATTAGGAAAGGCAGCGGGCTCAGCGTGATGTCTGCACGGGGCAATGAGACAGCCATTGGTGGCTTGGTGGTGGATCGGTCCAGTCGTGACAGGCTCTTGGCTGGCGTGAGGGAGAGGCTGAGAGCGAAGCCAGACAGCTGGCGCTCGGACGAAACGCAGTACTCGGATGACGGCCAGTTTCTATTCTACATGGTACATCGATTGGGCAAATATTGGAATTTAGAAAGGGACCAAAGTACAAAGTTGCAACTAAAGTTAAAATAAAGAGGCCTGTTTCAGTCAGATTTTGACAAAAATTTCTCCTGCCTTACAACAGTATTTTAAATACTGAGCGGTTATTCATTTTTGAAATTAAAATGACAATGTATATACATGTATAGCGAAGCTGTTTTCATGTCGGAATCGGTGAAGCCGTTCAAAGCGCCGTAACTAAGGTGGCCATCTTTTGTTTGATTGTTTGTTGTTTGTCTTCCCCACTGCACGCGCACAGCAATGCCCGTCATCTGTGCGTCACAGGCTCCTGACGGATCCCTTCTTCAGGGATCGATACCTGCCCGAGGTTCCCGCCCTGCTCTGGGCCAAGCATTACAGTCACGACGAGTTTGTTCGTCTGTCGCAGTACGATCAGGTCTATGGGTGGAGTTTCACCAACGAGAACGGTACGTACGGGCCGCCATGTTGGTTGGACTTGGCATTGATTGGGGAACGTTTGGGCGGTCAGAATAACGAAGAACTTGTTCCATTGTTTCGTGTTGGCTGAGAGTAACCGGGAGTAAGATCAGAGTAACCGGGTCTTTTCAGGGTTATACTGTCTCTCGAAAGAGATGACTCACATGGTGCTACCGCAAACGTTCCACCCTCAGTTGTCGTAACTAAAGATGCTTTTGATTATTGGGATAACATCATATGCCTTGGCGTATGCACAGATGCTGTTATACAGAGTCCATGACCTTCGGATCTGGATTGACGAGGGAAGGGAAGAACGGTTACTCCACAAAACGTATCCATTCCTCCTCATCTACTCCTTTCTGGCCTTTCTCGTCTAGTCATAAGGTCGGCGTTGGGGGCGCTCAATACGGCCAGCAATGCCTATCTGTTCGATAACGACCGTTATCCAGGGCAACGTGGGTGCACCACGTGTGCCGTCATCGGCAATGGTGGGATACTCAACGGCTCCAGGATGGGCAAAGAGATCGATGCTCGTGACTATGTGTTCAGGTGCGTCATTGCTATGGCTTACGTATGTGCAATGTGTTCAGGTATGTAATGGATATAGATTAAGGTGATGAAGGCGTTCAGGTGTGTAGGCCTAATTGATATGGCTTAAGGTGTTCCAGGTGTTCAAGGTGTTCAGGTGTGTAATGGATCATGGCTTAAGGTGTTCAAGATGATCAGGTGTGTGATGGATATAGGTAAGGTGATGAAGGCGTTCAAGTGTGTAGGCCTAATGGCTATGGCTTAAGGTGCTCAAGATGATCAGGTGTGTGACGGATATAGCGTAAGGTGATGAAGGCGTTCAAGTGTGTAGGCCTATAGTGGCTATGGCTTAAGGTGTTCAAGGTGTTCAGGTGTGTGATGGATATAGGTAAGGTGATGAAGGCGTTCAGGTGTGTAGGCCTAATGGCTATGTCGTAAGGTGTTCAAGGTGTTCAGGTGTGTGATGGATATAGCTATTTGCTGTGTCTTCAGGTGTGCATGGTATTCAGTTTTTGGTTCTTAAGCAGCTGTATGATATTGTCTCCCGGTGGGGCAATGACTTATTCCTATATTATACTTCTGCCAATCCAAGAGTGAACGTAGCTTTGACGCAAGGGTACGAGGAGGATGTGGGGAACAAGACCTCATTCTACTGCGCAGCCTTCCGGTCCCTGCGCAACTCTCTACGCAGTGGCTGGCCGTACGGCTTCAGAGCACCACCCTACCAAAAGGTAACACATCCATTGTATAGGGCTTACCTTCAAGTCCTCTGTACTGCAAAACCCCTCACCAAACCTTGACCGACGTTGGTCCAAATGTCAGGTGTATAAACACGGTCTTACATTTGATGAATACTAAGTTTGATAGGCAAGTTTTAGCTCAAACATTGATAAGTTAAGCTACGTAGAACCCATGGTTAAGGGTTGAAGGTTTGCATGGTGGAAGCATAGTGTGGATTGTATTTGCGGCGATACCGTGTAAGTCAGTGTCACCGTAAACATCAAACATTGGTCAGGTTTTATTACCATTGCCTATTTTGGTGCAATCGATATCTGAGTTGGGAAGCATGTAGGCCTACACGTATTCCTTTGTGAAGCACCGGGTGAATAGCGCGGTTGTCCCAATGGCACGTGCTGTCAAGGCCAACCCGTGGCTGCATTCAGTCTGCGGCAAATCGTGCGGAACAGCGGTTGCCACCAATTCTATGGATCAGAGACGGAGGGCAATAAAAGCGAGCCATGTGCGGCGAATCGTGGGCCTTCGCGTGGTTGCGGTGGTTGAACCTTGTTTGTGCATCGCCACGAAACGAGGCGCCTTTATTGGCAGCCGTGACCCGATAACCAGTTACATTTTGTTGCCATGGGTTATTGCTCATTAATTGAGATCTGCAAACAAATCGCAGGGTGTGATTCCTGATCATCCGCAGTAGCAATAGCCGGCCCCGACCTTATCACTGTTTCGGGTTCGCCAGGGGCCCGTGATTTTTGTCATTTCTCGCGAGGTTTTACGGGATCTTGCCATAACAAACCAGATAAATCTGATATCTCTTAATTATTTCAGCGATGCACGATCTATCTCATAGTGGATTGGAGTATGCATGTAATGTATCAAGCGAGATCATGCCAATGGACCGATTGTGCGACCACTGTTTACATGCCATCACGTGACTTATAGTTGGTATCTTTGCATCACATTTGGTGCAGAACAGGAGTAGAAATGAGCAAAGAAGACTATCATATTGTCCACATTCTTTATTGTACATTTCCATCGCTGCTCTGTGCAAAATGAGATGCAAAATTACCCAATGTAAGTCACGTGATGGCATGTAAACAGCGGTCACGCAATCAGTCCATCGTTGTCACCACAAACATCTCACATCGTGGACATGTCATTGCGAACATTCAAATCAAATCTTTCGTTTCTCCTTCTATTCCACGACCCTCTCAACAACACAGGGCATCCGATACGTATTCTTCCCCAAGACTGAGCTAGCTTATAAGTTCGTGTCGGCGCAGATACGGAACGAGTTGCACCTCCTTACTCCGGAAGAAAGAGGGTAAAGATGACTTTGAATTCTTAAGAATCCAACGGACTACTGACTACTCTTTCGAGAAAGGTCGTGATGGAAAAGTCAGACCCTATAGCGATTTGAAATTCGTTTCTATTCATATTTTCCAGTAGAGTGTAACATAGTTTCCATTTCGCCTAAAAATGGAAAGTACAAAAGATTTAAATGACTGGATATAATTATGATTCTGCATATTTGTCAAAGATAAATACAAAATCATGTTATCATGTCTGGTTAAACAGTAGAAGACTTACGTTAATGACCAGATTTGATTGGCTATGGAATTTCAGTCAAACAAAACTGACTGGGAACTTTGAATAATAAAAAAAAAAGTGATTTATTTTGTGGCTTTATAATTTGTTTGTTTGTCGTCTGGATCCATCGCGTCCGGTCAGGTCCCTGCCGAATTTTCAGACCCACCTGACGGCGAAGGATCTGAAACTGGTCCATCCGGATTTCCAGAGGTACCTCAAGTTCAGGTGTGTACCGTAAACATTTAAAGAATTGTTCTTCTGTAACAATTTTTGTTTTTTGCAGTGAGTGCAATATTACAATGGTTTGTTTGCAAATATGATTTTTTTTTGCTTCGGTGAGAATGTAATGCAACGAGGGTTTCTCCTACTAAAGTTAGCACAATTTTCTCAGCGCTTTGCACATTGCTGGTAGAAAGACAAGAGCAGCTCTTGCGGGATGTGAACCCGCGACTCCTACTTTCTAACCTCTTGACCAGCGAGCTGGTCAAAATCGAGTGGCAGATTCGAATCGTTATAGCGGCCTTGATCGTCGTAGATAAAGCGTGACTTACAGAGAGATGTTATTATTCAACCGCACACAGGTGGGTGAACTCGACCAATAAGCACTTGACGATTCACCGACCGTCTACTGGAGCTATCATGCTTCTCCTCGCCTTACATACATGCGACAAGGTAACAACGATGTTTTGAACAACGATGTTTTTAGCTAAATGTAACATTTTTATTGATCAGTTTTCCAGTTGGTTGCTTTCAGTGACTTCCTTCCGGGCTCAAATCGGTCAGAGGTCACTGGTTTGTGATGGTTGCACGTCTTACTCATGTCGCTACCAATGGTGGCAGTGACATGCTTGGAATCTAGCACCAATGCCTCACGACTATCCATCCCTACCCTGCCTCCACTGCAATAGGTGGACGTGTATGGCTTCGGTGGTGAGATCGGTCGGTACACCAACTACTACTACGACAGGGTGTTCACCAAGCAGAGGATCTACTTGGACCACGACTCCAAGGCCGAGATTCGACTGTGGAGGACACTGCACGACCTGGGGGTCATCAACCTATACACCAGGGACTGATGGTCGCGGGTTCGAATCCCATCCGTGCCACATGTATGTGTGAACAATCGTGCCACCCACTGAGTAGCGCAAACCCTTTTGGAATGACACTTTCAATGACACAAGTCAAATAAAATTCGTAGTGAAGTAAATACAAAAAACTGTTGCAAACTGCCAACTGACTACGGTAAATGACCTGCAATAGGCCTACCTACCTACCAGTGCCTTTGCCTTTGAGAAAGGCCCTGCTAGGATCGAAACGTCAGGCCCACTAACTTTTGAGATAAAATCCGTAATGCCAGCAATACGATCTACTGTAAACATTAGACGTTGACCAAAGTCATGGACATTGTCGAAGCAATGTACATTGAAGTCGACTTCAATTCCGTCTTCAGGTTTTTGTAGCTGCTTGGAACAGAAGTAATAACTACAGTGGCAAAGAAATGCTTGTTTTTGTTAAAAAGAGTTTATTTGCTTAATTTACTTTGTACAAAAATTGCCCCTAATTCCACGAACATTCCTTAGCAAGATAGCTCTTACTATACACCAAGTGACAGTACTGTATATTTATTCAATCCAGTAGTCCAATTAACCCAAGAGGGCGCTGTCAATTATCCATGCACATTGAATTCCAAGGTCCCTTTGAATTAAATCAAATTGAAAAGAAAATACAACATATTAAAGATTCGCCTTTTTTTTTCTTAGCACATACGAAATAAAATAGTACCATTTAAATCGATTGCCATCGGACGTGTTAATAATTATACGGAACACAAACACCTACAACGACGGGCCACTTACCGGTTTCTAAAACCTCTCAGCTGTAAGGAATTAACGGAGACACCTCCTTTTTTTATTGCACAAGAAGATCAGTCACACAACTTAAGGAAACGACAGAGGGCCTAGTACTAAATATAGAAGAAAAAACATATTCTCGTTCATCTCATGGTGGTTCGTCCATGCACACACGAAGCGCGTTCGTTCAACTTCCCAGGGTGGTCACGTGTTACCCCCACACAGTGACGCTGCTTTCACGAAGGGGAAGTTCGAGGGAGGGATGATGACGTCAGAGCCAGCTGGGACTGACCCGGGTTGACCCAGGGAAGCTGATCGAATGCGCCGAAAGAAAAGATACATACCATCCTTTCAAAAAAAAAGTATTGTCATGTCTGAAACGGTTCATTTTCAAGGACTATGGGATGTGATTGTAAGGTCGGGTTGCAATGTAATCTAGGATTTGAATAAATTTATAGAAAGACGAAAGCAGAATTGAAAGCGACTGAAATAAACTATGCTCAAAATTAGAAGATTTAGATAAGACAAAACGAATATAGAGGGCCACGTAATAATGATTGACTCATCATCATCATCATCATCATCACCATCATCATCATCGGTACGGTCTGCTGCGGAGAAAACGACTACAAGTTGTCTCCAACCACTGCGGTCTTGAGCAGAGTTGTAGCATCCTTCATAGTCTCCTATTAGTTGTTGTATACATGTATACTGCAAGTACAGTGCAGTGGTTGACTATAGATCGAGACAAACACTGAATGAGCAGCCATGAGCGACAGTCCACTAGTCTCCTTTTCAAGGACGTGTATCGGTGAAGTAAACCTCTTCGATCACGGTGCGCAGGCACTGTGACACCAGGGAGCTCGTAAGGAGACTAGCCAACACCAAAGCACCTTGAGAACAAGACTAGCATCCGTCCAGTTCCGTCAAAACACAAAGCTAAACACAAATTAGACAATTAGTTCAAATAAATCTACCTGCGATAAAAACAAAACAAAGAATGCTACCGTCAACGTATGGCATCACTCAAACCGAAATAGTTACACCTCCCGAAAGCTGTCTTCATTAGTAAATCAAGGCCCATAATTATTTGGAATAAAAAATAAGTACAACAATTTCTAAAATTAAGGTGAGTACGGTAGGGCAATCCTATGCAAAAGGGGCAGTAGTTTCACAAAAGATAGTCATTCTTTTTCGTGACAATAAATCTACTAAGAATTATTTTACATCCTGTAAATCAATTTCAATCTTAAAAGCATTGCCGGAACGTCCACAGTACGTACACAGCTTTACTTGTCTAAACAAAATCAAACTGAAAATAAACTTTAGTGCAGCTAAATAATTTATAAAAATCAAGTGTGTGGTACTATAAATTCACTGAAAATCGTGTACAACTTCTCTTAAGTTAAAAGAAAACAAAACCATGTAGGTAATACATTACTCCCGTGTGCTAAATGGAGAAACATGCGACTACAGATGTATGTCTACGTGTCCGATGATACGTCCAAACCGTCTTACCAAGGTCACATATGCAACATTTTCGTGTGTTTAGATCTTATCATTTTCTGCATACTGAGCTCAACGCCTTTCCTCCAGTCATAATGATGCGAATATACTCAGTATATACAAACCTGCTGACACATTTGATCATTGTGCTAGCAACTCCCGCGGACGTTTTCTTAAAAAAAAAACAGTGAAAAGCATGAGTTCGTATTAAGTACAGTTCCTTTGGTAGATGTCTTTGGCAAGTCATTTATTTTTTTGGTGTGAGAAGGCACGGTAGTTTATTCAGACGGGATTGTAGCCGTTGATTAAGCATTGCTATCATAGTCCTAACGCCGCTGGTGGTCCACATAAGTGCTCAACACTTCGGGGCAACATCCACTTCCAAATCTGTTTCAGACGGAACCCGGACCGAACAATCCACGTAACGACCAACGGGTAACAGACTGAGCCCCGATCCGAATCCGTGTCAAGCGAACGAAGTCGGATCCTTCCTCCTTAATGATACAGCCACTTCCAAATCTGAATGTCTGTAGTAAGCGAGGCGACTTCAAACATTTCTCTTCGTACGTGCGGGCAGGCTGTACTCTAGACCTATTCGAAATGGTCATCGTAGGAGCTGCCATGCGTGGGGGGCTCGCTAGTGACGCACTCCAGGCCACCGTGCACAAATTGTATTCAGTCACAGAATGTGAGCAGACAATAAGGTTGACGTTCGATCGTTGGCCCCCAGCCTTGGCGGCCCCCAGCCATGGCGGCCCCAGCCATGGCGGCCCCCAGCCATGGCGGCCCCCCAGCCATGGCGGCCTCCAGAGGGCTTTTTTCCCGAACAGATTTGCGAAGGCTGCCACAACAGAGAATAGGCTTCGAATGGACCAAGGATATTACCTAGATGCCTCAGATACACGTGCTCACAACTCACCCGTAGATATAATGTGAATTTGTGTGGGTGTGTGTGCCACTGGTATCCGTGCTTGAGTCAGCGATCCAGCCGCTGGTTCGCTCCATCCGACGCACGGTTTACGACGTGGGAACCAACACAGGGATCAGTCAGCAAACAAATCCGTGCCAAGCTGGCATGCACTATTACGACGGTACGAGGCTCCATGCAGCAACGAAGTGGCTGTGCAGTCCACATAGGCCGTGCGTGCATCCGCAATGATGTGGCCTTTCCTAAAAAAAAAATCGGCTTATATGATCAGGCTCCGTCTCTATTGCTTTCACTCATTTTGGTTTGGGCTTCATTGTTGGACCGAATCTTCAACAAAGGATTTGCAAAAGTGCTTTCAGCTTTCACCCCCAGTGTACATTTTGTCACTTTTGCATTTGACCAAATAATTTTAGTACTGCCATGAAATCAAATCAAAACTGTGAGAAAATAAATCCATATCATGTCGGTGTTTCCATAGGCCGTGTCAAAACACCCGGGTACTGGGCAAATAAGAGACAGTAACACCGAACAAAAAGAAAATCAATGACAATTACACCAAACCCTCTGTAAACTAATTAAACCAGCCTCCAAATTAATCAGGACGAATATTGATTCAAATGAAAGGGAAACCACTCTGAACGACATCGGGAAACCTTTTTTTTTGGGGGGGGGGAGATAAAAAAAAAGTACTGTAGCAGTCAACGCCTGAAGGGATATCCGGTGTGTTCAGTTGCCCGGACCTCAAGGAGAGATAGCGCAGGAAGGGGGGGTGTTAGTCTGGGTCCTCTCCTTCCAAAAAAACCTTCACCTCTTCCATATGAATATTCGTTGGTTTATTAGGCTTGGATGGAGACAATGGCCAAGGGAGATGGCTGGGAAGGGAGAGGAGGGCAGGGCAGGGCAGGGCAGGGCAGGGCAGGGCAGGGCAGGGCATGGCAGGGCAGGGCAGGGCAGGGCAGGGCAGGGCAGGGCAGGGCAGGGCAGGGCAGGGCAGGGCAGGGCAGGGCAGGGCAGGGCAGGGCAGGGCAGGGCATAACAGGGCAGGGCAGGGCAGGGAAGAGCAGGGCAGAGCAGAGCAGGGCAGGGCAGGGCAGGGCAGGGCAGGGCAGGGCAGGGTAGGGCAGGGCATGACAGGGCAGGGAAGGGCAGGGAAGGGCAGGGTAGGGCAGGGCAGGGTAGGGCAGGGCAGGGCAGGGTAGGGCAGGGCAGGGCAGGGCAGGGCAGGGCAGGGCAGGGCAGGGCAGGGCAGGGCAGGGCAGGGCAGGGCAGGGCAGGGCAGGGCAGGGCAGGGCCGGCAGGGCAGGGCAGAGCAAGGCAGAGCAGAGCAGGGCAGGGCAGGGCAGGGCAGGGAGGCAGGGAGTTACAACTGCCGATCAATCCAGGAGTAGAAGCCATCAGTCCATTGGAGTCTCAGTCCCGTGTGTACACATTGATGATACCAAGTTCGTCCAGACGTTGCCACAGTGCGTTCTCCGCATTGTTATCGTGGTTGGCATAGAACACATGTCGCTGAAAGCTCTTGTCGTAGTAATGCTCCGAGTACTTGGTGTAGCTGCCGCCAAACCCATACACGTTGACCTGAGCGGAAAGGAATGAACTCCGTCATAGCAACACCGGTCTCCTGCCTCAAGATTACGGTATTCAAATAAAACCTACACCCAAAGTAGTCTGTGCATGGTATTTTGTTCATGTAGGCATGCAATGGTAAAAGCATTTTCAGGTTTTTTTTTTAATGAAAGTAGCCCAACACAAGGCCCCAAAAGGCCACTCAAGGTGAGGGCTAAAACAAAGGAATAAGAAGAACCAGGAACAAACAAGATCAAGAGGAAGGAAGATGAACGTTTATGTTTCGTTTGAATTGGGACAGGAGTAGGAATGAGGTGGCGAGGGGGAACCTCAGCCGATCCAATGCGTTGCATGCCGATGTCTGCATTGATGTTAGTATTTAGCGCCAGAAAAACCAACTTTAGGATAACATATACACGCTGGTACCTGGACACTCAAATGCGAGTGCATTTGAGAACTTTCGTGGGAACAGAGAACATCACATTGCTATGTTACAAGAATGTAATTGAGCACTGACACCCAGGGACGCCGCTGGCTTGTAGTTCCACGCAATACGTCAACGACACTCCAGCCAAGGTATCTAACACTCTAAGAATCCCATACTGACTTTGAGAAAGATCCTGCTAGGATCGAAACGTCAGTCCCTCCAAATTTGTATGCAGTATTCGCCTTTTTGTAATCTTAGTCCGTAAGCAACGTTTTTGCATATTACTGTATTCTTAGAATCCATTGACTATCATTTACTTGGGCAGATCAACACGGACTCAATGCGAACTCGGTGACGGCTGACAGAAAGGCTAGGCCTGAGAATACTCCAGTATGGCATACGGTACCAATTCAAGTCTAGAGTAATCAACCATTGTGTTTAGAACAAAGCCCTGCCTCCTTCCTTCCTTCCATTGACCCGGATGTCACCTCTCACCTATACATGTATTCCGGTGACATTATGGGAAGGTCAACAGGAAGAGGGGTCATCCTAAAACTACAGGAGAAACCTAGTCATGACATAGCTTCCCTTCGTCTGGTTGACATTCTGAAGATTATTTTTCAGCTCGATATCACGGCATTCGAGCACGTGATCCATATTTCACTTTGAGTCATGACGGAAGTCAGCCATATGGTTTAACTGCATAACATTAGATGTACTTTGAGTAGTGCGGTAATTCATAGGGCAAGGATCTTTATGGGTAATTCTAGCAGCGCCTGTTATGAATTGTATTGCCTTTGCATAGCGTGACGATTCGATGACAGCTGGAACCCAAGGGCAAATCCTGTAAGGATCGATAATACACCAGATGCCGATTATTTTCAATCGGGGGTTTTAATGTCACTGAGCAATTTTGACAGGTCTAACAGCTGTTGACTGTTCTGATTAGTAAAAGCAATTGTGTTGATTTACGTAGGGTCAGGATCAACCTGAAACTCACAGCATTTCTGATTAGGCTAAATCAGACCAGGGGTTGGGCAAACAAGGCCCAACACTTTGTTGACCAATGCCTTTTGTAAGCCACATAATGCTTCCACGTGCTAGCAATGTGTGACTCAGTACAAAGGACGTTGGGCTCAAGTGTACATGCACCTCAAGCTACATGTACACACTGCACAGCAGTGCACATACTGAAGGTTCATGTACATGCACATTCACCCGTGATACGTGCACTTTGTCAGGGGTCACTGCAGGTCATCATTCAAGTGTCTAGACCATGTTTACCGAGGACCACCTGTTTTAGGCCCAGAGCGAGAGACTTCATTCCCAGCATGTTGTAAAAACCAAACCTCAGGCGCAAGACGACGCACGACGCAAAGCAATTAAGAAAATCATCCAAAATGATCCCAACCAGGTTTGTAGATTTGCGGTGACGCCAGACGATGTTGTAGTGTGTGCCTTCTTATACCAGTACGCTCTGGCGCAAACTGTGAAAAAAGGTGAAGAGTACTCACCTCGTCACATGTATGGAGCGCCAAAAGGAGCATAATTGCCCCCGTGGTGGGTCGGTGAACCGATTTGTGCTGCGCTGTCGAATTAACCCAACTAAAGGAAACAATTTGTAGAAACCGAGTTTAAATAACCTGTCCGCAAATTTAAGCACACATACAAATTTGGCACCACAATGAAATATAAAACCAATAAATAATTACTTTGTATTCATAACAGGTGGGGCAGGAAGGGCAGGGCGGGGCGGGGCGGGGCAGGGCAGGGCAGGGCAGGGCAGGGCAGGGCAGGGCATGACAGGGCAGGGCAAGGCAGGGCATGGCAGGGCATGGCAGGGCAGGGCAGGGCAGGGCAGGGCAGGGCAGGGCAGGGCAGGGAAGGGCAGGGCAGGGCAGGGAAGGGCAGAGGAGGTCAGGGCAGGGCAGGGCAGGGCAGAGCATGGCAGGGCAGGGCAGGGCAGGGCAGGGCAGGGCAGGGCAGGGCAGGGCAGGGCAGGGCAGGGCAGGGCAGGGCAGGGCAGGGCAGGGCAGGGCAGGGCATGGCAGGGCAGGGCAGGGCATGCCAGGGCAGGGCGGGTCAAGGCATCCAAAATCCAGCTCACCTCCACTTGATGTACCGCTGGAAATCTGGATGAAGGACTTTGATGTCTTCTGCTTCCAAGTCTTTTTTGAATTTCGGTGGAGACCTGAAATTACATCCAATTCGACAACTCTTATCTTGAGCGAGCATTCAAACCACTGTAATGCCAAAAAAATATTGCACCCAATCCTGTCTCACACGCACTAGCTGGATAAAAAAAACCAAGAGGAGAAGTGGGTTACGGTCGTGGGTTACGTAGGAATTAGGAAACACCATTACGTCTCTTTGGCGGGGATTTTGTGGTGAAAATGACGAAAGGGAAGACCGTGAGCGGCTGTATACCTTTTGTACTTGCCGGAGCTGTGTGGGGCAGGCCTCTTGTGCAGTATGGCATTCAGATAGGAGTAGGTCCAATCACTATCGGCAAAGAACACGTACCGAATGCCCTGCAACGGAAAGCAACGAGGGTGCCCAGTAATCGGACGACAAATGCACACCACGCAATGCAATACAGGGGAAAATGGTATTTTAGTGTAAGGCAAATATCATACATTTCACGGGCCCGAGGTTTCGATCTTAGCTGAAACCTTTCTCAAAAGGCAGGAATGTCCTGGTGCTGATCGAAAACTCGAAATCACGGGGTGACTTAATAGGACGCGGTCTTGGCCTTTGACCTACCTTGGAGTAGGGGGGCTCCCTGAAGCCAAACTGCGTCCCGCCTCTCAGGGAGTTGTTTAGCGTTACCATGGTGAAGCAGTAGAAAGACGTCTTGACACCCAGATCCTCCTCAAAGCCCTTGGTCAAGGCCACGTTGACTCTGCAATCCCAACAGAACTCAGGCTGTTATAGATCTCTCTTTCTTTTCTTCGTTGCTGCAGTCTTCAGATCTTATCCGTTGTCATTTACTGTCTTCTTTCTACGTGGAACCGCTATTTTTATTGGCTATCCTCTTTATGGGAATGTTGAAATATTGTTGGCAATGCCAATGTTGAGCTGGATAGCTTCTGATGGAAGAGCACTGGTAGAGCGGTCTCTCGGGTTCAAGTCCCGGTCCAGTCAAAGTTTTCTTTGCCAATTTTTCAATTTGTTCAAAAGTCTGTTGTTTCTTTGATTAAAATGTTGAATGAATCAATTCTTAGGACCTAAACGTACGAAGGAACGAACGAAGGAACGACTGAAAGAACTGACAAACAGACAAACAAACGAATGGATGGACGGACTAAAGAATGAACAAACGCTAACTGCCGGTAACCAGTCCGTGTGTACTGGAACATCAATACTACTGACAGAAGTGCCTTTACCAACAGCCCCAGCCACATCCATAGCCTCTATCGTATCTACCCCAGATTCCAGACTACAGTAACGCTACCTGAAGACGTAGTCATGGGCGTCTATCTCCTTGCCCTTCTTGGAGCCGTTCATGATGCCCCCGTTGCCGATGACTGCACATCGTACGCAGCCCGAGCGTCTGGGTACCGTACCGTGCACCAGACGATCGTCGAACAGGTACTTGTTGCTAGGCGACTTCAGTGACCGAACGGCGCCCGCGACCTCTGCCCAGACACGGGAGTAAATAAACACCGAACAGACAAACACCATATTATATATGAGATAATGACGATTGGAATGACCTTGGACCTTAACTAATTCCCGGAAAAGGCTCGGTCAGGTCACACAAATCCCGAGAATATACATGATGGCCATTTTCAAAAACTCGGCTTAGGCTCAGGCTCAGGCTTTGTCTCCAGTTCTTCCATCCATTTTTCAGTTCAAGGCATGAACACGAAAGCCTTTGGCTACGTTTTTTAATCTTACACTGCGTTTTGAAAAACGCAGTGGCTGTTGTTACGGCAGTCTTCCGTGTGGTTCCCTGACTTCACAGTATTTGTCAGGATGTTTAGCTCTTGGAACCAGACTTTCAGCTAATAGACTAGCTCAACCAGCCTGCAGTGCTGACGAAATACAATCAAGTCAGGGAACCACACGGACGACTGCCGTAACAACAGCCACTGCGAAAAACAAGGATCGAAAGCTGTCAACCTCAACATGATTTCAGGTTTTGGATAATAGAGAGGAAGCCGGAGCCGAAGCCTAAGCCGGGTTTTGGAAAAGGACCCACGATGGGAAGGAGGCTTCGTGCTTACCTGTCTCCTCCATCTCGTTCCATCCGTTAATTCCCTGGAATTTGGACAGTCTCTTGAATTCCTCGTCGTTGAAATGGTCGTGGTACAAAAGTAGCGGCACCTCCGGTAAAAACTTGTCACTAGAAAGCTTGTGTTGCAATATCTTCTTACGTAATGTTGATGGACATGTCTACAAAAGCAATAACAACAATATACCAA
This sequence comes from Luidia sarsii, assembly GCA_949987565.1. NCBI lineage: Eukaryota > Metazoa > Echinodermata > Asteroidea > Paxillosida > Luidiidae > Luidia > Luidia sarsii. The sequence continues at coordinate 967,574 of OX465108.1, read as the reverse complement.
AAAAACATAAGTACTCATAATGTTACAAACTGCGTATGAAGTTAATAACCAAAATCATGTGTATAAAACTAAATGGTCTCCCATACACTCATAGGATCTTCGGTTTGAATCAAAACATTAGGCCCTGTAACTCTGTTAGATTTATAAAAAAAGATAGATAAAACATTCTATTATGAAAATTTCAAAACTGCTACATTTGTGTATGAAGAATTTTTCTTCAGGAATGCCTGCCCAATAAAATAGAATCAACAGGCCTGTGTGTTCCCCTCAATGAATCGGCTGCCGTAAATTGTTACCAAGAGAGCGGTGCTGCTAAATATATCTCGTGAATATTTCAGATGTTTCCTTGGCTAACATTCACGGCCAGGGATTGTAGTGAATGGAAGCATAAAATAGAAGAAATATCCCCCGGGGGGCAGGCAATTACATCGATCCATGAAGTAGCTGGGGGGAAAGGCAATAGCATTCAGCAAATGAATAGACGGTATTAAACAGGCAAATGCATTTAGTGGCTAAATATCCAAGGCATTCTGCCGGCCATTCGCGAACTGATATCTGCGGCATCTCCCTGGATTATCTTGCCCATTCACCCCGGCTCAGTGGAGACGAAATGGTCATACCGCATGCACCATAAAATGGCGTAAACGCCACTACCAAAGCCGACGTCAATTTATAAAGTAAACGCACCTATAGAATCAACCGCTTGGCCGGTCATTACAATACACTGGCATACATTGACTCATACTGAGTCAACAGTGAAGTGCCTCGGCTTCCTGCTAATAAAACGCTTGGTGTCCAAATGAAACTCGGAATTCGGCGGGAAAATTTTAACAGATCGAATAGAGCTAGCAGCCATTAAGAAGCGTCCCGACTTTCGACCAATAAACGAGGTAGATTCTCACCCCATGTTCTTCAAATAGTGCACAGACTCGAGGTGTCAATTCTACGGCAGGTGGTGCCTACTGCAGGGGATATCGCGTCTTAACCCTGTCTGCTCTCTGTGTTTTCTTAAATGAGCTGAGCCAGACGGAAATGTGGTCAACGAACCGCCAAGGGCTCCATATAACCCCCCCCCCACAAAAAAACAAAAAAAACGGTCAATCAAACGCGGCTGTGGTAATGTAATGGGGTTTCAGGTAGGCTCAGGGTTGCAGCCTTGATCGGCACCCAGTCAGTATTGGGGAACATCTTTGCAATATATATCACTAATTAATTATCGATTAATTGAGTGGTCGTCACGAATCTTGATAATCTTGATGTTTTTAACCTCAAAGGATCTCTCTCAGATGCAGGAGAGACATGACAAGGACAGGTATTCTTGTGATTATCCTGTCACTGTCGTTCTGCAGTCTTTGTCATTCTCCTGTCACTGTCAATCTGTAGTCGTTGTCATTGTCCTGTCACTGCCAATCAACAGTCCTTGTCATTCTCCTGTCACTTGTTCTGCAGTCGTTGTCATTCTCCTGTCACTTGTTCTGCAGTCCTTGTCATTCTCCTGTCACTGTCAATCTGTAGTCATTTTCATTGCCCTGTCACTGTCAATCTGTAGTCATTGTCATTCTCCTGGCACTCAATCTGCTGTCACTGTCAATCTGCAGTCCTTGTCATCCGGTAGCAGTTCATGAAGAATGTCGAGCACTCGATCGAAAGATGATAGCCAGTCTTTGAGTTCACTGGGTTTTTTTTTTGCTGGAGCCACGAGTGGCACTTTCTACGAAGGCCTTCCCTCTTCCGGGGTTAAAAGGTTGGGGGTAAACATCACGCCAGAAGGGGCGTATACGTACCTATTTGTCAGCATGGGCAGCCGCTAGCGAGCGACCCATTAAGATGTTTGACAAGTCCGACCAACCCCTGTAGAGCGCACCTTTTATTTGTTTATGCCTAAGCTTCCAAGTCAACAGGGCACAAAAGCATGAACTGCGACACCCCATGGACACCCCGTAATGCAAATCTACACAAGACTCGTGCTGCATATGGGCAGCCGTGGCTCATTGGCCGACTGACGTAGCTTCTTGCTTTGCTAATACCATGCTAATACCATAGAGCTATAAGTAGGCTGCATGCTAATACTATGCCTGCCCAATGGTCTGCCTTAGAGAAACCAAACTGTCTGCGAACAAGCATGATACAAGACAGTAAATCAAAAGTCAATATGTTTGACGTCTGGAGATGTTCAGGCGTCAAACATCTTGAATTTCAAGTACCGGTATTTGTAACTGCCTTCCTCTCTTTCCTAACACCAAACCTTTTAAGTCCACCTTGCCTCGCTTCACAGTCTTGGGGAGGTCTTCCAAGGACCTGATTACTCGACCTTCTCATTTCTCAATCAATATTTTGTAATCATTTCTCACCAAATAGTTTCGAACCTCACCAAATAATTTAAAAATTGGCCGTCTCGGACAAACTGCTTTTCGTGCGTCTGCCAGCGTTCTCCCCTGCCGTCCACTCGCTCTTTGATCTGGGCGTACAGCGGCTGGCCCAGTGAGCTGTTGAGCGGCTGGCTCCGGGCGAAGCTCTCGATCTTGGCCAGGGTCATGTTCTCGGAGAGCGGGCCGGGGGGCGCCTCGACACTTGAGCCGGCGCCGGCGGGCAGCGGCAGGCGCAGGGCATCGTGCAGGAGCTTCTGCAGGAAGTTGGGCTTCCCCGTCGACGGACTTGGGAGGGAGAATCACAAACGCAAACCATTATAATCATTCGATATAGAAAGGTTTCCGGTGACACCATGTATAAGGTCTCTTAAAGAAGAGGTGGGGTTCCGAAAAGAACCTGAGTGGTAACTCGGGTTACAGAGTGAATGTTCTCCTGATGACGGCCAGAGCATACTGGTCGAAACGTCGAGTTACCACTCAGGTTCTTTATCAGAACCACGCCTCTTCTTTAAGAGACCTATATGGTGTCCCCGCAAACTTTCCTATATTGCTTCACCCACCATGCAAAGCCTTAAGTCTTATTTATAATAATTCGCCCATCTTTGTTGAAGGTGCTTCGAGAGAAGAAAAAAAGGTCCTGTCTTCATGAAGGTTTCTGCTCGTATAGCATAGGGATATTCCTGACCCTCTATGGTTTAATTTGGTAATTCAAACAAATGTTGCCAACTGTTTTACTGGCTAAAGTGACCAAAATTACACGAAAAGCGAAAAAAGGGCCCTATCTGTCGTTAAAAACAAGGATGCGATACCTTGAAAAAATTAAATGGTAAACACTAGCAGAGACAGTTGACTATTTGGCGGAAGGTCCCAGGTATGAATAGTTCAAATGGTAGAGCGCTGGTACGCTAAACCAGATGCCTGGGTTCCCAACAAATATCTATCTTTGATAAGTATTCAATCAAATTAATGGTGTGTTTCCCCAACAAGTTTTCTTTCCCTTTGATCGGCTGATGATGGAGGTCCCTGGTGCTTTATCGGGGTCCAGGTTTGATCTCATGTGAATGGGATAGGGCGCCACGCCTCCATGAAATACAACCCCAGCATTTTTTGGTTTCAGAGGACTTGCTTGGTAGACGGGTTTGCCTCGGCGTATGTATAGCCTATACCTGGATCCGGGCGCTGGTAGGTTGAACCTGGTCTGCACGTTGAGCACCGGTGCGTGGTAGATGTAGATACGGATGGCCAACGAGCAGATGGTGATGGTCAGACACAGAGCGAAGACGCCTTTGATACATCTGCCATCAGAAACAAAACCACAGTCAGTTACGACTCACGTCTCACCAAACCCACGACATGGCTTCCAGGTGGCGTCGTGGTGTACGATGTTCCTTATAGTCACGAAAAAACGAATCTTTTAGCCCTACGTTCCCCTGACACCTGAGGAATCCAACACGGTCATGCTATTTGGAAGGCTCGGACAGGAATAGGGTTAATGTATTCGACTCGTGGTCGACTGCAACAAACTCATTGCTTCACACGATTATAGATTCCAACAAAGACAGTATTTGAGAATTTGACTAACTTAGATCGAAATATCAACTGATTACGTCAGTGCAGGCCCAACTGTTGGATTGTTAGCCCCCAAATTACCATGGAAACATCTATGATCCTCAAAACAAACCAAAGCCTGGTCAAACGATTGTGCCATATTTACTGCGCCCGACAATGTTTTATTTTGTTTTTTAATAAAAGAATAAAAAAAAAATTGATTGAATATCAAATGCAGCATGCCTTCAAGAACCCGTTCTGAATTTATTAGGGACCCTTGCCGTTAACGAAATAAAATTCGAAGAAGATTACATTAATTTCCTTCAGGGCCAAAACGACCTTAAATATACAATTCGTTATTAAATTACGTCAGACGTGACTTGGTCCAGTGACTAAGATCCTTGAACCAAGATTAAATCAAAAATCAATATACCGAGGAGAAACCACAGATGTTTTTTGGCCTTACATTTACAGGAAATAATTTGTACACTATGCAAACAATAAGAGTGATTACATTTTAACGACTGAGTCTAATACGAAGAAATCCACATCGGGGATGTTGCTCTTATAGGAAGTGAATATTCACCCGGCAACGACATTCTTCCTGGAGGTCATTCCTGCTGATGTTATGCATATTCATGAACACTCTTTACTCTGATTGGCTACAGCCAGAGTATGGAGCATGCATGAATATGCATAAACATGATGTAATGGCAGAATAGCGTTGGCGGGAAGAATGCCATTGCCGGGTGAATATAACCTTCCTCATTTCTACGCGAAGACTCCCTAAGGTCTATCCTATATATAGATCTACTTAGATATATTCCAAATTGAAGAGTGTAATACTAGACTCTATAAATTGCTTGCAGGGTCTATTTAAGTGAGTATTAAGTATTTAAGTACAATTGGTATGGAGCCTGCTGGCATTGATTGGGCACGTCGAGAAGGCGGAGTAAGTTCGGCAAACTCTGTCTCAACCCCCCGCAGTTCCAAATCAAAGCAATATTTGACGTCCTGGCAGGAGGCTATTGCCGGAGTAGTGCTGCTCGGGGACTGCTGTGGTCCTGAAGGGACACCAAATGTTCAAGTCACTCCAAAAATATATATATACAAATCGCCACCGGTCGTGGAAAATGTGTGTCACTTCAGGGGCACCATAGGCTGGGATTAGATTGGCAAATTGGGAACGTCTACCACATAGATTCGTCTCTCAAAAGAGAGACATGATGCATGTGAGACTGGAAAGCATGTGCATACGACATATGCATAGCTTTGCGTACGCAGTACAACGTCGAGGTCAACACGTTTAAAGGCATGGTGGGGCATTCGGTGTGCTGTCTGAATGCAGTCACACCACATGTATGTACGATCATCTTCTAAGGAAAGGTGGTATTGCTGAAACGAACCAGTCCACAAAAAGACTTTGAAATAAAAATGGTTTGATCACTCTCTTGAGGGCAGTCAGGACATCCTTGTCGAAACGTCAATGGTTATTTTTTGTAATCACCGGTTCTTTGTTTTATATCCAAATCCAATCACATCTTCCAAGATATAAACACATGGTGTCACAGCATAACCCAAATTGTATTGAACAAGTGACAAACAATAACATGAACAATATCAGGAAAGTACAGAGGGCCTATAACCCACGTCAATCGTGGATGTTACCCGACTGCTGTTCTTGGTGTAAGTAGTATCAAGTTATCAACATCACCGGCAAAACTGAACCGTGCGAAACACAGTGACTCCAGTAGCTGTACATGCATATAATGTACCAGCCAATTTCTTTCTCTCTCTCCAGGAAATAGTAACAAACAAAAAAAACACAACGCGCACAGGTCATGACAGCGTGACATCACGTGACCACACAGTGGTGAACATTTCTCGCTCGTGTGGACCGCATTGGACATTCTCCACGCGCCATTGCATGGTCTGTGCATGTTTCCTGTCATGTTCCAATGAAATCTGACATGGACTTTTGAGGACTTGACACTGTGGGAGAATCAACGTTGGGGAGGGGTTTACACTATATAGCACAAAATAATGAGAATGGGGCTCTAATTCGGACAGGCTATATGTTGAGCATGTCATCAAACAAATATGTCTCGACTGAGCGTTCTGGCAAGTACACTGTGACCTTGATGAAAGATACTGTATTTGTGGGAGACTACGCGCTCATCAGCTGTAAAAAGGATGGTATAAGTATTGGGTCTCATCGTTTGCTCAATACTTGGTCTGGTTTAAGCAGAAATGTTGAGCGTTTGTGATGAATTTGGAGCGACACATCTGGGCTTTTATTGACAATAATGTTCCCTGGTTGTAACATGGCGAGCGTTATAATTATCTTAACATTTTCATTGTTATTTTTTTAACCAACTTTGATATTAATAAGACTTGAGGCTTTGCATGGCGGGTAAAACAATACAGGAAGGTTTGCGGTGATACCATGTATAAGGTCTCTTAAAGAAGATGTACCCGGTAGGCCTATGGTTATGATAAAAACTCAGGGTCTCTTCAGAACCATACCTCTTCTTTAATGGACCTTGTGCAAGGTGCTATGATTGGTGTGAACCCTCCTACATAACCTTGATATTCAACAAAAATGGTTGGATAATGTCAAACAGTACGTGCATGGTTTATTGGCCGAATGAAGATATTAAATGAGGCCGAATTGGCCGGATGAAGATATTAAATAAGTCGAGAGAAGGTGAGGAACCTGCACTCAATCCATCAAACCAGATCATCATTCGGCAGAGGAATTAGAGCGAGACGAATGTGGCCGTGCACAGTGCCCATGCCTTAGCGCAGACGGTCACATAGAGGGAATTCCCTCACCTCCGTCTACCTTATCCCACCCCATCCCCGGGATCCCCCACCGGTGACTGATCAGGTGAGCCCCCATGCGACCCTCCCTGCCCGCCGTGACGGATGGTACGGGCGGAGTTTAATGGGACCTCGACTTCCCCGGGTAGAATACGCCCATGAATTATTAGCAGCGCCAGACGCTCGTCTGCGGCATGCTCGGCTATCCCTGGTTCCCAGCAGCGCGGGTGAGGAAAGTGACGCGATCAGGGTGGTTACCCACCTCGCACCAGTGCACACGGAGGCGAGCCGTGCATCTCGCACGTCCTTAGCTGTGCTCTGAATAGCAAAGCATCCATACGCGCGCGCACTCGGGCAAACTTCACCTTCGGGAAGAATGACCGATGCTAACGGCCCGACTGCATGCCCATTATAAAATTATATTACAACACTCAAAATGTCATCCCGAACGTGTCTGCGAACCATATCTGCATGCTTGTAGTCCGGATACAGTGGTGCTTTTAAAATTTACATGTAAAGGTTGGAACGGAAACAAGTCGTGCATCATGGCGCGCTGTTATCTCACCGGACTGATATAGAAAGCCTGCGAGATGCGGCCTTTGGAGTTTATGACTAAATGAGCAGACAGGGACAGAGATGGGTAAAGGTGAGGACAGGACCGCCCACGCACTAGAGGCGTGGGATTTGCACAGTGCCCAGCTAGGCCTATCTGGAATGACGTTGAATGACGCGATCATAGACCTATAGCTGCAACTGAATCGAATGCGATTCGAAACTGGAACTGAAAAGAAGCGAAACATGTTCAGATCCTCTGCATCTATGCATCCATTGCTTGGGCAGTCTGAAGATCCTGTTTCAATCCTATCTCTTTCAGCCCGGCCCTATTCATTATTGCATGAATGATACGCATGTGTGAAAGGCAATTCATATTGATAACGGGTTTACTTGTGCTAGTTTTGCCACACGCTTATACGGGTAACACCGAGACGCACACAGAGTTCTGTTATGCCCTGAAACAAAACCGCGCCACCTTTGCAACAAGAATATCATACCAGCAAAAGAAAGCACATTTATTATGACAATGCTCAGAGCCTGCGAGACGCATGGCAAGATGATCTACTTCACATGTGCAGTTAATAATGCGTATACTCAATGGGTCGTTATACGCAATAGCGGTCATTGTAAATCGTTCAAATGCAATAAAATGTTGGAGTATTATGCAAAAATGTTGCAAACAAGTCAAGCTTACTGATTGAAATGACCAAAAGGCAAATATCAAAAATTGGAAGGGCCTAACATTTCGATCCTTGCAGGAAAAAAGGTCCGGCTATTTGTGGCATGCAGTGTTATTACAATGAAGTGATTATACATACATGCACATTGCACAATAAACATGTATGTGATGAGACATGCACTATGTAGGTCCTGAGCTCTAATCTCCATGGTAGTTTGTCAGTGAACCGCATATCCTGTTATACAGAGGTTTCCTGTAAGTTCCTGGTCAGTATTGCTTTCCACACAGTGCGTATATAGAAAGCTATAACGACCATTGAAAAGCTTCATGCAGGAATGGAAGCTCTATTGACATAATAATTACTCTGTGTTATACAGAATTCATCCTTAGAAAAGACTGAAATCGGCCAAGTTTGGTAGCCAAGGCACACATGACGGTATGCCATTATGGTCGTGATCAACAGGATACATTTTTCATCATGAGTTCATGTGTTGACATTCAGCATGATGAAAACATCCATTGTGATTGATGGAGGCTCGTAATCAAACTGGTGACTGGATCCCTAATCCCCTGGATGGGAGGTGAACAACATAGCAATGAGAATGATTCGGTGCAGACACAGATACCCACTTGGGCTTTTAGGTCGGGAAATTTAACCGAGACGTCATTGCATGGTTAGACCATGGTTCGAGTAACCGGAGGCATATAATATGCGTCACGACGTATGACACTCAACCACGTGGTTGGGGTATGGTTGCGCACTACACACGTATGACAACCCTAATCCTAATCCTATCCCTAACAACCCTAATCCTAAACCTAACCCTAATCCTTACTCTATCCCTAACGCTAACCCAACCCTAACTCTATAACTCTAACCGTAACCCTAACCCTAACCGTAACACCCTACGCTGGTTTACAAAACACGTCCTTATATAGTTTCCACACAATTAACGGAGTACCAGCGACGGTGGTTGAGCGTCATATGTCGGTTCTGTTATATAATGTATCTCAGTAACCGAGCTGGCACTGTGGATGCCAGATTGACCTTTGAGGTTACATACTGACCTCAATAGCCCTCGACATAACCACTTCCGGCAGTGTATTGTCGTGGCACCACACGGGCTGATATCAAACCGGATGTAGTTTCTACCGAGTGAGTGTCGGTCGTTTAATTGCGTTCCTTTCACATATTATTATCGCTGCGGCCTTTCAGATCAACCCGGTCACATACCAAGCTGATGGAGCCCGATAACGTATCATTATGATTTATTTGCAGTAAGAGTTTAACATTTCATGTGAAATGTACATACTGCTGGTCTTGCGTGTATATATACATTGTATATACCAATATCCTAGCTACATCTGGGAACAGACATTCTCTCTGTTTATCTAGTGTCTGGGTTGAGATAAAATTCCTCACGCATAGTTACTTGTGGCACGGGTGAACAGACGTCCAAGTGCACGGGTGTGTACTGCTTGCGACCGTGCGCTGCATGCGACATGCACACATGCTAGCTATTGATTCAACATTCTGAAATCAGCCGAGAAGCAGACGGTACCATGCAGCACGCAATGCTTGTATCTTAAAAGATTGCCGAAATGGGAAGCCGTGCATGCAACACACACCTTGGTTGTGGGAGGAGACCCGGTCACGTGTCCCCTGTCACAACAATGACATGGACCGCATGCTGAAGAGACCTCTTACACATCTTAGAAGGGGGGGGGGTCTACAGTCTACCAACAGAATCCCAGGATCGTAAATTAATCCTTGGACTGTAAAACTGCGTTTGCTCATTCCGGAGTAACCTTCTGCCGAAAAGAACATGTAAACCATTCATAATCAGTTAATTCTAAACGGTACAGAAATTTTAATTCTGGGTCTTTATTAATAATACTTCTTCATGTTAATACAGGAAATCATTATGGATCTTTCCCATCACATTAATGTATTCTTGTTCTGGTTGCATGTGTCAATGTATTCCATCTTGATTACGCACGGACGCTCATTATGGGAGCCTCGTTGGCAAGCTCGCAGACACAAGACCAGGATTTCCTTATCAGTGAAGCTTTGGAAATGTAGAGGAATATTGTACAGGCAAGAGAGGGGGTTGGGCTGATCGGAAGGTTTGTATTTGGTAGTTTGCCGATACACGGAATTCGGAAGCAGTCTACATTAATAATTAAGATGGAGCCATTCCACGTGTTTCAATGACAGCGCGTACCATAGAGTTTTAAACAGTTTACCCGCGAAACCGCCTTGCAGACGGATCCGAAAAATGCATCTGTGTGAGTTGCCATGCCTGGGGGCCATCGTGACGTCAACAAACCCTCTTTCTTTCAGTTTCAATGTCAGTCTCCCGACGCAGGGAGAGACAAGGGGATAGTAACCAGGACTTGGTAACTCTGCATGTCTATACTATGTGTCATGTACTGTACATGTATCCAACCATCCGGTGCGGATAGAAACACAATATTTATCTTTGCGAAAGCAGATATCGAAGCCTTGAACAAAAGTCAGACAGACCTAACGCAACCTGCACGGTTGGCCTAGTTCTGGCTATAGAATTAAATCCACAGAAATGATTATATTATAGGTATAGTTAAAACTACGTGTATATATTTGGGAAGGCCACCATCTCAGGACTGGATGGCTCAGATGGTACGGTGAGGCAAAACAAAAGGTCTCGGGTTCAAGTCCCGGTCTAGTCAAAGTTCCCCTTCTCATTTTTTTTCTCCAAAATTACTAAAATCCAATAAATACGAAAGCCTCGTCTTCACGGCCCCCCGAGAGCGTTTACATCGGACAGTAAACACTCAGTTCGTCCACATCAAGTCGCTGTACAAACGAGCCAGGGCAAATATTGAAATTAATTAATGACTATAGTACACACACACCCCACACTCCTCTCTCACAGCTAAGCTGCGGCTCGGGGAGGTGATAAATAGCCATGCAGGCTAGAGGCCGCTGTGTATACACTGCCTGCTCGTTCACACATGCGAAGGTCGATATGGAGAAATCCATCATCCCTTGCATCTTCACCGTCCACCCATTGTGACTTGCTCCACGCCGTTTGAGGCCGTGCCGTGGTAGTCAATTACAAGTTGCCGCGGATTATTCTAATGAGGCTCTTGGGACGACACGACACGAGCCTTCACGGGAAAATCCAACAATTCCGTCTCCTTCTCCATCGCCATAACTGTCCGTCATTGTTTAAGACCTCCGGGTAAAAGCGCTTCATCAATTAAAGCGTGCGGCTATTATAGTTTTTATTGTCATAACCCAATGCTGTACTGTTTTAGCGAATTTCGTGCGAGGATTTGCGACTAATGAAACCGTGTGCTGATAATGTCAAGGCCCTTTTCTCAAAAAAGCGATTGATACTGATAGTACCTCTGTCCGTTCCATACAGCATAGAACAAGGAGACAGTGTCTATTACACAAGGGGATTTACCATGTATCACGAGACGCCAGACACGGGACTTCCATTGCAATGTGAAGCTCTTGGTTGAATGATAATGGAGAATCCGAATACCCCGTCTCCTTGACCCTTGGTCTTCGGGTCGATGTCCTAGGCCAAGAAAATCTTCCCCGGAAAAATGCTATTTCATAGCGGAATCATCTTTCCTAATGGGAAAGTAATCCCTGATTCCAAGAACCACAGTTAGGGCCTACATGTAAAACTAATGTCATTCTCGTTTCCTCAAAACGCCGCAAGGGATACGCCTGGTATTTCCATTCAGTTTGTTATCCCACGACCTCACGTAGACCCACATGTATGTTTACCTTCCTCTGCTGTATAGCAAGCATTTAGTTCCTATATTATATTGTATTGTGCAGTGACTCTATATACGTGGCCCTTTTTATCCGGGAAGGCCTTTATTACTTTCCAAATCAAATATTTCATTCCATGTGCTCCTGATTCTGTGACATTGCCAATTAGAATGATATTGCATATCCAATCACATTATTAGAATATTTTGTCATTTGATGCAATTTGTACTGGTATGGCGAACGTGTGTATGTATACATGTACATACATACAGGCATGCACTCCTATATACCAATAAATACCTAAGTCACACAACGGTGTTGTAAAACTGCCACTCTTTTTTTTTACGAGCTGCGAACTTATTCATCGACACCACAAAATGACTGCTTGAAAGATATCGATATATATCCGATTATAAAAATAGCAACAATAATTGGAAACTCAAATCACGAGGCCTATGGAGAGCCTTTGTGACCGTCATAGCATAGAACTGGTTGCGCCAGAACCCCTACGCGAACGGGTAGCCTATGAGCTATATATGACTATGAGCATTTCAACCAAATTCTTGGGATAATGCGATACAAGCATGTCTGGACTTGATACATCGCTGGATATAACCGATATAGGCCTAGTATATAATGTAGGATAGTTTGACAAAAGTGTTGGGGAGAATCCTTTGATAAGAAATGAAGGGATATTGTCGTGTACAAAACCGACAGTTGGGCCTCTATCGACCAATATTGTTACAGCGGTTAGACATTGAATTCAATAACATATTTCCACACAAGCAAATACGGTGTACGGGTTAATACAGACAATATTAAGGTGTGGGTACCATCCTAAAAAACAAACCTTGTGACGGATATGCGTAAGTAAACAAAAAACAAACAGTGGATGAAGATAATAAGTTACTATTATCAGGAAGACATTGAGCAGACAGTGATCAATATTATCATTCACAGACTGTCAACAAGTAACACTAACAAGACTGAAAGTGATATACAAAAATGTTGCAAACTGCTTACTGATTAAAATTACCAAAATGAAAATCTCAAAATTGAGTGGGCCCGATGTTTCGATCCTAGCTGGACCTTTCTCAAAGGCCTTTGCCTTTGTGAAAGGTCCTGCTAGTATCGAAACGTCGGGCCCACTCAATTTTGAGACTAACAAGACTGGCTAGAAACAAACACAGTGCGCAGCATATGGATACAGCATTAATAAAACAGTTTGTAGAAACCAGAAAGATTGCGAAAAATGTGAATCACGTGCACACGATAAGTTTCAAAGTTCAAACCCTACCACAGGCCTACCTATAACCAAATAATACTCAACTTACCGTGTAAATGATACCGCCATGTTGTAATTGGCAGCGACCTTGCAGGGAATCCCAGCACCACCACACAGGTACACCTCAATCGTCACCAGCAAGGAGACAGTTCTTTGGCGTTAGTCTTCGATCCATACATGATCCCCCATGATCCTGACATCGAGGGGGGTGTGAGGGAGGGTCGAAGCGGTGGGGCGAGTTGTCCTTGGCCGTGGGGTAATGCCGCAGGGAGGCTGGCTGTACGACCGTATAGTGCCTTCAACTGCTCCTGTCGGTACCCGTGAAGAAATGACCGTTAATAGGAACACCAGGGCAAGTGTGTGATCAATTCGTTGCCACTTGTGTACATAAGATCACGGAATGCTGATAGCACATTATTATAATTATAGGACCTTTGCACTTCGCAGTAAGGTCTACGACTAAGTCGTCCACACTGTGGCATTGCGTATTTAAGGCAATACTTCCCGCAAATGCTTCGGCACTGCTGTGACGGGGGCTAGCTTTTTCTACGTGAACTATACGTCACAGAGGTACGACCAATCTCTTGGCCAGGGAACAGCTTTGTTCTGCTACAGTGGGGACTGGGGAGCTGTATATACGGATATGTTTGAATTAATTCACATTTTAATATTTTTTTATCATTTTGGGAAGGAACGCGGTTCGACTTTAACCTCGCTATCCTAAGCAGGTGGAATGACCAGAAATGTCATCACATTAATTGCTAAACAATTAACGTTTTCAGGACTCAAGGTGATATACAAAAATGTTGCAAACTGCTTACTGACTAAAATAACCAAAATGCAAATCTTAAAATTTAGTGGGCCTGACGTTTCGATCCTAGCAGGACCTTTCTCAAAGGCAGAAAGAGAAAGGTCCTGCTAGGATCGAAACGTCAGGCCCACTAAATTTTAAGGTTTTCAGGACTCATTTATTCTCAAATGTCGAGGACTGAAACAAACAATTTGCTAAGATACGCTAGTCAATAGCCCACCATTGGATCTTTAAAAAAAAATCTAAATTAAAGCATGCAACATTGATAAAATCGTTTGGCGCTTCACAGCTCTAACGCTAGCGTACAGGGTGTGTCTTGAAAGACAAATGCTAACAAAACCACAACGATAAGCCCTCGACAAAAATCATTTGGGACAATTTTCACATACGGTATTTCTACAGTACAGTGAACTTCGAAGCACCGCATATATTATTGCAGCAAGATTTTAGATTAATACCCACACCGTAATTACTAAAAGGGTGGGAAATATTAATTCACGATAGACCCCCAGTGGCCCAGTCCTATGTAGAAAATAGACATTGCCTGGCACAACCAAATCGTGATTTTGTGACACGTACGTGTGGCACATAATATGTAACTATACAGGAATAGTGAAGTGCATGTTTTGTACACAACTAGCTGCATGCTGACACTGCCGTCCGTCGTCCGGCTGACACATTGTACGCGTCACAAAATCATGATTTGACTTTTAAGTGAATAATGTGCAAGTCCATTTTGGGGGAGGTAAGTGGTCGAACCAGACAGTGTCGATTTTCTACATAATAATAGGTGGTCTATTGTGGACTTAGGGTATTTTCCCACCCTTCAAGTTACGGTGAGGGCATTGAAACTAAAATCTTCCCACAATGTATTTACAATTTAAATATCAATGCAAACGGTTAGAATTGTCATGAAATATTGAAGATTGTTCATCGATTAGAGTGAATGGCAAATATTCAACATCTGATGTTCGTGGATGTGAGCTCAGATTAGAAACAGAAGGCAGTATTGTGTGTATTTACTTATCAATGCAAACAGCTAGAATTGTCATGAAATATTGACGATTGTTCATCGATTAGAGTGAATGGCAAATATTCAACATTTGATGTTCGTGGATGTGAGCTCAGATTAGAAGGCAGTATTGTGTGTATTTACATATCAATGCAAAGAGCTAGAATTGTCATGAAATATTGACGATTGTTCATCGATTAGAGTGAATGGCTAATATTCAACATGTGATGTTCGTGGATGTGAGCTCAGATTAGAAATAGAAGGCAGTATTGTGTGTATTTACATATCAATGCAAAGAGCTAGAATTGTCATGAAATATTGACGATTGTTCATCGATTAGAGTGAATGGCAAATATTCAACATTTGATGTTCGTGGATGTGAGCTCAGATTAGAAGGCAGTATTGTGTGTATTTACATATCAATGCAAAGAGCTAGAATTGTCATGAAATATTGACAATTGTTCATCGATTAGAGTGAATGGCTAATATTCAACATGTGATGTTCGTGGATGTGAGCTCAGATTAGAAATAGAAGGCAGTATTGTGTGTATTTACATATCAATGCAAAGAGCTAGAATTGTCATGAAATATTGACAATTGTTCATCGATTAGAGTGAATGGCAAATATTCAACATTTGATGTTCGTGGATGTGAGCTCAGATTAGAAGGCAGTATTGTGTGTATTTACATATCAATGCAAAGAGCTAGAATTGTCATGAAATATTGACGATTGTTCAATGTTCATCGATTAGAGTGAATGGCTAATATTCAACATGTGATGTTCGTGGATGTGAGCTCAGATTAGAAATAGAAGGCAGTATTGTATGTATTTACATATCAATGCAAACAGCTAGAATTGTCATGAAATATTGACGATTGTTCATCGATTAGAATGGATGACAAATATTCAACATCTGATGTTCGTGGATATAAGCTCAGATTAGAAGGCAGTATAATACTAATAGGCATAACAGTCGGTCTAATGTACATTGTACTACAAGTACAAGCATCACTACACTCACGTCACTGTATCAACTTTTATCTAAAACCACGAAAAAAAACCAGTCATCAGAACGGTGCGAACTGCGAAGGCAGAAATGCGATACCTGGAGTCCATGACATGACACCGTCATTATTGACAGGTTCAACACATTAGCCAGTCCTGGGTAAACGTGGCTGGTAATTGTGCATGCTCCGTGTACATAATTATACATTGTATATAAATTTAAGGTGATATACAAAAATGTTGCAAACTGCTTACTGACTAAAATTACCAAAAAGTAAATCTAAAATTTAGTGGGCCTGACGTTTCGATCCTAGCAGGACCTTTCTCTGTATATAAATTTATAATCAATGCTAGCCTATAGCCCATACTGCCATAGTGGCCTATATCTCCTACAAAAGCGTATAGCACATTGACAATACAAAACCGTGGATAAAACTGGCCACACAGTATACACTGTACTATGACTTTTTCCCCACTCTCGAACACTCAGAATCGGATGTACACGGATCAGAGAATCAAGGACGTAACCTAATTGCTCTCAGCGACCTTTTCTACAGCCTCATAAAAAAACTGCTCCCATCTACAGAAAGCTGTACTGAAGCGTGGAGTAACGACCAGTAAGGACTTACCAGGTGTGTGCAGGGATGTTAGCAGACTGCATAATGTATAAAAGGTCTGAGCACTAAGTATTTATTATTATGGCTCTCCTCACGCGATGCAGTAGAAAAGAGTTCAGCAAGAATACCGTGCTAACTAGTACTATGTACAGTACTACTACTAGTACTAGTACTAGTACGCTCGGTCTAGAGTGCTGTGGGGTGTTGTGATGTCCTCATCATTATCGTCAGGCTTGTATCGCGGTAATCAGAAGCTAGGCAGACGATTTATAGCACACAGTATCTGCGGTGGGAAGGTCCTCATAGCCTCATTGCACGGGGGTTGTCTGAAATCTCGTCTGATCTGCCAGCGATCGGTGTGTATACTGTGATGCAGTGTTGCCTCACTCACAGCGTTATGTCACTGCTCAGAATGTTGGCGTGCGTTCGTCTGAAGACTTTGCTCCGGCGAGCAGTACATTGTCCTCCACGACTCTCTCGCAAAGTAGCTGCGCTGTAGACGTTGCTTTTGTGCTCCACAAAGCCGAGAGCATGCCACAATACCGCACTCTCTACCATTGCTTTCCGCTAACGCAGGGGCGAAGCTGGTATTTACATTTGAGAAGCAGTTTCCTCCTTTGCTTGCCCATAAAACCCTCCTGTCAATATTGCACTCCGTACATACCTGGTGCACGTCTAGGTGTGCTAGACTGTGTCATTACGCTGTACGCTCTCACGTATCGATCGATTCGCAGACGTTGTGTGGATACGGAGCGGCACCCAGACTCCCGCGCCGGTCAAGTTGCACGGACATTGGGAGAGTCTCGAGGCAACCATGCCAGACTGTCTTCGTATTAGACTGGTATCACTGTCTTTGCCTTGTTTTTTTTTTTAGCTCGCAATGAAATGGAACAAATACTATGATTATAGGTTTAGAAAATTGCAATTACTCGTTTCTCATAATAAAGTTGAAATTTATCTGATTGAATTAATAGGAAAATAAATATAAATATTAAATGCAATTATTTTTTTGCTAGTGATTTTTTTTAACATAATAATTATAGACCTAGACAGACATTTTGTTATGTCATGCACATTATTTTATTGTCTTTTTCAATTTTATTTCAGAATCGTTTAACTTTTATGGAATTTGTCCTGTGA
This sequence comes from Luidia sarsii, assembly GCA_949987565.1. NCBI lineage: Eukaryota > Metazoa > Echinodermata > Asteroidea > Paxillosida > Luidiidae > Luidia > Luidia sarsii. The sequence continues at coordinate 949,954 of OX465108.1, read as the reverse complement.
GCCAGAACTATAATATTTTTGAAACAACAATTACGAATTGTAAATATGTTTAGTCAATTCTGCCTTCCAGAATAGTCCTGCTAGGATCGAAACGTCAAGTCTCCAATACAAATTGGTTATTTCATTTTAGAACAGCATATTTTATTCTTTAATCATTTTGGGATTGTCACTGCTTATTTAGCTTTCTGTAGTATGCTACCGGACAGAACAGGTCTCCAAATCGTCTTTCTGCCGCCATTAAAAATAGCCTGGCTGGTGTCAGATGACAAAGGTAAGCTCTGTCGGGGAACCTTCTCTCATCTATAATGAGCGGTTGTGATGCGTGACGCGTGTCAGTCTAACTGCATCGGATAGTGTTTGTGCTTATCATTACTCAAGCCTTTTTACGAATCAGGCTCAGGGTCTGGCTTCGTCCGCATCCACCAACAAATATTATGCGTCCCATAATTATCATGAACTAAAATAAATGAGGCTTTTATACCCACGCGTGGATCAGACTCAGAACAGAAAACAAACAAACGACTGGCTGCGGTCTGACGAAATGTAACGGGTTTCCTGCTGTTTAGTGCAGAGTATTCACCCAGAAACCGTGCTTGCAATTTTATTCTGGGTGAAGGAGAATGAAACCGAAACACGCCTCTAGCATTGGCATCACCTTCATCTGATTAACAGTCAATATTTAGGAGTGTCTGACGTTTCGATCCTAGCAGGACCTGTCTGAAAGATATTCTGCCTTTGAAACAGGTCAGACCCTGCTAATTTGTGATCCAGAACCTATTTGCATTGTGGTCAATTCAGTCAGCAAGCATGTCTGCAACATTTTTGCATAAATCATTATTGAATTATCACTCTGATCAACAATCAGTAATTCCAATGAAGGTTGAGCTCTCGTCAGCTTTCGAAAAATTCCCCTCCAGAGAAATATGACTTCCTAAATAAAATTGGCTTTTGGAACTCAGAAGTGTTTGGTGGTCAAGCGACGGCTGGGCACCAAATCGCACGCGTATCTATTCTGCAAGAAATCTATAATTCAGCACGTGTAAATAATACAAAACACGGCTCCCTATATAGTTATTGTGACAATGATACGGGTTGATCTGCGAACGCAGAGTTTTGTTTTTTTTCCTTTTCAAAATGGTATTGATTACAACCGGTCGGTCTCATCTCGCTCGCTAGTACCATCGCAGATGTTTCCATACCGGCCTGGCATGTGGTTGTATATTAATTATTGTTCAAAAGTTCCCAGTCAGTTTTCCCCCCCGTTTGTTTGACTGATATTAATATTCTTATAGGGATACGGGTTTCTTTCTTTGTTTATCGTATACAGCTGCGCGTTCAGCACGTGGTGCGGACTGCGAACAATTTTCAGACATTTTCCCCTTCATTGGTTGGAATGAATGGAGTTCAATGGCGTTCCTCGCACACCCATACCCGTCAGCAGCGCTCGGAAGAAAATGGCTTTCATGATCCATTGTCCCTTGGCCATTACGCTCTGAAGGCCAATCATTTGGACTAATTATAGCCCCGAGTGTCTGTCAGTACTGTTGCCATTGACAATGATAGCCTATCTATGCCATAATGAGCAACGTGGCAGTTACAATACTGACTGGGGGTCAGGCTATACTGCTATGTGCGGTCTGAATTACAGGCGTCAACTCTCAATATTATAATTTTTATTCTTTATTACCTGAAAATTTCGTTTGTTTTTAGTTTAAAGTTCACCATGAAATTTAACCACGGGATCAATGAAATTTATTCATTTTTCAATTAAGTATTCCTATAAACCAATCAACTTTATAGGCCTATAAAATTATATCAATAATTTTATTTACATGAACTTTGTTCATAAATGGATTTAAAAGTAAGAACCATGTGAAAAGGCAAGGAAAGTTTTAATTTAAAAATGAAACTAAATGGCAACATGTGTCGTTATACCGATCTCAGGCTATAAGCTCATGATTCTGGTTTATAGGCTTGAAATCATTTCCAAACAGACAAAGCAAAGTAAAACAGACAAGAAATTGTTGAAAAAAAACCCATCAAAATGGTGAAGGAAATGTTGACGGGCGGGGATTTGAACCCATGCATGTGATTGAACATTCCAACGCTCCGCCCTCTTGTAGCCATGGCAACCTTCCCTATCAGCTGGATGCAGCTGAGCAACTCAGTCCTTTATCTTATTGATAATTTATTGAAAACAAGACACTTCTGGTCTTTCTCGACACCTCCCCCCCTCCAGTTTTCCCCAAATGAGTGTCACTCCGTGCAATTTCGTCCCATAGTATAATAAATTTTATGACCAGTCTCCAAAACCTTTCATTTTTCGCTTCACCGTCTATAGACCTAGGGGTTGTTCACATGGTCATCTGACCGTCAAAGGCTAATTAGCATGTCTGCAGGAGCGTCCAAATACGCGGACGCGCGTGCAAATATCGAACCTGAGTATTTCCATTGGATATTTTGACGACACGAAGCCTCGAATTGAACCATGACCGGCAAAAAGGACGTGACTGAAAAAAAACCTCTTTAGGCCTGCGCCTAGAAGCTACTGGAGTTCACTTTTCTGGCAGCCTTTGCCAAGCAGTCTAACGAGCTCTTTCTCGCGCTTCGAGAGCACCTTTAAGCGGCTCTCGATCCTGTCCAGCGCTCGCCCCGGCACGTCTGCCAGCAGGTCCAGGTGACCCCTGAAGAAATGCGGCAGCTCCCCCGCCGACACGAACTCGATCAGCTTGCCCAGCAACTCGGCGAAGCAGCGCTCCAGGCTGCGCCTCTGCCAGTGAGACTGGTCCACCTGCAGGTCGCACAGGTGCAGGAGCGCCTGCTTCATCTGGTACGTGGTCAGCTCGGCCAGCCTCTCGTCCCTGCGCCTCAGCGCCTTCAGGATCTTCAGCGCCTGCGCCCGGCAACAGCCGTCGGCTCGGTTGACTTTCGACAAGAGCGCCCTCTCCGCTTCGTAGCTCACCTCGGTCCACAGGGAAGAGGTCGGCGCGTCCACGTCCGCAGCGCGCGAGGCCCGGTAGTCCTTCGCCACCAAGAGCTGCCGGCAGGCGGCGGTCTTCTTGCCGACGACTATTCCCGGTATGATCTCGATGCTGATGAGAGACTCGCCCCGATCGGCTCCCGCGTCGTCGCCCACGGAGACGACGACTCTTACCGGTGCGTTCTCGCCGGAGCCCGGCGTCCGAACGTTGACGCCCTCGTGCTTCCGTACCTCGTGCCACTTGCTGACGAACTTGCCGAACATCTGGTTGGCCAGGATTGGGGATAGGCAGTCTCCGTCTCCCCGCCAGCCGCTCCAACGGTCCTCGGTGACTTCCTTGAGGTTCAAGAGGCGGGGGAGCCTCACCTCGAACAGTCCCGGGTGGTGGGACGACGGGACTGGCGTGAGCCGTCCCACCACGGAGAGCGGCAGGACGATGTTGACATCCCCGCTGCCCCTGATGTCCAGCCCCTCGGCAGCGCTGCCCACGTAGACGGGCTCCAGGCACCGCACCCTGGACGTGTTTCGCTGGAGCCTGGCCAGAAGGCCCGGCAGAACGAGGTCCAACCTGGCCCGGCGTGCCTCGGCCAGTCTGTCCGGGATAGAGACCTCTCGAGCGTAGAAGGCTTCCAGGGCTGCCCGGACGGTCGGGCTGTAGCCCGGCCCGCCTGTCTGCTGACTCACGGCGGGGGACTCGTCCCAGCGATTCCGAAGAAAATACCTACCTTCCTTTACTAGGACCGGGAAACAAAACCAAAATACAAAAGCCATCATATTATTGTAATACTGGCAAAGTGGCAATATGCCCGTCTCTCTACCACCTGAGCTGTCAATCGCCCTGACATTTTAATCACGTTATAACAAATAATATCAGAAGTCCTGACGTTTCGATCCTTGCAGGACCTTCTGCCTTTGAGAAAGGTCCTGCTAGGATCGAAACGTCAGGCCCTCCTGATTCTTGAGATTTCTGTCATTTTAGTCAGTAAGCAGTTTGCAATTTTTTGGGCATATTACTGTAAACAAATATCAAAAGTAAGGATCAGTCGGCCCGACGTGTCATTCCTAGAAGGACCTTTCGCAAAGATCTGCCAGGACCTTCCTGACGTTTAAAATTTGAATTCTGGTCACTTGAGTCAGTAAGCAGTTTGCAACATTTTGTATTTTGCTTTCTGTGGACGAGAAGTACATGAATAACGACCCAATCGTGTAAGAATGGACGTGCATTTGGATGTGTCACCGTTGCCATGGTACCAACCTTTCGTTTGCGTGTGACCCATGGGAAGCGTCATCTTCTTGGCTTAACCCCTCGATGATGGTTAATGTAGGGACAGTCGTGAGCTGCAATGCCAAGAAAACACTGCGTTCTTAATCATAACAACGTTGTTTGGTGCCAATACCAGGCTTACTTCGATGATTTTTCGAAGACCATGCAAACAATTATCATGTGGGGATGAATGCAGTACGTACAGCGGATGTGCTGTTGTATCTGCTGCTGTTTGGGCTTTTCCGCCGCTACAACGTAGCGGGAAAGTCTGAATGTTTGTTGCTGCTGCTGTTCCTGTCGTTGCTGCTGCTGATGTTAATTGTTGATTGGGGGGTTTTACCTCAGGGTATGACATCCGTTCACTTTCGCCATAGGTGAATTAAGAGCAATCATAATCATAGCTAAAATCAGATCTATTCATTTCAGTTACCAAAACGCTAATCATCAACAATCAAACTCACGTACGTATGACATCATATATTTTCAATGTTGTCTGGTGAGTGAAAACTGGGAAGCATTTATTTTCTAGAAAAGTTGAGTGGATGAATCCCGTCTGATCATTGTAGTTAATACAATCCGGAGGTTTCAATGTATAGTCCGCGTTATGGAACTCTTTTCACCAAAACAGATTTCAAGAACCCTCACAAAACAGGACCTGTCCTTGCATGTTCATCCATTCCCCCCGGCACACGCAAAATGGCCGCCCCGATGACTGCATTCAAACTCGGCATGTTGCGACCTCTTGATCCACGCGGCACTCAACACTGTGCCAGCAGAACCCTGTATGCGCACACTATAACGAATAGTGATTTCAGAATAGCGCGCTATGCCACGGAGCTCTGGTTCGGTAGAAGAAAAAAACAAATCTTACCACGCTGTGCAGACGGGAAAGACACTTGGCTCAGCGCCGAAATGTCAACAGTGGTCAAGTGCCGGCAGTGGCACGGACGGGTACCTGTCCATAAACAACCAGCTGTACATTTTTATAACTCTTACATTTTAATACTTTTGAGGGTTGTTATCATTTCGCTAAAGAAGATCATGGGATCACGATGGCACAGCTACGGGTAATCTGCAAGACGCCTGCATGCCCCACTGGCCTCGTGCCAAACCGACTAGGGGGGGGGGGGGGTGTACAGGGAGCGAGAGAGCCGCTGGATAACTCATGCACCAGCGCACTGGAAGATGATTCGAGTTGATGGCAAATCCACGCTCGACCGTTTGGATTCAATCGTCGGCCCAGTATGGTAGACCTGGCAGTCAAAATGTGCAAATAAAAAACCCTTATTCACAGTACATTGTATACTGCCACGGGAGACCGCATTAGATACAATTCAATGGAGCCAGTCACAGCGCACACGACTTAACCAAAGGTTCTAAAATCCACATCATAGACTTCGGTCTTTGCCTGACCTCCACGCATAAGAGTGCACTGAACTGGATTGTAAACAGCTCCAAGGAAACCGATTTATTATTTTGTTTTCAATAGGATTGCGGTAGGGGGTTCTGTAGAGGGCGCTGCATACCAACAACAGAGGAAACAACAATTTGTGGTTGATTTGTGGTGTTTTTTCCCCCCGATCCAGACCTCTCCCTAAAATTAATTTCCACAATGTGCGATCTATGTTGAAGTGTTCTTTGTCCATTTTACAAAACGTGCGGGGTGCACCGGATATGTAGTTGCGTGTACCATCACAAAATACATGTACTCACTTTACACATTCGATAAGCAAAATGTACATGTACACAGGCAATAGACTGGGGTTACAACCAGCAGATAATTGAAAATAGGTGAGGCGAAGCGCAAATAAATGAACTCCAACAAAATAGAAGGCCTGACGTCTCAATCCTAGCAGGACCTTTCTCAAAGGTCCAGCAAAGATGGAAACATATATAGGACCCTCTCAACTGTGCTCAGTCAGAAAACAGGTTACAAAAAAATTAAATAGTAGTAATTCAGTAGGGGCCTATAGTAATTTGTTCACATCGAGAAAATTCCATAAACTTTTGTATACATTATATGTATTGAATATTCCCCTAATTTAATTCTGGAGTTCTGTAATATTTTGTGATATGAGTTTAAATATTTATATTTTATATTTTCCTGTGATTCACTATGTAATATATAATCATAATTTATCTAGGGCAATAATATGGCCATCATAAATATTTACTGAAATGCAAATTAGAAGTTCAGTTTATTATTAATTACAGGAATTTACATTCAAAAAAATTAAATCAATATATTGCACTTATTAAGAGGATAACATTTTGAAACAATATTCCAATAAAAATCATATCAGCTATAAGTATCCCATAACAAACTGTTAATGTAAAATAAAACAAAAAAATGAATAAACAATTCAATTATCACCACCATAACCAAAATTTATTTTTACATGATATCTCAATGCATAAAACAATGACTCATCTACGAATCATTTGTTTTTTCAATAAAAAAAAACCTCCACCTCCTCCTCTAACATATCCCCATCAACCTCCCTATTCTCAACATCCTCATTACCAATCATCCTCATCAGCCTCCCCATCATCAGCATCCTCATCACCAATCAGCCTTGCATCATCCTCCCCAACCTCATCAACCTCCCCATCCTCAGAATCCTCATCACCAATCATCCTTGCATCATCCTCCCCAACCTCATCAGCCTCCCCATCCTCAGAATCCTCATCACCAATCAGCCTTGCATCATCCTCCCCAACCTCATCAACCTCCCCATCCTCAGAATCCTCATCACCAATCATCCTTGCATCATCCTCCCCAACCTCATCAACCTCCCCATCCTCAGAATCCTCATCACCAATCATCCTTGCATCATCCTCCCCAACCTCATCAGCCTCCCCATCCTCAGAATCCTCATCACCAATCATCCTTGCATCATCCTCCCCAACCTCATCAACCTCCCCATCCTCAGAATCCTCATCACCAATCATCCTTGCATCATCCTCCCCAACCTCATCAACCTCCCCATCCTCAGAATCCTCATCACCAATCATCCTTGCATCATCCTCCCCAACCTCATCAACCTCCCCATCCTCAGAATCCTCATCAGCAATCATCCTCATCATTCTCATCAACCTCCTCTCTTCATCAGGCTCATCAACAATCACCCTCATCAACCTCCCCATTCTCCTCATCACCAATCAACCTCACCAACCTCCCCAACCTCCCCCTCCTCCTCACCAATCACCCTCATCACCCTCATCAACCTCCCCAACCTCCTCCTCCTCCTCACCAATCATGCTCACCAGTTGTTCAGACAGAGGCTGGTATTCCCTCTGCCCCTTCATGACTAGCCTTGTGCTCAAGCCATCCAGTGGTCATGTCAGTCTGCCTCGCACATGACTGAGCAGTTGAGCTAGCTGGCTCTCAAGTGACTCTTGGTCGCCGTTATTGCTGATCAGGAAATCCCAGGACACTCCGCTGTCTAGTCCACACTCGGACTCAGCATCGTCGATACCTAGTCATTAACACAGAACAAGAGGACGGTCATAAATAGGAATTCAGTGGGCCTGAGATAGCAGCTGATCATTCAATGAATAAATCATGTCATTTACAGTCAGATATAAGCAACAGTTGGCTGTAAAACCCGACTTAAAAAGTTTGGTGATTAGTGGATGCGTCCATCCACAAGTTGTCCTCAGACGATTCAACAGTAACTTGGACATCTTTGATATGCTCTACTTGCTGAGCTATCCAGGCCTTCAGTGGAAGCCTTATCAAAGTAATAAACAGTTCATCAAATTTGCTGGATCGATAGACGCAGGCCAACGACCCATCATCACTGACCTTTAGTGAATACAAATCCACGTGCTGATCGTACACTCTCATCAGCAGTCACTCGCAGGGTGACCGTCTGCTCAGGGTACTTCTCCCGGAAAAACTGGACATCGGTCTGTCTCCGGGCATCGCTGACCATCCACACCTTGTGGTCTGGGCCGGAGGAGTCCACGGCCAGACGACAGAAGTACCAAGGGTCCCTCTTCCGTTGCTCCTCACCCCAGCTGATCATGGAAGCCCTGTGCTGCTCCTTATAGCTGCTGGCATCCAGGAGTTTATCATAGTGCAACTCATGTTCCTACAAGTACAAGAAAGACGCTCAGTTGATTGATTGAGACAATTAAATTTGGAAAGTCTTTAGTTACACAGTCGTATAAATTTGTAAAACTGCCAGGCCAGGCCCTCTACATTTTGTTACATTCAGATTCACTTCAGTAAGCAATTTGCAACATTTTTGTTGGAAGAGTTTGGAACATGAAGTATATGCACTTTCTAATTAGTAATTAGAGTACAGTCTACATACTGTCTAACTCTAATGTGATGGGAAAATTTAAGAATATTTTTACAATTACCACGGCATACTGCTTTTTGAGTGGTCCAGAGAGCCTCAATATTGTGCACATATCATGTCCTAATCTGGAAATCAATACAGGAGAAATGCGTCAGTCAAATCATGGAGGTGGTCAAATGATAAAATCGTTACAACGGGACTATAGTCAGTCAGTATTATAATTAATATTATTATTTATTAATAATATTAATTATTACATCATACATGTAAAATAAATATTGTGACAGTGAAGTAGTTCGAGTAACTTGGATCAAAATTCGATTAAAAAAAAGGGGGACTTGCCGGGTCCAAGTTACTCGGACTAACACTGTCTACAGTAACAACGCTCACTCAGTGATGTACTGTCTACTGACTCTGCTTACCTTTCGAGCAAAATGTCTGTTACAAAATCTTTCCCTGATTTTCGCTTGCCGCTGAAAACGAGCAGGACATCTGGCACACTCATCCTTCGTTTCCTCAAATGAAATGCAACCACTGTTTGCCAAAAATGCAGTGATATATTATTGGGTTACTCAGATCTTTAACAACTCGATGCTTTTTCGTCTGCTACACCGGTCGCCATATTGTTGTTGGATTTTAGACTGGTACCGAATACTTTCTGGGACTTGTCTTATTTCAATGGCTTGTAGTGCTAGTAATGTTGGAAGTCTAGGTACCAGACATTGAGAATCGCGGTAAATTTCTATCAATTTGTTAATAATACACATTTTACGAGATTGTCCTCAATTGATCGGCCTTTGTATTGCATAATTTTGGAAGCAAATCATATACAAAATACATCGGAATGAAAAGAATGAACCAATAAGCTAAACATGACCAGTTAATATGCTAGAAATTATAGTGATTTTTTTTGACCGACATGAAGCCGGTCTGGTGACCTTTTCCAAAATATGTTTAAACAACGAATAATGTGCATCTGATCTGGGTACCAGTCTAAAGCGACCGACGAGTGAACTTTCAAGGATCGGGGAAATCCCGCTTGTCTTGAGCAAGGTTTTCGGTCCTTTCGATCACGGGGAACTTCTAGATTCTGTTAAAAATCTCACTCCTTCGTCATTTACAATAAGAATCCCGACTTTAATTTCATGATGTTGCTCTTGAATGGTTGGATAGTTCTCACTTGAGGGCGACATTTCCTAACCAGTGAACAGAGTTGTCAAACACCGAGCGATCGATGGACTGACTTGCACACACGTTTCGCAGACAACAATACGAAAGGGAATTGAAAGTTTAGAAACCGCAAGAAGGTATGTCATTGTTTATTGTAAACTTGCGATTACTGAGTACTGACCATTGTTATTTAGAGATCCAGTTGGTATATGATACATGCAAAATACTTCTGTAAAGATTGCAAGGAAATCATTGTTTTGTTCAAAATCAAATTGTTGTCAACTCAACTGAATTGCTCTTTTCCTCTGTGGATTTTTTAAACTAGAAAATTAAAGACTAAGACTAAGAATAAGACTCTGGGAGTTAAGACCGCGTGATCGGAGAAACATGGAAAGAAGAAGGAAGAAGAAAGATACAGCAGATTCCAGCAAGGAAGTGGGTGAAGAGGTCAAGATTGCTGTGAATATTTCCATCCAGGAGTTCAGGCATGATGAAAGCAGAAAAGGTAATTATTTTCATCAACCTCCTTCCCCTAAAATAATCCTCCTCCTCAACCTCCTCATCCTCCTCACCATTCACTTCATCCCCCTCCCTATCCTCCTCATCCTTCCCATCCTCATCTAGTTCCACATCCTCATCCTCCCCTTCTCCATCTGGCTCCTCCTCCTCTCCTCCTTATCCTCCTTATCCTCCCCATCTTCATTCTCCCCCTCCTCCTCCCAATCCTTCTCATCCTCTTCATCCTCCTCCTCATCCTCTTCATCCTCCTCCTCCTCATCCTCCCCATCCCCATACTTCCCAACCTCATCCCCATCCTCATCCTCCCATGGATCATCATCCTCCCATGGATCCTCATCCTCCCATGGATCCTCATCCTCCCATGGATCCTCATAACCCCCATCTTTCTCGTCATCCCCATCCTCATCCTCATCTTTGTCCTTGTCCCAATCTTCATCCTTGGAAATGTCGGTCATAAAATTGATAATTTGTATCATGTATGACACTAAGCTGTTTTGAATGTTCATGTGCATCTGTTTACAGAGCTGGAGTTCCCCTCATCCTTCACAAACACCGAACGGAAATACGTCCATAATCTGGCGGCAACATTAGGCCTGAAATCCAAGAGCAAAGGGTAAGCCAAAGCATTTCCCATCAAGATGCAATGGAAAAGGAAAAAAAAAAGGGAAAAAAAAGGGCGCATATCCTCCTTTAAAAAAAAGTTCAAATGAGAAACTATTTTTTTGTTTACTTGGCCTTAAACAAATTCTAAAATCCTTTGCATGCGTTATAAGAAGCCAGATTGATTTTTGGCTGATTTCCTTTTTTCTTGCCCTTCCTTTTGACAACGTAGCAAAGGGGCCAGTCGCTACCTGACCCTGTACAAGAAGGAGGCCAACAAGCAGGGCAGTGTCACGACCTTTGACCTGACGCGGGACTCGCGCAACGAGTCCCACAGCCTCCTCCAGCGCTTCCCCGTCAGCCAGAAGGAGCGGAGTGAACTACAACCTCGCTCCGAGAGAAGAAACTTCGGTTGCCCTGGTAACGAACCAACAAAATTAACAGAAATGGTGTTCAAAAAAAGCTGCATCCATTTTGTATGATCCCAAACTGCTGTAGCCAAATTTTTAACTAATTGTTGTCTGCTACTGAATAAAATTGGGATCCCTGAAGATTTATGGCAACGGATGGTTGAAATATGCTTCTGACTGGTGCCCTCATCACAGCAATGATACTTGGATTTGGACGGTCGCCGACTAAGGCCCGGATAGCTGAGTTGGTAGAACACTGGACCATTAAACCAGAGGCCTGGGTTCATGTCCTGGTTCTGTCAATTGAATTTCAAATTGACTTTTGTATCCAAGATGTTTAGTTTTTAAATAGAAACGAATAGGATTGGAAATCTCGACTAAGAAATTGAAACCAATTTATGAAAATCCTGGGATCTTTGATCCTGACAAATCTTCTTGCCTGTTTTCATTGCCGGACACAACAAATAGTTGTTCCATTCTTTGTTTTCCTTCGTTTGTTAGACATATTTGTTTGATTTCTGTGTGGTTTCCATTGCTTTGACTAGGTGGACAGCCTAGGGAGGTTCCTAAGACGACGGGTCGACTCAACAATGGCATTCCACAGGTCCCACCCAAACGGTCTAGCAGTGACCTGGATGCCTTCAGGCAGACGTTGCCCGTCTACGCAATGAAGGAGGACATCATGAGGGTTGTCAGTGGCAACCGAGTCTCCATGGTTTCCGGGGAAACGGGCTCAGGCAAGACCACTCAGGTACAAAGATGATGAAGTACTCCACCCCTTTGATCTTCCCCTCTTTAATGCCTTCCCTACTGCTTGCCCTTCCCTTTGATCTCACCCTGGTCTGTCTCTCAGCTTACCTGCTTTTATCCCTTCCCCACTGGCTGCTTGCCCTTCCCTTTGATCTCACCCTGGTCTGTCTACCAGCTTTCCTCCTTTGATCCCTACCCTACTGCTTGCCCTTCCCTTTGATCTCACCCTGGTCTGTCTACCAGCTTTCCTCCTTTGATCCCTTCCCTACTGCTTGCCCTTCCCTTTGATCTCACCCTGGTCTGTCTACCAGCTTTCCTCCTTTGATCCCTTCCTAGCTACTGCTTGTCCTTCCCTTTGATCTCACCCTGGTCTGTCTGCCAGCTTTCCTCCTTTTATCCCTTCCCCACTGGCTGCTTGCCCTTCCCTTTGATCTCACCCTGGTCTGTCTACCAGCTTTCCTCCTTTGATCCCTACCCTACTGCTTGCCCTTCCCTTTGATCTCATCCTGGTCTGTCTGTCAGCTTTCCTCCTTTGATCCCTTCCTAGCTACTGCTTGCCCTTCCCTTTGATCTCACCCAGGTCTGTCTACCAGCTTTCCTCCTAAGTCCATCTTCTGTCATCCACATTCAAAAGTTGTTTCCAATAGATTTTGTTGCGTGTTTCCCTCAAACAATTTTGACGCAGATCCCTCAGTTCATCTTGGACGAGTGTTTGGCCAAGAAGCAGAGCTGCCGCATCCTCTGCACCCAGCCGCGCCGGCTGTCTGCCCTGTCCATCGCAGAGAGGGTTGCAGCGGAACGCGGGGAGAGCATCGGACAGACAGTGGGCTATCAGATTAGGCTGGAGAGCCGGTAAGCTCATGGGGTGAGGTTAGGCTGGAGACAGCCTCGGGTGGAAGAATGGTTGGAGTTTAGCTGAGGAACTCGATATTTTTATGCTAAAACCGTTGTCTCCTTGCTTCCAGGGTCTCACCAAAGACGCTTCTGACGTTTTGCACTAATGGCGTTCTCCTTCGTACGCTGATGGCGGGTGACAACGCTCTGCAGTCAGTCACCCATGTCATCGTGGTCAGTCTATCCCTTCTTTGGATTTCCTTTATTTTAGAAATCAATTCTCCAATTATTAGGAGGGCCCGACGTTTCGATCCCAGCAGGACCTTTCTCAAATGCAGAGAAATGAGAAATTTATAAATTCAGCAGTTTGGGGATTACACAAAGTGGATGCAACATTTTGGACCAGCAAAGACTGAAAGCACAGAAAACTGACTGGGAATTGTTTAAGCATTGATTATATTTTGGTTTGCTTTGTGTGACAGGACGAGGTTCACGAGAGGGATCGTTTCAGTGACTTCCTTCTCATTCAACTGCGGGAAATCCTCACTAAGGTGAAGCATCTTCGCGTCATCCTGATGAGTGCAGCATTGGATACAGAACTTTTTATCCGTTACTTCAATAACTGCCCCCTAGTGAAAGGTTTGTTTGTGAGCAAAACTTGTCTCATCCCATCCCATCCTGTCCCATCCCATCCCATCCCATCCCATCCTATCCTATCCCATCCCATCCCATCCCATCCCATCCCATCCCATCCCATCCCATCCCATCCCATCCCATCCCATCCCATCTTGGCCTTTTCAATTCAGTCTACACAATCCAGTCCATAACACACAAGGTTCATTTCTCACCAGCGTTGTCCAATGTTTTCTTTGGCAGTTCCTGGTAAAATCTTCGAGGTGGAAGAGCTTTTTCTTGAAGATGTCCTTAAATGGTAAAAAAAAAAAATTATTTCATTTGGCTTGAACATTTTCTGACTTTTTGTTGACCTATGAAACTAGATTCGTTAGAATGTGATTTAATACACTATTTTTAAAGAACAATTCCAACCCTAATTTACCCTGTTTTTCAGAATTATTTCAGTCATGAATTTCCTACAATTTGAAGCGTTTCGCCTTTGAGAAAGGTCCTGCCAGGATTTAAACATCAACCCATCTGTAGCATGAAATAAGTTTTGACTCAGTTTCAATTTTTTCTTCTTTTTTTCCTGCAGCACGGATTACACCAACGAAAAAATGAAGCAGTTCATGAAGAACAAGACAAAATGTAAGAGATGCAGAACCTTAATTAAAAAAGATACTGATTCATAGCAATGCTTGTCTTGTATGAGCAAAACCCTCATTGAGTTATGAGAGTTGTTGCTTTGTTTTTCAGTGGCTAAGCAGACGGATGAACTGAATGAGTGGTACCGGGACCCCGTTGCCAACAGCTCCACCTCAGCAGGGCAGGATGAGGCAGTGGGCAAGCTGTCACGGGACCTGTCCTCAACTACTCTGGCTGGGCCAGGCAGTGACAAGACACTCCTTGATGTGAGTAGAGAGGGAGGCCGCTGGCAGTCTTACACACTGGTTGTATTGCCTCAAATCTTTGAGATAGTCTAAGTTGGGCATTGCGATTGATTTTTCTTTTCTTGGATTTTCTTGGATTTTCTTTGATTTTCATGGGTTTTCTTGGATTTTCTTGGATTTTCTTGGATTTTCTTGGATTTTCTTTGATTTTCCTGGATTTTCCTGGATTTTCCTGGATTTTCCTGGATTTTCGTGGATTTGAATCCACAACTGCCAGTCATCTTTATTAGAAAGTAGGAGTCATAGGTTTAAATCCAGCCCTAGCCACTTGCATCCTTTTCAGCAGTCAATCGGGCAAAGCAATGAGCATACATTTGCTCATCATACATCAGGTAGGGCTGGCCCTTATCGAAGCTCATTTTTTTTGTCTGAATCCGACCAGGCCTCTGTGGATGTGACGGACATGCCTGAGTGGTTGATCAATGCGATGGACGTCGCTCTGAGTGAGTGCTGGCTCAAGACCAAAGAGGAAGCCTTCGATCAGCTCATGCACCTCATCCTGAACGAGAATGTCAGCGGTAAGAGGATATAAATCCCCAAATCTACTCATCTGTGTCATGGCAGTCTCCATGAAAGGCCCAATACAACATTGGGAAGCTTGGAAAACATCAATGTCCACAGATTTCCCTTTTAATTTACACAGTTTGTAGATAGTCGTGATAGAATCCCCATATTGGAATCTTATGGTCTGGGATGCTGTACTTCTTGAGAATTCTTCACTCAAACACAAAGCAATTTAGGCAGCTTTGAAAATTCTGAGGGCCTGACATTTAAGTCTCAGCAGGAAAGAAAGATAGCTTGAGCTGTATAGTGATCTAGTTGACTGTTTCATACTGAATGTCAACCATTGCCATGGTTTCTTTGGCCTTTTTCAGTGGACTACACCCACTCTGAGAACAGTGCCACGCCCTTGATGCTGGCCGCTGGGCGTGGCAATGTGGAGGTTGTGGAGAGGCTTCTTAGCCTAGGCGCCAACCCCACCCAGAAGGCTTCCAACGATATGTGAGTAGCCAGCCAGCATCCCATCAAATCCCATCAAATCAGGTTATGGACTGGTATAACTTCTCTTGAGAATGAGTTTTGCTTAGAGCGGGGGAATCAGTGTTCTGGGAAGTGAGTGCACTGTCCATCGTCAGGGGAACGGTGGATTCCAAACGCTGGCAGCACCTTCGTCGGTAGGAATCCTTAGAAAAGGCAGAGCACTCAGGCAGTCTGAAATGTTGAGTTACCGGCTCTTCTCAGAGCCGTACTCAATCTCAAAAGACATTGTGCATGGTATTTACTGAAAGCATTCTACATTGTGAATCAGCCATGCAAACCTATCAGTCTTCATCTTGGGCAGACTGTGCCTCACATTTGTCAATAAATCTGACTGAAGTTGTCACCAATTGTCCCGGCAGGACTCCCTTGGACTGGGCACAGAAGTTCAAGCAGACAGATGTTGTGGATATCCTGCAAGCTCACATGTAAGTCAACTCACATCATCTTTCAAGATCAGTGAGCATTTTGCGACTATTTTCAATTTGTAAAATTTAGTGGGTCTGACGTTTCGATCCTAGCAGGACCTTTCTCAAAGGCAGAGTGTGCCTTTTCTCAAAGACTAAATTTTATGATTTGCATTTTGGTAATTTCAGTCAGTAAGCAGTTTGCAACATTTTTGTATATCACTATTTTCAATTTGAATTGAAATTCAAGCACCATGCAAAATTGAAAAATAAATGTAGCAAATCTTATGAACATCGAGCCATTCACTGCAGTCCAAATTGCATGGTTGCCATGGCAATTTGACTGCTGACTCTTTCCTCGTCTTCCTCCCCAGCACCAATACCCAGGTGGATGTGGATGATGAGACAAACCTGATCAGGGAGAGTGTGGACATCAGCTCTGAGGATCGTGAGCTACTGCAGGCCTACCACCACAGCTTTGACGACGACCGAGTCGACCTGGCTCTCATCCTGTCCCTGCTGACCTACATCTCGGACAAGTCTGAGGAGGGTAAGGTGGCCCGCATAGGACACAGAGAATTAAAAACCTTTGAGAAGCTATGGTGGCCCAGAGTGGACATACAACGTAAATATTGCCAGTTTTGAGGACGGTATGGGAGCCTGAAGAGAAAGCAGACATTGACGCTTTGAGAACTTTGAGGGAGGTATGGGGCCAAGAGAAGAGACAGATCTTTGTTACTCAGAGAAAATACGGTGGCCCAAAATTGACATAGATAATGTATTGTCACTTTTAGTAAGGTATGGGGGGGCCAGAGAGGACACAGAAGTTGTTACTTGGAGAAGCTATGGTGGCCCTGAGTTGACATGAATATAAATTCCAATCATCCAACGCCTTCTTAAAATTATTCTTATTTCTTCTCCGTCAAACTTTTACTCTCTGTCATGGCCATGGAATCCAGGTGCTGTCTTGGTCTTCCTGCCAGGCTATGATGACATCGTCGCTCTGAGGGACAGCCTGCTGAGTGAGGAGGCTCCCTTCTCAGACACGGCTCGCTTCCAGGTCTACACCCTTCACTCCTCCATGCAGAGCTCTGACCAGAAGAAGGTCTTCAGGAAACCCGTCACTGGAATAAGGAAGATTGTGAGTTGGATAGTGACATACAAACAAGTGCTGCAAAGTGTCTCAAATAACGGAAATCTCCAAAAATCTGAGGAGCCTAGCATTGCGATCCTGCAAGACGTTTCAATTCGTTTTGATCCTAGCAGGACCTTTCCCAAAGCCTTTCTTGAAAGGACCTTTAGAGTATGCCTTTGAGAAAGGTCCTGCTAGGATCGAAACGCCAGGCCCTGTACAGTTTACATAGTTATAAAGCATGAAGTAAATACCAAAAAACTGTTGCAAACTGCTCATTGACTAACATGATATGCAATACATGAATCTCAAAAGTTAGAGGGCCTGACGTTTCGATCCAAGCAGGACATTTCTCAAAGGCAAAATTGTATAGCAATTAGCTTTGTTGATTTCATTCATATCCATTATCTTACTAGGATGGTAACCTTTGCATTCTGTCTGATCTCAGGTGCTGTCCACAAATATCGCTGAGACGAGCGTAACCATCAACGACGTCGTGTTTGTCATCGATGCCGGCAAAGTTAAAGAGGTTAGTATTGGTAGGCAAATACCGGCATTCAACACGTGCACATTATTGAAAGAGATGCATGGTGTTGCTGCAAACTTACCAGAAACTTTCTCCAAATCTATTCTGCAATCATCGCTCAAGACTGCTTGGTTGTGTCCTCGCCTCTTTCTCTCTCCAGAAGTCCTTTGACGCTCTGACCTCCGTGTCTATGCTCAAGAGCAACTGGATCTCCAAAGCCAGCGCTAAGCAGAGGAAAGGAAGGTGCGTGTCATGGAATCTAGATATTGGCGTCCCACTCATAATTATGGGGTGCTTAGTGTAAACCTAGAATAATGTTGAGTTCAGGCTGACATCTGGATTTTAGTTAGCAGAGTTTTTATGCATAAGCAACATTCATATGAAATTCTGTTGTGTAGAGTTGATAGCTTGGAAGGAAAACAAGACTCTGATCTTTCTTAGCACTCACCATGTCTTTCTGAATGCCATTGAAAGGGGATTAATAGTCAGTAATTTTACTATGATTAAAAGGGCTGGGATGAAGTGAAACCAGATTCCTGAAATCCCATCCCAGTCATTTTTCTTTGCTACTTTCTGATTTTTTTTAAACAAAAATGTCAGTCATTTACTTCATTGATGATATCGGTTGCTAGGGGTTATAATAGTAAGTATTGCCGTGCTTACCACAGGGCTGGCCGTTGTCGTCCTGGGATGTGCTTCCACATGATGAGCCGGGTGAGGTACAAGAGCCTGCCGGACTTCCAGACTCCAGAGATTCTCAGGCTCCCACTTCAGGTAAAGTATGTGGCAAGCGCCGGGAGGACCTATCTCAAAGGCAGAGTGCTCTCTCTCTCTTCTGCCGGTGTCTGGTTCCAATCCTAACATGGCGCCCGTCTCTACCTCTGCCTCCCCCCCCCTAGGAGCTTTGTCTACACACCAAGCTTCTGTCTCCAGTCAACACCACCATCGCAGACTTCCTGGGCAAGGCTCCGGACCCTCCAGCCAGTCTGGTGGTCAAGAACGCAGTCCAACTCCTGAAGGTATGGAATATAACGAGAGCACACAGTCACGGGTATAGTTTATGACTGTGGGTTGGTAGGATTGTCATCCAATGAGGGTTTGCCCTTCCCCTGTATGCTCAGTGCTTTGCCCTACTCGATGTGTAGTTTCCTGGTTGCCTGTTGGGAAAAAAAAACAGCTAGGGTTGGATGTGAACCCATGCCTCCTGCTTTCTAGTAAAGTAGTCTCAACCACTTGACCACCGAGCTGCCTGTGTTTTTTTTTTCAAACAGGCTATCAGGCAGAGTATTGAGTATACATTAACTACACATCAGCCAGGACAGACTCTTATTGAATTACATTTTGTAAATAAAAAGAAATGTTGCAAAATGCTCACTGACTAAAATGACCTGCAATACATAAATCTGAAAGGTTTGAGGACCTTTTCTTTTTGATTCTAGCAGGACCTTTCTCAAGGGGCCTTTGAGAATGGTCCTGGTAGGATCGAAATGTCAGGCCCTCTAACTTTTGTGAATTACATTTTGACTGATGCAAACATTCCAACCTATCTATGAGACACGTAGATAAATGGCACTCTTTTATCCCATTGGGTCTGCATTCCAGGCTATCGATGCGATAGACAACTGGGAGGACATGACGGAGCTGGGACACCACTTAGCCGACCTGCCTGTGGAGCCCAGGCTAGGCAAGATGGTCCTCTATTCCATTGTACTCAAGTGCCTGGATCCTATTCTCACCATAGTCTGCGCTCTGGCATACAGAGACCCATGTAAGTATGACCAGCACCCTCTGAAGACTAACACATGTAAGGAAAGCTTGACAGCTACATCCCCTTCCTTGAAAGAGGACAGGTCTGCTTGCGAGAAAGGTCCTGCTCAGATTAAAAGACCAGGCCCTACAAATTTCTTTGCAGATTTAAAAGAAATCCTAAAATGACTTGGAGTAATATACAAAGATGTTGGAAACTGCTTACTGTCTAAAAATACCAAAATGCAAATATAAAAAAATACGTTTCGATCCTAGCAGGACTTTTCTCAATTTTGAAAATTGTGAAATGTGTGCCAGTTTGTGACTTACTCTTTTGTACGGTCTTGTGGATGTCCAAATGGAGTGATTTGTGATTTGCCGAAACAAACTCCAATGGATGTGCAATGAGGATGTGTCGTTTTTTTGTTCCGATCTTGTCGCAGTCATCCTGCCCAATCATCCCTCGCAGAAGCGGGCTGCAATGGTCGTCCGTAAGAAGTACGCCGCTAACACTCACAGCGATCACATGGCTCTCCTCAGGGCCTTCCAGGTAAAGGCCTGTTCAAAAGGCTCTAGCTCTCTCTACTATCTGAGCTATCCAACCCTTGGGCGGGTAACTCCCCGAATAGTCAACTAGTCTTTGCCAGAGTGGGGGTGCCAGTCAGAAGCAATTCAACCATTAGCTGTCCGTATATCTCCAGGGATCACACCCCCGCTTTCATTCAGATGCAAACAACCAATTATTGTAAACCTGGCTACAGCAGCTCGGGGATCACACAAAGTGGGTGCAATTCAACCATTAACTGCCGTATATCTCCAGGGACCACGCCCCTCATCAAAACAACCATCATAAACCCAGAAACAGCAGTTATGGAATCAAACAAAGACGATGCATCTTTCTTTTTTTAAATTAAATTTTTGAACAGAAAGCAAGAAAGGAAAATTGACTGGGATATTTTCAGTAAGAGAATTTGTCAGTCAGCGTTCCTTTTTTTAATCTTTCTGAAATTTGAAGGCCTGGCAGAGAGCTCGCTCTGATGGCTGGGAGAAAGCTTTCTGTCAACGGAACTTCCTATCCCAGGCAACTATGGAGATGATTGTGGGTATGAGGTAAGCATTGGTGATTGAAGTCAGTAAATAAGCAGATTGCAGGATTCTCTTATAACGGCCTGCCATTGGGACAAGCCAAGAGGGGGTAGGTACATGTAGGAGGTGGGATTAGTGGTGACTATTTCAGCCCCCTTACCCACCACAGCCCTCATCTATCCAACCTTCCCTCCTTCCCCTTTAGCTCCTAGGATAAAATAAATGTCAGGCCTGTACATTTTCGAGATTTGCATTAAGATCAATTAAGTCAGCAAAGTAAAAATTGTCTTTATCACTTTAACCTCCAAGGTAACGTATTTTTTAATAAGTACATTAAAGTACATTTTATTATACAAACATTAAACATAGCCCAGGGTTTGACAAAGTGAAGGTGAAATTGGCTGCCAATACTAAGTGGAAGGTTTGCGGTGACACCATGTAGCACTTCTCTTTCAAGAAGGAGTGTGGCTCTGAAAAGAGCCGGTAACTCAACGTTTCAGGTAGTACATGTATTTGCACTTGCCCGTGGATTGACCCTTGCCCCGTTCTTCCCCCAAGGACCCAGCTTCTTGGTCAGTTGAGAGCCTCTGGTTTTGTTCGAGCCCGTGGACCGGGAGACATCCGAGACCTGAACACCTACTCAGAGAACTGGGCCGTGGTCAAGGCCTGCCTGAGTGCCGGCATGTACCCCAACATCATCAAGGTGGATCGGAAGAAGAACCAGCTCCTGTCACAGTGAGTAGGGGAATGGCAGGGACTTGAACCCAAGACCTCTGGCTTAAAGGTTCCAGGGCCGCTGGGCGGGTCATTGTGCCATCCCTGAACTACTTGCAGGCTCACAACTAATTGTGAATTAGAATTAGGGTGTGATCCCTGGAGACATTTAGCAGTTGATCATGATGGTTGAATTGCTTCTGACTGGCGCCCCCACCCCAGCAAAGACTAGTTGACTATTAGGCAAGGCCGCCATCTAAGGGCTGGATAGCTCAGATGGCAAGAGCTCTGGTATGTTAAGCAAGATGCCTGGGTTTATCTCCAAAAAAATATCTTTACATTTACAATTAATTGTGACTCTCACCAAAGATGTGCAGGAACCAGGGACAATTTTGATTCACTAGGATGAGATTTCAGGAGATTCCTATAAGATGGCAAATTGGCAAGCTATGAATACCGGTAGTTAGTTGTGCACTGATAATCTCTTTTGAGTTCATAAAAAAAAATTCAGGACCTGAAGTTTCGATCCTAGCAGGACCATTCTCAAAGACATGGTCATGCTAGGATCCAAACGTCAGGCCTTCCTAATTTTTGATAATTTGCATTTTGGTCATTTCAGTCAGCAAGCAGTTTGTAAGATTTTTGCGTTTTACTCTCTTGAACTGAGGTACATTCATGGTTTAGAAATATCCACGACCCACCGATTGGGAAGTTTCCTTTTGGATGTAACTTTTGCCTCACAGGACAGAGAGCAAGATTCGTTTCCATCCCAACTCTGTCCTCCATGACGCTGGAGGCAGTCGATTCTCCATGAGCCAAGCTCACCTGGAGACGGTTCGCTCCCTGCCCACCGACTGGCTCATCTATGAAGAAATGACAAGGTAATGTCCTCGCAAACCTTTTGTAGCTCCAGTATGCCTGAGTTCACAAAACCAAAACCAAAGGCCTCTCATTTCCATGCCTTGTACTTTAAGATGGATGAAAGAAATTGAGACAAAACCGGAGCCTGAGCCTAAGTAAGCCTGGTGTGTAAGAAGCCCTTTGTATGTGAGTGATTTCAGTCTGGTACCCTGTCTCTAGAATGCAAACTTGTGCTCACTTTCTGGCAGGTTCCACCACTTCCCTTTCTATGCGAGTGATTTAAGTCTGGGACCCTGTCTGTACAATTCAAACTCTTGCTTACTTTCTCACAGGTTCCATTACTTCCCTTTGTATGTGAGTGATTTAGGTCTGGTACCCCACCACTGGAATTCAAACTCGCACTCACTTTCTCGCAGGTTCCACCACTTCACCAGTGTGCGCTGCGCTACGGCTGTCTCCCCCTTGGCGGTGGCGCTCTTCAGCGGTCCAGCACGCCTGCCCCAGGACGCCCTCTTGCAGCCCGACGACAACATCACCAACGCCGACCACGCCCCCGACGACAGCGACAGCGAAGCCGAGGAGGAGATCAGGGGTCAAAGGGCAGGGTTGAAAGTGGACGACTGGATCGTTCTGCGGGCAGACACAGAGGTGAGGCATGAGTGAAGATGAGAGAGATTTTAGGAGCAGCTCCTGGTGTTTCCTTGAAGGATCGGATGCAGAATGCTTACAGCAACAAGTAAATGTCAAATGACTCACATGATTATT
Source organism: Luidia sarsii (assembly GCA_949987565.1). Lineage (NCBI taxonomy): Eukaryota > Metazoa > Echinodermata > Asteroidea > Paxillosida > Luidiidae > Luidia > Luidia sarsii. Next base: position 927,277 of record OX465108.1, on the reverse strand, counting down.
TTCAGGCAGCGAACCTGGCCATGAACCTACGACAGAAGTGGCACACCTTGTTCCTCCGACGGATGAGAATGCCGGGAAAACCATGGACATCAGGCGATGAGGTGATCTTTCCTCCTCCCATCTTCCTCTGCCTTCCCCTCTCCCTTCCCCTCTCCCTCCCCTCTCCCTTCCCCTCCCCCTCTCCCTTCCCCTCCCCCTCTCCCTTCCCCTCCCCCTCTCCCTTCCCCTCCCCCTCTGCCTTCCCCTCTTCCTCTCCTTCTGCCTTCCCCTCTCTCTCTCCCTCCCCCTCTCCCTCTCCCTCCTCCCCTTCCCTTCCTCTCATCTCCACCCTCTCCCTTCTCCTCCCCCACCCCTTCCCCTACCCCTCCCCTCTTCCCCCAACCCCTCCCTCCCTTGATTCAGGCAGGACTTTTCTGAAAGGTAGAATGATATCCTTTTGGTTGTATATCTGTCCACAGGCTGTGCTGCGGACCATTGTGAAAGTCTTAAGCAATGAGGAGCAGTCATTAGGTCTTCAGCAGCCGGTGGGGATTGGCCAGAGACCCAAGCCAATGGGTATGTAACCACTTGACACAGACCACTCTACAACAACACTTCTAATGATGAACATTCCTAATTTAATTTAAAAATCGTACTGATATTTGATGAAATCACACTCTTCCGCTAGCACAGTGGTCCAGTGGTTAAGACGTCTGCACTAGAAAACCAGAGTTGCAGGTTTGAATCCCGCCTGTGCTGCCTTCTTTCAGCAGGCAATCGGGCAAAGCTCTGAGCATACAGCATTAATTACACATGGAGCAGGGCAAACCCTTGTTGAGGGATCGTTGTCAGTCGCTTCAGATTTTTGTTTGGTCTATTCCAGCCATGGACCACTTCAACAACACACCGCCCAGGAGGAGTGTCTCCAATAGATTCGGTCAGTCATCGGCTCAGACTGAGCAGACCACAGGGAGGTCAGCCAATTCATCCCCGAAGAACAAGGGATCGGAATCCAGTAAGACCAAGCTTGTCAAAGATTTCCCAGATTACAATCATTCTGATTCTCTACTCAGTTATCAAGCTTCTCCACTTTTCTCCCTTTGAGAAAAAGAATGGAAATATCAAGCCCTTCTAAATCTTTCAAATGATGAGTAATGCGAAGATGTTTTTGACTGCTTTACCGAGTTGAATGACCCCAAACACAAATCTAAACAAAAATGGGGGATTGAAGTGTCCATCGTAAGCTTTCTTTTGAGAAAGGTTGTTAATGAGCAAAGTTGCTAATCTGAAAGGATATTTGGGCCTGACTTTCTATCCAAGCAGGACCTTTCTGAAGGCAGAAGAAAAAGAATCGTGACAGGTTTTCATTTCCAACAATGAGGGTTATACAGTGATCTTATCATGGCTCCATCTTTTCACCCTAGGGGTATCATCAGGGGGCAGCAGACAGTGGAAGACCTCTGCCTCCCCTCCTGGCCAGTCTAAACCCTCGGCCATCTCTAAGCCTCCCTCCACCCTCAATGCCTCTGCACCTCCCTGGCAGGGAAAGGCTTACTATCAGGGCAGTGGGTCTAGCAGCACTGGCAGCCGATCAGGGGGAGGGGTTGGATCTAGCAGCCAGAGTCAGGGTCACGGTGGTGGTGCTGGGCAGGGCCAGGGTCACCGTGGTGGGATGGGGCAGGGTCAGAGCGGCGGGACGGGATCTGGTAGCAACAGCAGCCTGTCGTACAGTGGCACGGGACAAGGGTCCGGCAATCCCGGCCACCAAGCCCACAGGGGAAGCCGCCAGCAGTCGTCGGCCTGCAACGGAGCCGGCAATCCAGGCCGCTTCTTCGTCCTGAGATGCAACAATCCCCTGAACATTGAGATGTCTCTCACCAATGGTCTCTGGTGTGCGTCACCCGCAACGGGCAGAGTCCTCAGCAATGCATTCCAGGTATGTGCTTAGATATAACGTGATGCTTGCATCGAGGAGAGTGTAATTAAATGAGGGTTTTGGGATTCAAACCTGCGACTGGGAGTGGCAGGTTTGAATCCTGCCCGAGATGCCCGAATTTGTTCATCAGGCATCAGGCAAAGCACTAATGAGCACTCAGTGTTTATCACATCAAGTAGGGCAAACCTTCATTGAATGCGGTATGACCATGTTCATCTTCCCCCAGAGTCTGAATAGACTCTCTGAAAAACCACTAAACCTATCGGCACCAGACTACAAAAAGCACATGCGGTTTTCATTGTGGTTCTACTCATTTCTCCTTTCAGACATCCCAGGCAGTCTTCTTGGTCTTCACCGTGCAAGGCAGCGGCCATTTCCAGGGCTTCGGTCGAATGACGACGGAGGTGCAGAACAAGCAGACATTGGAGTGGAGGGATAGCTCCATGAGGAACGGCGGGGAGTTTGGACTGCAGTGGATCAAGATGTGAGCTCACCCAGTCTGTAGGGAGATTTGGAGACCTAGACGATACAATCCTAGCATGACCTCACTGGAAGGCGGAAGATTTCTGTCACTGAGGGAGGTCCTGCTAGGATCAAAACACAAAACTTTCTTCATTCTTGATATTTATTTATAGGGTTCATTCTCAATAGCATTTTGCAATATTTTTTATATCACTCGTTGATGATTGCTTAATTAGCCTTTGTCGTGACGACCTTTTTTCTGGCCTTGTGATTTCAGAGCCAACGTGAGCTATGGGCAGACGCAATATCTGCTCAACCCTTGGAACGACAACCTGAGAGTCCACGTCTGCCGAGATGGACAGGTGAGGGAATGAGACCTCTAGCTGATAGGCCATTGCTCCTTCCATTTCTGGGATATTATTAGCTCTTGTTTCTGCCTGTGAGAAAGATCCTGCTAAGATTAACATGAATTTCACCAAGCTGTACGTCGTCTCCTACGATGGATAAGCACCTTTAAGTTGGGATAGGCTGAGAGGTTTCTGGGTACGTTCATCTTGACATTGGTTGTGACTGTGATTGTAATGAGATAAAGCACAGGCCCTCTTCATTTTGTACTCATTTTGTAAGAGGTGTGCTCTACCATCACCACCATCACCATCGTCACCTTCACTTTCTCTCTGTATTTCCACTTCCCCTCAGGAATTGGAGCCATCTATCGGAGAGCAGCTCCTCCTATTCTGGTCCAATGTGGACCCTGTGCCCAAGTCCATGACCTTCTGGGGTAAGGAGTTCAAAGGTCAGGGGTCAGGGTCAGGGTCGGGGTCGAGCATGCGAAGCCAGGGCTGGTCGGCTTCAGAGGGCGCTACTCTACGTCCCCTAGCCCACTCCTCCCCCGCCTACGGACGTGGACCGGCAGGCTTCTGCAAGAAAGGCGTGGGTGCTGAGGGAGATGCTGCCTGTGAGGAGTACCAGCCGGCCAGGGGCGTGGCGGCCCCGCCCAAGGGGCGTAGGTGGTCTGCAGAGGACGGGAGCGAGGGCGCTGTAACACCAACCACTGGGGATTATCAATCCAACGACAGACCCTACACCACACAGGTGCCTTATGGAGACAACAATTTCTGCATGTAATAGTGCACGTCTCGCACAAACCTAAAAGATGTAACATGTGAAGTCATTCCTGCCAGTTGCCCTGAACCAGAGATCAAAGGTTAACCAGAAGTCAAAGTTTAAGCTCATTTGACTAACATGAGCGCAGCATGCACTCTCTTGACTTTAGCCACACTTTTTTTTCTTTTGGCATAATGACAAAAATGCCTGAAGGTCTATAGTATTCCATACCGTGAGTCCACACACAGTCAATGTATCCCAGTACATGTACATGCAATAACAATGCAAAGAGTGGCATGATTGAGGCAGAACAGAACAGAGGTAATTATAACATCATTGTGTTGAGATGCCTGGACATATGAGGCTCTATCAAGTGCCTTGTTATGGTCCAAACAAAACACCATGGGCCAGTAACCACAAACTACCTAGGATATCAAAAAAAAAATCAAAAAAAATATTGATGATTGTTCAAATACAAATAAAGTTTCAGACAACCAAAGCAGGTGCTTTAATTTTTTTTCTGATTTTTTTTTGGGGGAATGTTTTGTGGCTTAATGTACCAAGTTGCCAAAATGTGAAGGGCAGGGATTTCATTATTTATCCTATAAGTAAACAATCAATATGATAATGAATGAAGTTTGAATTAAAAAGAACAGTTGACAATCGATGCAGTAAATTAATGAGTATTCAGTAATAAAAATATGATCACAAATTTGAATGAGGAAAATTAGTTCTAAAAGAATGGTACCTTGACTTATCAATGCTGTTTTGTTGATGTTTTTGCAGACTGAAGATAGTCTCCATCTAACCCATGTTCCTATCCCACGTTATTGTTTAATTACCAGCTATTCAGCAGAAACATGTTAATCTAATTTAATTCATTGTGTCATTTAAAACAATGTTAAATTGGCCGGGAGAAAAAAATCTAAGAAATCGTTGTGATGGTGTCAAAATGTTCTTTTTCTAAACGACCCCTTTACTCTTAAGGAAGAAAGTAGTGTTGCGGATACTAATGGTTCTAATCATTCAGTCAGAAAAATTCAGTCATTACTGAAATTAATAACCACAACAGTTCATCGATAAGTAAACGATAGAATGATTATTGAACAATATGATTATTGAACAATATGATTATTGAACAATATGATTATTGATTATTGATTGTATTTGTTATTGTGTTGGTCGTGTCATGTTGAAATCAATTTTCAAATTTGACCATTTTTTTCTGGAGACATGGTAGATGGTATTTCATGATCAATGAAGAAAATTATTCTGATGTGCAGATGGGCACTAAAAAAAAAATTAAAAAATTCACCGGCAATTGTGATTTAGAAAATTGCTGGAAATTGAAATGCAGGCCTCTTTAGATTGTGAGCAACTCTTTTGTTTACCCTTAATTACCGACTTATTTTTAAATATTAACCAAATACTCACTCAAAGAATAAGGCAGATTACTCTGACATTTTACTCTTTCCACTGAACATCGTTTAAATTAATTTCTTTCTTTGGAAGAATATTTGGGATTGGTTGTTAAATAAATTCTCAGGGCACATGGCCAATTTGTCTATTCAAAAACAGTGGAAATATAGAATTATTAGGAATGCTCAAAATACCCGGATATTTCACATTTATTTCAATATCTTGCCATAGCTAGGTACAGAATATTCACATTTATTACAATCTGTTTAGTTTGTTATTTTTGTTTCTGAACTTTCTTTAGTTTGAAACTTTCAACGTTAGAAAACATTCTCCATGCCCTAAAACTTCCCTCTTTTAGTTGTATTGATAAAATTGTGTTTTCTCACTTCTGCTGCTTGCAGATTTAACGTGGATGAATTAATCAAGTTGAAAGTCCATTTCTATTCTAATTTGGAATGTACAGAATTACAATTTATTGAATCCTGTTAAGATTGATTGAATCCTGTTGGTAGTTGATGTATTATACAATTTCAATATTTTGTTTACTTAAAAGTTCTTCCATTGGTACTTAATTGACTGCCATCGGGAAATTGAATGCAATGCTGAATAAAAGTTGAGAAAAAAATCCACTTTGATTTATGCGAGTGTTTTTTATTGCATTTCGTGTTCACTTTGATAATATCTGCATTTAAAGAAAACATGGACAAATGGAAATCTGGCAACCCTTATTATTATTAGTATTACTTTATTTTTAATGAATTATACTTTATCACTTCATGTTCCTACAAATACATGACGCCAGTACAGTAGTAAGTGTACACCCCTCACAAAAAGCTAAAGTGCTATTCAGTATTGCCGTAATGATGCATCAGACTGCACTGCACTCGGCACTGCAGTCAGTAAAGTTCTGAATAACTCAATTACTTGAATTACAACGTTACTTTCTCCCTCTATTTTTTACACGTCTTTCATAAATTCGCATGAGTTACTAAAGAAATGGTTTGAACGGTCATTTCTACTAATACTAGACATTATAAAACTTATATTATAAGACTGCTTATGTAAACGCCTGGGGGCTGCCATCTTGCTTTTCGCTGTTATGTCACGTGGGAAAACAAATATGACGTAACCAAATATAATAGTCATTAATAGTTGGATGTTAATTACATTTAAAATACAATTTCAATCAAATATAATTGCGTAAAATATTAAGTCAACTTCTTGTTTTTTTGTTGCATGTTTCTTAGTTATTTATTTCAGTTTTTCATTTAATGTGTTCCGGGAAAAAAGAAGTATTTATCGAGGATACCTACACGGCTATGTCATCACATAACGCGATCGGGGAATGAAGAAACAGTGGAACATTTCCGGATTTTGCAGGTAAATTATTCACAGATCGGATTTCTCGTCTCGCTGTCTAGAACGGCAACATATGTGGTAATCTATCGGCGTATGAGTGCGGAATAGAAACGGGCGATACGGTGAGATCATGGCTCGTATTTGCATCGTGTCCTTGTCCACCCTGCCCTAGTCGGTCAGGGCCAGTCGTGCATTGTGATGGGAGAATACGTACACTCATTGAACGCATGATACACCCATGCACGCACTGTTGTTCAATAACTGAGTAGAGTACGGTGACTGTTTGTTGACCTGTTTGGACGGCAGATATTTCCAATTTTGAAGGCTGTTTTCTTTACATTTGCTATTGTCAATAGAGTATTTCATTCTCATTCCCAGCGTAAAGACTTCCTTCTCATCCTAGAATTGAAACTAGGCAATCTAGCCGTTTATTTGGATTGTCAACCCTTTTGTTTTCGTCATCAAAGTTTCTTCTTAACTTCTCATTGACAAATAAGCTGCCAAGAGTTAGTGAAATTATGAATGAATTGCTTAGAGTTAGAATTTCATACTCGGTTTTCTTTCTTTCTTAGTTTGAAAATAAGTCAGCCAAAGGAAGGAAATACTGACTGGGAACTTGCTGGGTTTGAAAATCAGTAAAATGCCAGCATGATGGAAATTGCTTACTGACTAAAATGACCAAAAAGCGAACATCAAAAATAAGGAGGGCCTGACATTTCGATCCTAGCAGACCTTTCTCAAAGGCAGAATAAAGGGTTTGAAAATCCTTTAAAATGAAGAACTTTACAGTTCAGTCCCATGGGGTTTGTACATTTGCATGTGGTGTCAAGTGTTTTCTCTCTATAACTTAGGAACCCTCTACTGTACATTGAATTTTGATTATTAGTGACACACCATTGATGTATCTTGTCTTTTTAGAACCCACAGGATAAGGAAGCAACGCTCTACTCTCCCTGTATGGAGATCGCACCCATCACCAGGGTATTACTATCCAGCCTTGCTAGGGAGATTCTGAGGTAACTGAAAGAGTAAGCAACTTCCTCTCCGTGGAAACTGTCAGCGTTGAGCGGCCATGCCTCCCAGTCTTCGTTGCAACCTCATCCCCGTCAGACGGCTCCTCATCCGCGGTCACAGCCCTGCCAAGGCGCCGCGCGGTGTCCCATGTAAGATTGCCCATGGATCGGAAAAATACGCCACATTTTAGAAGCCTAGTGAAGTATAGGTTCATGGAGGAATTCATCGTCTGTGCTTAGGAAGATCATCAACATTAAGGGAGCCGCTGGCCACTGGCTTCCAAAATTCCATAGACTGCTGTGTAGACTGAAGGCGTAGCCTAACATCTGGATTACCTGTAAGCCGTTAGCCACTGGCTTCCATAGACTGGTGTGTAACCTGAAGCCATAGCACATGTCCAAGGGGATTGTCTATAAGCCTTCAGCTTTTGGTGTCCACAAACTCACATGTAAATTGCAGCCATAACCAAGACCATGATTCTAAGGGAATTCCCTTAAGCCATGAGCTTGTGGCTTCCATAGACATGCGTGCAAACATAAGCCATTCCCATTCAACTCATACAGGACCAGTGTTTGGTTTTACGGCTCTGTCTGAATTAAACGTTTGCTATTAGAGACCTTAATGCTTCCAATGTCCCACCTCAACCCAGACAGGCCTCTTTGTCCAATCTAGTGTGCTCTGTTTTTAGTAGTTATTTTGGTAGACAGCATTTAACCCATCCATGCTACAGTGCTTGTGATAGGTCCACAAACAAAGCACCAAAACTACGTAACCAAGCGATGGAGAGAGAGTAAGTTGAGATGTCTTCTTGATTGGCTGCAGGTATCCATGGTTACAGCACTCGTCCTCTGGTTGCGGCCAGCCAGCTATCACAGCCCTCGGAAGGAGCTAGTCTGGTACCCAGTAGGGGCTTAGCCACTACGTACACACTCCAAGCAAGCAGCACAGATGGCCCGTCTAAAGGAGAAGGAACCAGCGGCCGGCGATCCAGAGGGGGTGCGACCACTGGGGGCAACAGCGGCAGTAGCAGCAACGGAGGGAGTAGCACCGATGGAGGGAACGGCTCCTCGGGACAGTTGTGCTGTCCTAAGTGCGGTGACCCGTGCACGCACGTGGAAACCTTTGTCTGTGAGTGTCTATCTGCAACAGGCTTTGGTTCTTTTTTGACTTTATCTCTAAAAAAAAAAAACTCAAAATGTAACCCACTGTTGCATCTTGTCCACTGCAGTAGGGTTGGGGTTGACAATATTACAGAATGCACACACTGTTGAATCTTGTCTTGTGCAGCAGGGTTAGGGTCCGCAGAATCCCACAGAATGTACACACTGTTGAATCTTGTCTCATGCAGCAGGGTTAGTGTCCACAGAATCCTTACAGAATGCACCCACTGTTGAATCTTGTTGAGTGCAGCAGGGTTAGGCTCCACAGAATCCCCACAGAATACACTCGCTGTTGCATCTTGTGGTGTGCAGCAGGGTAAGGTTCCACAGAATCCCTCAGAATGCACCCACTCTTCCATTAAGCTGAGTAAAGCAGGGCTGGCACAATCAGAATGGCACAGATTTCACCATCTATTGCATCCATTCCTCTCCTTGCCTTATCCAGCCTCCACAAGATTTGTCAAGTGTGAGAAGTGCCATCACTTCTTCGTGGTCCTCTCTGAGACAGACAGCAAGAAGAGTCTGAAGGAGACGCTACCGCCCAAACCAGAGAGACCTCCCCCGCCTCCCCCTAAGAAGGTAGATCACTGAGCTCCAACACTAAAGCACAGATCATTTTAACATACACCAATCCGTTCACAAGAATTTGTAGGGATATCAAAATTAGGAGCGCCTGATGTTTTGATCCTAGTAGGACATTTCTCAAAGCATGCCTTTGAGAAAGGTCCTGCCCTCATAATTTCGGTATTTACATTTTGGTCATTTTTGTCAGTAGAATTTTTGCAGCATGTTTGCATTTTATGGACTTGAATTTAGAATGATGAAAAAAAAATCCACAAGACTATTGGGATTAACTTCCTCGGGTCTACCTCTGTCAGCTCCAGTCGACTCTGATGTCATCATCCACTAATTTACTGTGTGAAAGGTGGCTCACTTTGGAGGTAACTTGGGTCTACCCCGTGGAAGTTAATCAAACACGACTATAGAGAATGATGGAAGGCAAGCTGTAAGGAGATGTCATGTGCAGCAGAGCGTTCACTTGCTGTATATTCCCTGTGCACAGATCTTTGACTTCTTGGATCGGCACGTGATTGGCCAGGAGGAGGCTAAGAAGGTGCTGTCTGTTGCCGTCTACAACCACTACAAGCGCATCTACAACAACATTCCCATCGCCACCAACAAGAGTCCGGCAGACAGCGGCGAGGCCAAGGGTCAGGCCTTCACCCCTAGAGGTCAGCCTCTCCATGACTCGTTCAGATCTCTTCTTAATCATCGGAGATCATTGACGATCTTTTTCTTTTCAAAGAGTGATCCATGAAATGTACGAATGAAATGCACTTATGCTGACTTACATGAGGTATAGGCTACATGGTCTTTTGTAGAAATGACTTCTGGATCAGATGTGGTACTTACAGAGATGTAAGCAATGGCAGACTTGGAGATGTTTGGTGCTTGTACCTTCCAGACCTCTTTGCTTCTTCTGAGCTTGCACGCTTTCATTCTGGGCAGGGGCATAACATGTTAACAATGTTAACTTCGTTAAGGCTTGTAGAGGCTTGTTGGAATTGATCCGTGGTCTCTTAACGTCCTGCAGAACTTCTTCAGATTGCTGGCATCAGCAGCCAGGGAAGCGCCCTCGGTGCTTCCTCCCTGCAGCAGCAACAGCAGCAGCAGCAGCAGCAGGGCGGACAAGGCGGCGAGTCTGAGCGCCATCTACGAGGAAGCAGTCTGCTGGATGCCCAGCATCATGAACTCAGACTGGAGAAGAGTAACATCCTGCTGCTGGGACCAACAGGCTCCGGTCAGTACCTCCCAAATTGCATCCAAAGCTGTGACTGAATGGGAATGCTAGAATCCGCATGTCTTCCATGCTGCAGTCTCGAATAGCTCGAAGCTCAAGCTCAAATCTCATCAGACTTTGCAGTGAATAAAACCACACAGAACGGCTCCAGAAAAAGAAACAGTTGTCCATGAAAATGTGTTTTTATAGAGTGGGTGCTGTATGAGTTATGGAATGTGTTCAGAAAACCAGAGGCTTTGCTATTCTTTAACCTCTGATATATCTTTCTCTTCATCACTAGGCAAGACACTGATAGCTCAGACTATAGCTCGATGCCTAGACGTCCCCTTTGCCATCTGTGACTGTACCACACTGACCCAGGCAGGCTATGTGGGCGAGGATATAGAGTCAGTCATTGCTAAACTCCTGAGCGACGCTAACTTCAACGTGGATAAGGCCCAGCAAGGTGAGTCCAGGCTAGCTCAGCTCCCATCCAATTGGTTTGATCCCAGTCCCGTCTCCTAGTGCTAAGCTATGGGATAAACTCCTCAGTGACGCTAACTTCAACTTGGATAAGGCCCAGCAAGGTGAGTCCAGGCTAGTTTAGCTCCCATCCAATTTGCTTGATCACAAACGCCCACTCCATGTGAGGGCTAAAGAAAGTAATAAGGAAAAGAGCCAGGAGCATAATAGATCAGGAGGAAGAAAGATGAGTGCTTATGAATCGTTTGAATTCAGACAAGTTATAAGAAAGGGGGAAACAGGTTACAGGTAGAGAATTCCATAGTGCAGCAGTGTGCAGGAAGAAGCTGTAGTAGTTGTAGTATCTGAGTCTGTGTCCATTTGCTCGTTGGCTAGGTATCATCTTCTTGGATGAAGTGGATAAGATAGGCTCAGTGCCGGGCATTCACCAGCTGAGAGACGTGGGAGGAGAGGGTGTGCAGCAGGGCTTGCTGAAGATGCTTGAAGGCACCGTGGTCAACGTGCCTGAGCGTAGCTCTCGTAAGCTGAGGGGGGAGAGCGTTCCCGTGGATACCACCAACATCCTCTTTGTGGCCTCAGGAGCCTTCAACGGTCTGGATCGTATCATCAGCAGACGCAAACAGGAGAAGGTGCGTTGGATCAATTCCCGAATCGTAGGACGATATCTCTCGATGAATGGGACAACTATTTATTGTCCTGGCTTTTTTTTTTTTTTTATTCTTTAAAATGAGCTAAGAAAATTTGAAGACATGGATTATAAGCTGAACCTGTAAGGTATGGGCATTCCCAAATGCTGAATGATCTTTGCCGGGTGGGGGTGCCAGTCAGAAGAATTCAGTCATTTATTGCTGTATTGCCCCATTTTCATTAAGATACAAACAGCAATTTGTTATAAACCTGGCTACAGCAGTTTTGGGGTCAAACAGAGGAAAGGAGAATTGGGTATAACAAACGAAACAGCAAAGGAAATTTGAGCACTGGTACGTTAACTCAGAGGCCATGACTTATTCAAATCAGAGTCCCATCAATTTGTTGCTGCTATTAGCAATAGCGCATTAAAAATCAATTAGTAATATGCATTATTATATGGTTTATGTATACATATTATGTGGTTAGATCGTTATGCCTTTGAGAATGGTCCTGCTAGGATCGAAATGTCAGGCCCTCCTAAATTTTGATAAAAATTCATTATTTATAAGAAATTTCCGTTAAGGTTCCTTGACTTTGTGTGAAAATGTGCGAATTGTTCCCTCTGTTCTAGTATCTGGGTTTCGGAGCTCCGGCTAACATCAGTGAGGGTCGTAGGGCAGCCACCAATGCTGACCTGTCCAACCAGTCTGCGCTGTCCGACACCAAGTCGGACAACGACGAGCGGGACGCCCTCTTGAGGCAGGTGGAGTCCAGGGACATGATTGAGTTTGGCATGATCCCGGAGTTTGTGGGTCGGTTTCCGATCAACGTCAGTCTGACGTCACTGAATGAGGCCATGCTTCTGAGGATTCTACGAGAGCCGCGCAATGCCATCGTACCTCAGTTTGAGATGCTCTTTAAGATGGATAATGTGAGTGTGATTAGCAACCATAGATACCCCTAGCTGAATCAAGACACAAGCCTAGCCTGGCCATAGTCACCCCTAGCTGAACCAAGACACAAGCCTAGCCTGGCCATAGTCACCCCTAGCTGAACCAAGACACAAGCCTAGCCTTGCCATAGTCACCCCTTGCTGAACCAAGACACAAGCCTAGCCTGGCCATAGTCACCCCTAGCTGAACCAAGACACAAGCCTAGCCTGGCCATAGTCACCCCTAGCTGAACCAAGATGCAAGCCTAGCCTGGCCATAGTCACCCCTAGCTGAACCAAGACACAAGCCTAGCCTGGCCATAGTCACCCCTAGCTGAACCAAGATGCAAGCCTAGCCTGGCCATAGTCACCCCTAGCTGAACCAAGACACAAGCCAAATCAACCAGTTTGAATTACATTCTCATCAGATGTTTCCCTGAGGCTTTGTCTAGTATGCTCACAGTAGTGCCCTTCAGTGCCATCCCAATAGCCACAGCCATAGCCATTCATGTAAATCCAGCCGCAAACACAGACTACCCTCAGGGAAGAGACACACATGCTCACTGACAAATGACTCACTCCTTGGTTTGTTTATTTCCTGTTGGCAGTGCACATTAACCATCACCCAAGATGCTATGTCCGCCATCGCCAAGATGGCTCTAGAGAGGAAGACAGGAGCGAGAGGTCTGCGCTCCATCATGGTGAGAACAGTCTCCCTCTCTCGTGGAAAAGAAATTTTAATTACTGACAGAATCAATGAAAGGATCGAGACAAAAACAATGGACTCAGAAAGTTGACCACTGCACCACTCTGTGTAACTGTCGCCCAATTCAGATTCTAAAAAGGTCTTCGTGGAATAAAGACAAAACCAATTATTGGATGCAACCACCAGAACAGCCTCCTAGATCACATTAGACAATCAATTGTTTCGTTATTGCTCTTAAACTGCTTGCAATCAGAAGGTAAAGTTTGGTTTTGACAGACTATTGACTTACTTTACACCGTATATCAACCTATCCTCGTGTGAAATGATTAATGATATAATCCATGTTCTGATTCATTTTTTTCTACTCTGCAGGAGAAAATCTTCTTGCAGCCCATGTTTGATGTGCCTGGCTCGGACATAGAGGAGGTGACTGTGGACGATGCCGTGGTCAGAGGAGAGAAGCAGCCGCTGTATACCCGACGCTCTATGGATTCCGATGAACGGCAAGAAGCCATTAACTATTAGTAACACCCCTTCTGATTGGCTGATGGCTCTGTTCTCAAAGGCTTTACTACAGAGCACGTCATTGGTTGAAATCTTTTCTTTTCTTTTCTTTAAGAGAAAGCCGACTTTAATTTGTGCATTTCAATTTCAGAATGTATCTTTTAAAGGCTTAAAGCTGTATGTTAAATTACCTGAATTGTGCATGCAAATCATTTACCATTGCCACAACTTCTCAAGACTTGACGAAAAAAAATACTCAGCTTGTCTGTCAATACTAATTTAGGGCATAGTTTTAGTTGAAGCAGGGTAGTAAGAATGGAAGTTAAGGGAAGGAGAAATGGATTTTGAAAATGGCCTTATGATAAAAAATTGGGGCCTAAAGAGACTGGAGAAAGCTATTGACAATTGTATTTTTATTACTTAAAGTTTTTGCCACATTTCCTCTCTACCAAAACAGTTTCCTATGGTCTTCTGAATCAGCATAATTATGTGTTTTTTCTTTTATAGTGGTCGTTTGTACATACAGTATATCGTCAGTGTTTTCACAAAGAGACAAATTTGGTAGATTGTTTTTTCTGCTGATAGCAGTTGAATTGTTCACTTATGTAGTGGTCTTGTTCAAAGAATTCTTGAAAGAATAAGAGTATTTTGTTCAAGAAATGACAAGATATCTCACGCTTTGCCATTTACTTTCTTTGCCAAGAGACAAATTTGATTTCTCAAAACTTCCCTCTGAGAACAAGCTCTTAATTTGGTGTCTTTGTGAAAATGCTGACCAATATGTAAAGTGCACATGAAGTACATTGAGAACCAATGTGTGATGAAGTGACAAACAGTTGAGATTAAACCAAAAATAATTGTCGCATGAATTGACTTAGTCATCTGAGGTTGATAGGGCTGGACTAGAAAGGAAGTCCCAAAAAGCCTGCGGCCACCAAAAATGGCATTAGGCCACCACGACATGGATTTTGTGGCCTGGCTGGGCCGCCAGACATTACAGGGATAAATCCAGCATGCAAAATAGCACATACAAAATCAGTTCTAAAGTTCTTGGTCTTTGTTTCAGGATCTATTTGGCTGTCTGAAAGTTTGCTAAGGTGGTCCAGCTATGCCATTGATAAAAAAAAAAATCATCAAGGATTAGCCTGGGCAAGTATATCTCTGGTGGTTTGAAGCACCACTAACCACTTGTACATAAATTAAATTAGTATTTTCTAAAGAGGTTTTCGTTGGGGAAATCATGGTTCGATTGGGTTTGGAATGTCTGTATGTAAAAGTGATTCATAATTATTGGGTAATGACCAAACGTTGTGCTGACACCGACTGCAATGATTTTACATTCTGTAAGTGCGGTCCTGGAAGTGCTAGTCTTAGCATGTAAATGCAGCTCTGTTGACTGATGTTAGGAAGCAGAATACTTTGATCGTAAACACTCACGCCTAGCAACATTTTGTTTGTCTTACAAATGCTCCTAGCAGGACCTTTCTCAAAGGCAGAATCGCTGGCATATTTGACTTTCATCCACAGTTTGTTGGACTAATATGGTATCTTCCATATCCTGCTGCTCATGCTGAGAACCTTACTGGTTTGGGCAATCACTTTTGGGTCTATTTTGTTGGTTTTTCTTCTTCTTTTTTTTTTTTTTGGGGGGGCAAGTAGTATCCACGAGATCAATTTATATTCTAAACAGAAATGCGACAGGATTTTTTTGAAACTCTGAGGATAATTCTCCTATATCTCTATTGAGGACTATTGCAGTACATGATGTTACTTCATAGTTTACATTTATCTCAATATGTTGATTCTCAGAGGATCAATCAAATGGGGTTGGTTTGTAAGATGCAACTCCTTGCTGTTTTTTGGGGGGTGCTCAAAAACTTTTAGGATTTAATCTTTGGTGCAGGCGTGTCATGTTAAAGCTATGCTTCATGCTGTATGACTTCATTATTTGGAGTGAATCTGTATGCATTTATTATTTACAGACTAACTGACTGGTCATCTCAAGTACTTTAACTTTTACTATAATTTGTGGGCTTTTCCTGAGATCCTCTTTTCTGAGATAAAAATTAAGAAACATTGAATAAATTATGTACATAAGAAACAAAGAATTGTTTTCAGTGGCTCATTATTGAGGTGCCCGTCTAGTCAGCATTGTCGGCATATGTATAATAGGGGTGTGTGTGTGTGTACACATGTACAGTATGTATGCATACAGGTACATGTATGTACAGCTTATGTGTGTATGTAGGTATGTCTGTCTGTGTGTATGTATGAATGTACATATGGTATGTATGTAGGTATTGTATGCATGTATGTATGCATGCATATTAATGTTTGCAAAAAGGTTTTAAAAAATCATCCTAAACTCAAACTGCATCAATTGAGAACATTTGGCGGTTTTATTTGCCTCCATTTCAAAAGCAGTACAAATACTGACATGCACACATATGAATTTTCATCAAACATCAGTTGTCACAATAACAACCGAAAACCTTCCAAATCGTCTCACTAAACACAATGCATAAATGCATGGACACATTTCAAATTAAAACAAACAAATTATGAACTGCAGGCTGAATAAACCAATGGGAACCAAACCTAGAGTCATACAAATAAATAATGTTTACAAATGGACTACAAAGTGTTAATAAATATAAACAAGAAATAAACCGTTAAGTTAATGCCTTCAATTACAAATATGGTTATATCATTATCAGGATATATCTATAGATGTCTGGATTTTTAATCCAAAAAAATAAAAACTCAAATCATTGAGCTGCTGAACCATTTGGGAATACTTGTCATAACGTCCATGAATTTTAGAAATGAACACAATACAATAAAATCCTATATCTAAATAGACTTGGGAGGAAAATCCCATTCACGAAGCACACATGGAAGGTGTGAATGGAAATGTTTGAACTAAAGGTATTTGAACTAAAGGTATCTGTTAATACATGTGTTTATGGCAATAGAAATTGCATAAAGAGGAAATGGTGAATACAGAACATTTAACCACAAACTTGCTTGGTTGAAAACGAGTTTTGAAGATATTTGGAATCAAATTATTATAATATTTAAGAATACAGTCAGGTATTTTGTTCAATTTTGTTTTATTGGAAGCGGCTTGAATACAATATTAAACTGAAATTTAAAAAAAAAGCACAGTGGTATCACATAAAATTAAACATCAATTATCAGAAGGGTTTAAATGTCAGTACATTCGAGTGGGTTAAAAGAGTTGTTATCTAAGATTCCATGACCTTGCAGGCCATATATAATTAATGTGCTTTTACTAAATTTAATTGTTCAAAGGCCTTGACTTTTTGCTAAGGGCTGCATTCTGTGGGATAATGCATAATAAGCCATATTGTGCGATCAAATTTGGCTTTCAAAGATTGCATATTCACAAACTTCCTCCATGTACAGAACTACAAATTGTATTGAAATACTCTGGTTTAATGTATAAGCACCCTATCATTAGATGGTGGCCTCATTCAACTGTTTTACCGGGTTGGTATCACGCCCCCATTTACATCCAGATGCCACGAAAAAACAATTAATTACAGACCTAGTTACAGCACTTCAGGGATCACAGTAATAGGATGCAGCCTTTTATAGTTAACACTGAACACAAAACACAAGTAGCACTTCTAAAAATCAGCATTATATTACAGCATTCTTCAAAAGTAATTACAAATTATAATATACTTAAATTCTGATGCACCGAACTATAGAAACATATCTTCATTTTTTTCAGTGGTATATTTAGTTAAATAGCTACATATACCTTCTCAACAGTGAAAAAATATAAATACTTTATACAATATCTTGTATCAAAAAACCTGTTTGTTAATCTTCTGCATAGGACTAGAAGATCTACACGGCATTTTACAGGAAGTGAGGTTGACATGGACATGATCTATGAATCTCAGTCACTCTTATCTCGGTGGATATAAAACTATAATTCTAGAAATACACTCTTTTCTAGGAATCTTTTATAAATTTGATTTGATCTCTGATCCCTGGATTGCTGTGGAAGTATCTTGATGCACTTCTATTTCAAAACTAAATAAATTTGTCCGTGTATAAACATTTGATTTCATTTTGCATAGTTGTAATATGAGGGCTATTAAATTAAGACATGTAGTACATTATGATTTGCAAAACAAACAAAAAATGCTTAATGTTTTTATACTGTATGCAATAACATTGGACATTTATGAGGAACTAAGGATTTGATCTGTGAACTACAGCTTGGCATGTGAATAATTTGACTTTGTCTAGCCTGCATAAGATGAGAGCTTCTTGTTTAAGATCACATGTTGCATTTGAGGCAGTCCAACGGCTGGCAAACAGGAGCTTCGTTGCGACGACATGCAGGGGTACCGGCATGATGACGGCTACCAGTTACCCTCTGGTAGATGGATGGTAGTCTCAGGGATGCCGTACGGTGTGACGGCAATCCATAGAGGGCGCTCTCAGACGAATTCCTCTCCGTGCTGTATCTTGGAAATCTTCGTGAGGGCATCGCGTACCTTGGGGTGAAGATCATTCTGCGGATGATAATCCGGATGAAATTTCAGAATGTGTGTAATTTTCCTATCAAGAAATGACCAATGCTTACCCTTGCTATAGAATATTAGGCATTGATCTGTTTCTGGTTCAAACAGATCTGAATCTAAATCAATGATAGTTTCCCTTGCTTGACATATGAACAAATTGAATATAAAATGTCAAATAAATAAAGGAAAAACCGACTGGGAACATTTGAACAAATTGAAAAACTGGACTGGGACTTGAACCCGAAACCTCTGGATTCATGTACCAGTGCTCTGCCAATTTTTTCAATTTGAATATAAAATGAACAGGGCCATGACAAAGTTTGAAGTTTGGAGCCAAGAGCCTAGATGTGAGGCGATAAGTACCTGTATGGAGCTGAGTAGATGTGAGCGGTAGATGGTCACCACCTTCGTGTGCTTAGTCTCAGCCTCTTGCAGCTTCTGCTGCAACCTGATGACCTCCTTCAGGTCCTCCACCGTGGAGGCAGGGCTTCCCACAGGCCCAGGCTCCTGGAGCTGGGCCTTCAGCTTGCGATTCTCCGTCAGGAGCTCCGTGTAGCGCTTCTTGCTGAATCCGACCGAGGCCGGGAGGTGGCTCTCAAAGGTCTGGGCCTGCTCCTGCATCCGCCTCTGCAGCTCCTGGTTCTGTGCCAGGAGCTCAGCAGACCGCTTGCTGGCATCCTCTCCCGCCCTGGCCGCCTCCTGCTCCAGCATGTCCACTCTATCCCGGAGAGCTCTGTTCTGGGCCGGTAGATCCTCCTGGCCATCGGCGTGGCCGTTGGGTTGATGCTGCCCGTTGAGAAGCTCTCTCCGCAGTCTGACAACCTCATCGTCCTGTTTCCGAATCTCGTCTTGGAGTCGCCAGTTCTCCGTGGTCAGCTGGTCCAGGTGATCCCGTGCCGGGCTGCCGGCTACAATCTCCTCCTGTGTCCTGACACTCTGCTGCAGGCGGTGGTTCTCGTCCACAAGGTCATCGTACAGGTCCTTGTCGATCATGGCTTCCCGGAGCTCGCTCAGGTCCTCCTGGAGGCTGTCCCGCTCAGCTCTGAGGTCGGCCTGGGTCTGCTTCTCCCGCCGAGCTCGGTCGTTCTGCTGGACGATGGCTTTGGACTGCTTAGCCACGGTGCTCTCTAGTCTAGCCACGGCCTCCATCAAGGCCTCGTGCTCCTCAGCCGACGGACCGCTCTGGGTCTTGGCACTCAGATCCTCTCGCAGCCGACCGTTGTCCTCGGACAGCTCCTGGATCCTGACCTTCAGCTGCTCTGATTCCAAGACCCATTCGGCCTGGGACTGCTTGAGCCTCGCCACCGACTCCCTCAACTCCTGCTTGTCATGGAGGAGGTTGTCGCACTGCCTCTGGAGGGCGCTGTTCGCCGAGAGGCCGCGGGTGGGTGTCTTCCTGCTGTCTAGGGTGGACTTCCGTTTCAGACGCTCATTCTCATCCGTGGAGACAGCCAACTGGATCGTTCCATAGACCAAGAAGGGGGAAAGGTTTTCAATGAGTGTTTGCTTGCTCTAATCGTGTGTAATTTGCGCTGCGTGCTCAGCACTTTACCCGATTGCCTGCTGAAAAAATACAGGCATCTCGGACGGGATTTGAACCTGTGACTCCTGCTTCCTATTGCAGATGCCTGAACTACTTGGCCATCAAATGGTTGAGGTCATGTGGTGAATTTAAAATGGAAGCAGGTTCTGCATTCAATCACAGATATTGTTGGCAAGATATCAGCAAAATATACCATGGAACTTCAAGATATAGATATGAAAGGTATAATATGACTTGAAGGGCATAGGTTAATAACGTCTCAATATCTTCTGACTTTAAGAGTTAATCAAGCAGTGTAGATTTTCCAAATTTGATAATTTGGTACAGTTTTTGTATTGATTAAAATAATATGGAATTGTGAAATCAGGACTTCTCCCCTCTCTATCTCCTTCTTCCTCTAGACCTTAACAATGAGTGGCTTTTTAGCCTTGTTTTGGGCAATTTTGAATTTAAAAAAAAATAAAAAAAATTATGCATCAATGAAAAAAAAAATGATGCAAGCCTGGCTTTGTCTTGTACTCACCCTCTGTGACATGTTGGCAATCTCATCCATCAGGATGCTATTGTTCTTCCGATACTCCTCCATCTCTAGCCTGTTTGCTTCCTTCAGCTCATCGTATTCCTCCACCGAGACCACATCACGCCCGCTCACGCCGTCCAACTCCTCCTGCAGAGAAAGTACTTCCTCCTCAAGCTGAGACACTCTGCTGTCATCCAATTCACCAGAGTTGCTCCCCACAGACTGAAGAAGAGAGACACGGGGGACAAAATGGACTCAAATTCAGAAAGGATCCTTCCTGGAGAGAAGTCTGATAGAATTTTGATCAAAATGAGTTTGCCTTACATGGCATGCAGTTAGTATTGCTCGGTGCTTTGCCCGATTGTCTACTTTACGTGATTGCTCCAGCACGTTTGGACATGATTTCATTTACCTTCTTTTTCAGCTCTTCGTTTTCTTGGCGGAGGGATACAATCTGGCTGCGTAAAATGGCCACTAGTCCCGTGCTCTCACTGCCAAGCCTGTTGGGTGTATCGCTACGCTTGCCTGGTTTGCCCTTGGGACCAGCAAGACCTGGAGAAATTAAAAAATGTCAAAAGTCAAAAGGTTTTCACAAAATACTGATATTGCTCAGCAAGTATTATTTTCAGCAATTATCTTTTTCCTTGGTACATGAACATCAATCCAGAGGATTCGGGTTCAAGTCCCAGTCCAGTCAAAGTTTTCTTTGCCAATTTTTCAAGTTTTTTCCTTGACTAAATTTCCTTGACTAAATTGTGGCTATGGACAGAAATGACACAAGTCAATGTGAATTGGCTCCAGCCTCTAGCCAGTACTTTCCATAAACTCACGCACAATTCAAAGCCATAGTCTATGAATAAGGACAGGGCTTAGGCTCAGACATCATCATAGCATTTCCCATGCTCAGCACAATTTAGGAGTTGAAAAAAAATTCAACTCGCTTTCTGTAATTTTTTGACGACCTTACCTGGGAGGTCAAAGAGGTCGTCATCGCTATCCCCCCAGTTGCTATCTATCTCGGTATCATCTTCAGTCATGTCACCCTGTCAAGAACAAAGAAAGATTTGCATGACTACAATCAAAAACTTTCCTTGTGATTTTAAAATACGTTACCATTCCTGTGTTTGTTTGAAATAAAGTTTAAAAAGCTGCATCCACTTTGTGACCCCTGCACTCCAGTAGCCAGGTTTATAACAAATCATCGTTTGCATCTTGATGGTAGTGGGGTATCATCCCTGGAGACATACATGTACGGCAGTTGATGGTTGAAATGCTTCTGACTGGCGCCCCCACCCTGGCAAAGACTAGTTGACTATTAGGGAAGGCCACTGTCTAAGGGCTGGATAGCTCAGATGGAAGAGCACTGGTACGTTAATCCTGAGGCCTGGGTTCTACTCTAATCCTGGTCACATTCTCACCCCGCGGGCCATCAGGCGAGCCTTCAACATCTCTGTTTCCCCCTCAGCCTTGGCTCTCTTGTCTCTCTCCGCTTGAAGACTTCGCTTCAGATTCTCAAACTGCAGAAATAAAAAAATCAGTAAAACTGTTCACCCCTTGGCCCTCATTCACTTCATGTATCGCTGCTTTCAATCACAGTCACCTTCCATTATTTGTTTCTAAAAACAGAAGAACAAAAATTTAATTACCTCTTCTTCAAATTCTTGATTCCTCTGGTTGTCTCCATGGCCCTGAAAAAGCATCAATTAAATCCAGCAATTAAATCTTTACAAGCATTTTGGTCATTTCCAATCAGTAAGCAGTTCGCAGATTTCTTTTTTCTTGAGATGCTCATGGCAAATTTAACTTGGTATGAAACATGAGACTGGAAGCCAAGACTAGGTAAGCCCACATAATACAATAACATAACTTGTGAGTAGGGGATATGTGATCAGTAGTCTTGTTTCCAGGCAGCATAGGGGGTGTCTTTACCATGCTAGCTGCTTGTAGCTGTTGTTCCAGCAGCTTAATCTTGTCCTGTCCTTTCTTGTAATCCGTCGTCACTCGGCTCAGCTCCTCAAACAAAACCTCGTTCTCCTCTTCCATTTCCTAGTGAAGGTTTCAAGGGAAACAGACGTCAAATAAAACCCCTTTTGAAAAGCACAAAGCCCCCTCTTAGAATCACTTACCGGTAAGGGCCTTGAAAATAAGCCTATCATTTTTCTGTGATAACTTTTCCCTCCAAAAAATGCCACAAGTTTCCATATCATTGCAACCTGAAGGCTGATGTGGACCATTTTCACACAATTCTATTTCTAGCATAGGGTTAAGCAGGGCTTGGTACAGGCATTCCTTCACCATTACATGATGGGATGGGTGGAGCGCTAGGCACACCACTCACATACTGACCTTCATCTCTTTGGACTGCATGGCTGATTTGGTGGCCAGGGCGGCCTGCTGGTTTTCCACGACCAACTTGTGGAGGCTACCATTCTGAAACAGAAGAAAGATGCCGGCAAAATAGAGAGGGCCTGATGTTTCAATCCTAGCAGGACCTTTTCTCAAAGGCAGAACGGAGAAAAAACTGACACTTTCATCATCATCCTAAGTGGAAGGTTTACGGTGAAAGCATGTAGCCAGTAACTCTTTCAGTTACATCAATCATCATATTTCAATCCTCATCCATCCCTTTGATGCAGAAACCTTTCTAGACATCACAGCTATGACCATGGACCTGATCACTATTTGAGTCAGGAGTCAATCCCATCAGAAGTCTGACATTAAAATTTGCTTTTGGAGAGCAAGAGCTATTCTGAATCCACGCTGAAACGCTTCCCTTAACATTCGCAGGCAAACTATAATAGACAAAGATTTGTTTAACAGTTTACATCTAAAGACTGTCTTTTTCATTCATCTGACCTGCCATGCAAGTTGCGGATGGCCTTTACCTCTGAGCCAAAGACGATGTCATTTAGAAATTGTCCAAGCCCTGGGATAGAGGATAGCATACCTTCTGCGGTGGTGTTCTAGGAACGGGCGACTCGCATCGTAAGGCGTCAAAGTTGTCCACGTAGTCAACGGAGTCCGGTCTGTGTTCATCATCTGACTCGTCGTGACCTCCTATCAGAAATCATCAATGACTGATCAGCTTTTCTTGATATGATTCTCAGTTACAGACTTGAAAGGATCGCGGGTCATTTGAGAGGAAAATGGAGAATGTGTAAGTGAAAGGGGTGGGTATCCCTTAAAGAGGCCAATTACCTTTGGGCAATTAATTACTGTTGTTTACTCTTTATGATGTAAATAATATTGTGAATTTTGAAACTGGTCGAAGAAAATTTGACTGGACTGAGACTTGAACCCGAGACTAGGGTTCAAGTCATGGTCCAGTCAATTTTTTTTTTTTTACAGTTTTACAAATCTGTTTTTCTTTGCTTTATTTGATGAAGATAATAATGGACTGAGAACCTACAGACAAGTTTCCTTGACAAAACGATTGATGAATTGTGGGACTTACTGACATCCCACGTGGCAACAGAGGGCGCTGCCTCCAGGCATTTCTGCAGGTCTTCATCACCGCTCTCTAGAGCATAGTGAGTAGCATCCAAGCCTTGGGCATCCGTCAGTCCGGTCAACGCTCCTCGCTTGACCAGCAGCTCTGACACCTCAAGGTGCCTGTGCTCACAGGCCAGCATCAGGGGGGTCCTGACCAGGGGGAAGCAGGGTGAGGAGATGAGGACTGTCAATCATAGTGGGAGGGATTGATGGGAGGGCGGGGAAGGGCGGGGCAGAAGGGTGTGGCTGATGGAGTGGGGTTGAATGGAAGGGGCGCTAAAGGGACATGACTGAATGGTGGGGCTAAAGGGGGTGTGGCTAGAGGCATGGCTAAACAGGTGTGACTAAACAGGTTTGACTAAAGGTGAGGCTATAGGGGTGTGGCAAAGGGGTATGAATAAAGGGGTGTGGCTAAAGGGGTATTGCTAGAGGCAGGGCTAAACAGGTGTGACTTAAGGTGAGGCTATAGGGGTGTGGCTAAAGAGGTGTGGCTAAAGGGGTATTGCTAGAGATGGTGCTAAACAGGTGGGGCTTGGGATAGGACTAAAGAGGGTGTGGCTAGAGGCAGGGCTAAACAGGTGTGACTTAAGGGGTAAGGCTAGAGGTGGGGTCACAGGGCGTGGCTAGTGGGTGTTGCTGCCAGTACATGTACTCACCTTTGCAGATGGTCCTGTGCATTGACATTAGCTCCTTTGTCAATCAGGTCTTTACAGATGGCAAGATGACCAAACTGGGCAGAAATAAGTAGAGGTGTCTTCCCATACTGCACAGGACACAGGAGAGAATACATGATAAGCCCTGGGGACTTGAAACAGATCTTGACTGACTCCAGCTTGGAATTGGTCTCAATCTTTCACATCTTCTGCATTTCCTAGATTGATTACTTGGGATCTGATGACGCCATGAATTTGAACCGATGAAACCCAGTCCCAAGCACAGTCAAATACAAACCAATTATTCATCGGTAACTTGACTACAACAGATCACTATGCATTTGTGATAATTAGTCCTTATTCATAACAAATTCGAATGTACTTTTAATGAAAGGAAGAGCAGGAAATATACGGGCAGGGAAGGAATTTTGCAAGGAGAATTAATCAAAGGGTCATACTGCCCAATGGACTGCGTTTGGGTGGGCTTTTGGGCATTACAGTCAGAACTGTTTTGAAAGGAAATGGAGTAACTTTCAGAATCTAACAAATGACTTTAAATTGAAGTGGTTTGGGCTGACCTCCTCTTTTGCATCCACGGCCACCTTAGCCTTGAGGAGAATCCTGCAGCAATCTGTGTGACCTCCATGGACTAAAGTCAAATCAAGAAAAACCAGACAACAAAATCACAAACTGATCTATCAGAGCCAAAAGCAGATCCTGAACATTTGAGTGGGTCTAACGTTTCAATCCTATCAGGAACTTTCTCAAAGGGAAAGGCCAGTGAGTAAACAGCAAATAGAAATGCAAAATCTCAACAGTTAGAGGGCCTGATGTTCCGATTCTAACAGGACCTTTCTCAAAGCCAAAGTAAAAAGTAGAATGTTTGCCAACGAGCATGACCTGCTGCCCCTGCACGTCATACAAAGAGCTCTTAGCAAAGAGCTGAGTCACTGGCCAGTATCCCTTAGCAAGCCTCCAGATTCATACCCTGAATCTCCAGCTTAAAAGCTGATCAGTTCAAACAAATGCTTCCGAACTCTTTCACATTTAAAAAACCTAAAAGAAAAAAGTGAGCCAAGCTACTGGATTGCCGTCCAGTAATCCCCACTAATCCCTTGAGTCGGATTTGAGAGGTTTCAATCCATCAGCGGGACCAGGGTAGACTCTGTCCTTACCAGAGGCTTGATTTACACCGGTGTGTCACTTCCTACAGGGGCTTGTCAGCACTGAGCCTATCATGTCGTCACACCGTGTAGGACTTAGACAGGGATATGCTTGCCCAAGGAATTGCCCATGTATGCCCCCACGTCAATGCTGATTAGAAACAGGAAGGCACGGTGGACCTCTGAGGCTCTATGAGAGGCTTGTGTTAAACATGGTCTGTTCTTGTCCTCCATCTTGTTTGTTGATTTCTGCATCAACAGCCTAAGCAAGGCTCCATACATACTAACCCGTCTTATTTGTCTAATAGTTAACGTTGAAAACCTAGCAACCTTTCTCAAAGACAGAGTGAGAGGTCTTCCTAGGATTGAGAAATCAGGCTCTCTGAATTATTCAGAAATTTCTATGAGTGACCACGGCACTTGTCATTTTGTAAAACTCAAATCAAGCATTGCACCTTGACCAACTCAATTGGTTAAGATGTCTGTACTTGCAAGCAGGGGTCATGGGTTCGAATTCCTCCTGGTTTGTGTCAAGTGGGCAGTCAAGGTAATCATTGAGCATACGGCACTTGGACAAAACCACATCAAAGTCCTATTAAATTTGACAAATTTGACTGGACCCGGACTTGAACCCGAGACCTCTGGTTTTACGTACCAGTGCTATTCCACCTGAGCTATCCAGCCCTTAGATGGTGGCTTTCCCTAATAGTCAACTTGTCTTTGCACACAATTCATGACACTGCAAAGGTCTGCTCTGTATGTTGCTGCATGAGTCTTCGATCAGAAACTCCACCAAGTACCCCGTGGGCAGACATGACCTTTGAGTTCCCACCCACGTAGGCAGTGGCCAAGGCCAGCAAGACGGAGTAGCGGCCTCTCTTACCTGAGAGATGGAGGGCAGTCTTGCCTGTCAGCTCCTTGGCATTGAGCGGGGCTTGAGCCAAGACCAGCCTCTGAACGCAGTCCGTGTGACCCCCAGTGGCCGCATAGTGGAGCACTGTGTAGCCTGATGATCACAGACAGGAGAGAGGGAGTGAGTAGAGAGCAATTGAAAGAGATGTGGAGACAGAGAGGGAGCGAGGGACACAGAGTTAGGGTGAGAGAGACAAAGACAGAAAGACAGAGAACGAAGAAGGGACAGAGAAAGATGGAGAGGTTGGGACAGGAAAGACAAAAAGAAACAGAGTGAACAAACATGGACAGAGGGAGACAGAGTGAGGGGAGAAGAGAGGAGAGAGAGAAAGAAAGACAGAGAGATGGACAGATTGAGACAGGAATTGAAACAGAAAAAGACAGAGGCAAAAGGAGACAGATAGAACAAACATGGAGAGAGGGAGACAGAGTGAAGGGAGAAGAGAGAAGAGAGAGAATAGAGATAAAGAGAGAAGTAGAGACAGAGAGAATGGGGCTGGTTAATATTCAGGTTCAGAGGTACACCAACTGTAGGACAATCTGACATTCTTAAGTTCCTGAACTATGGTGCGGTCTGAAGTAATGGCTCACATGATTTAACGTCAGAGTAACACCTACGTGTATAAAGAGATTCAGGTGTTCACCGTGCCATGGGAACTATCCATTTGGTCGGCATGCTGCTCAAATTGGCTGGTGTCTGCCCTCCCATCTGGGCTTGGCTGTCATCTCAGCAGCTCGTTAGCCCTGCCAGTCGGACCTGGGCACCAGCCATCCGTCCATGGCTGGGAACAGGTGTTCACCACACCAGACCAGACCACTGGGCCCACTCCCTGCACCTGCCCTGGTCACCTGCAGCCCAGATTGGCTGTGGGATCTCACTCAGCAGTCTGGCACCTGTTTGCTGGTATGTCCCCCCCCCCTCCTACCCTCCCTCTCCCCCATGGCACTCAGGCTTTCATAGGTCAATGCCCTCTAATCCTGACTGTCTGCTTAGCCATGCCACTGCCTGGCTCTTCTCTAAGCTTGGTCAGACGTCTATGCCCATGACTTGTGAGCAATCCCCATCCCCCTTCCCCTATTAGAATGAAACGTACCCTGCCTTGCCCTGCCCTGCTCTACTCTGCTGTCCTGCCCTGCCCTGCCTTGACCTGCCCTGCCCTGCTCTGCCCTGCCCTGGCCTGCCCTGGCCTGCCCCGGCCTGCCCTGCCCTGCTCTGCCCTCCTGGTTGGCCCTACCAAATTCTGTCTTGCCCTGCTTTGCCCTGCTGATGAGAACCAACATTTTTTGTTTTCTTCAAATATGGCTGGCATAATGAAGCCAGTGGAGTAAGGGATTGACATCAGTTGAAATCCAACATCTACCGGGGTATAAGCTTTTAGCTCGAGCCACTGACACAACATGACATGGTCCTGTAACCAATACGCCCTCCCCTTCCTTCGTCCTCCTTTGCGCTAAAGAGAAACTTCCTGACCTAATTGCCCTACCTTGGCTGTCTGCTGCAGCAACCGTTGCTCCCTGTTGAATCATGAAGTCCAGGCAACCAAACTGCCCCAGTTCCGCGGCCAGATGCAACCTAGGGGTCAACAGTTGACCAAGGGCAAAGGGAGACAAGGAGGCTTGAGTTTGTTGTCAGTTTCAAAGTCAGGGTTGTGAATGTGATCTCCCATGGAAGTATGAGAGCTATGGGGAATTGAATCTACACTATGAAGATCTTTTATAGTTTATTTATTACTTTTATACATTTTCAAATAAATTGAAAAAATTGGCTAAGAAAACTTTGATTGGACCGGGACTTGAACCTGAGACCAAGTCCCAGGTTCAGTCAAAAATTCTTTTCCAATTTTTCAATTTGTTCAAAAGTTCCCAGTCAGTTTTTTCCTTGGTTTGTTTAAATTAAAATTAAGGTAAAAATTCGGACAATTTGTGTAGTGACATAAGTGACCAAAATTTGACATATTTCAAAACTGTAGTAGCCTGACATTAAAGTCCTTCAATGAATGAAATATCCAGGCCTCTCTTCTTGGGTTCATGTCAGTCAGTAAATAGTTTGGCATCATTTTATACACAAGTCCAGTGGGTACAGTTCCTGTTTTTATGATTTCTCCTCGAGACATGTTGAAAAAATTATCTGAAAAACAGAACACAGGATGCAAACTGAAACACATAATGCAGTTTAATCTTCAAGAAAGAATACAGATGTAAATATGCCCTTTTCTAATCCTCTAGTTAACTCTTAGGCAATGCTGTCAAACTGGTTCCCTATGACTGGCCCTCCCTCCCTCCCTCAACACCATCTCTTTATGCCACTCCCATTTCTGGATCCCCGCCCTTGCCTGCCTGGGTCTTAACGGCGACGCACCTGTTGCGTCCAGTAACCGGACGCGCTAAGGCAAACACTGACTTCCTCTCAGCGCATGACTCATGTGGTCTCTCTCTCTCTCTTCCTTACTCTCTGTCTCTCAGTCTCACTCTAGGCGGGCTTCCTTTGGTGACGAGGCAGGAATGGGGCAGAGAACATTTGCCATGAAATGAATCAGTGGCCTTAGGCTGCATGTCCAGGCCCCTGACTTCAAGTCAACTCTCTCGCTTTTGCTGGACTCTCGTCCTCAAGAAAAATAGCGCCTGATGTTTCCATCCTAGCAGGACGTTTCTCAAAGAGTTTTAGAATAATAAACAAAAAAATGGTATTTACTGCTTACTTACTTATATGATCCCAATCTTAACAATTTAGAGGGCCTGGAATTTTGATCATTGCGGGATCTTTCTCAAAGGTCCTGCTATCGGATCGCGCTACCCAGGTTGTAGCTGACTTACGGAACTCTGCCGTCAGGATCCATCTTGACTGGGGACGTCCCTCGCTTGCCCAGGGCTGCCTGAAGCCTCTCAATGTCCCCATCCTCCACGGCTTGCATCACCTTGTCATCGTTCTTACCCCACTCTCCCTAGACAAAAGATGAGGGTGAGGACACACGGGTTCATCAATAACCAAGCCGCCTCTCACAATTTCCTGACAGTTTACTCACAGCCACAGCGACGATAAAAGGAGTTAACTTCACAGCTGCCTAAGCCAAAAAAATATTGCTTTTGCTTTAACAGTGCAATTTGTTTTGACAAAAATCTAAAAGGTTTGAAAGTTCAAGCACCATTTGAAAGAGGGTGAGACATTCCAACCATAGCATGTCCTTCCTTGAAGCCAAAAAGCATTTTGCCTTTGAGGAAGGTCCTGCTGAGGAAATGGCAGGCACTGTTATTTTCAGTGATTTACATAGGCTATTATATGTTAATATGCAAAAATATTGCAAACTGCTTACTGATTGAAATTGACCAAAATGCAAAATATCACAAATTAAGAGGCCCTGACGTTTCGATCCGAACTTTCAGAAAGGCAGAATTTGGGATTTTTATTTTTTTATTTTTTTTATTACAAATTTTGGTCTTTAAATAGAGTTTTTTAAATCATTATGCAATTAAGTGAGCTGCCCATATATCGAAATTACATAAGCTCAGGATTCCAAATTTATTGAAAAAATAATCAACAATTTGCAAAAAGCACAAAAAGTTGCTAGAGCACTGATACGTTGGTCAAGCACCAAACAAAAATTTGGCCCAAATATTGATGGCTAGTGTTGATTTGCTTGGCAAGGCAACAAGATTGGACTCCTGCTACATTGTAAGCAACAAAGAAGAGAAAAACACCCAGGTACATGTACTAATACTACTATACAGTCAGTGTACATTTGTACATGTACATGTACATGTAGGCCTATGGTAGAATAATTGGGTTGGCAACCCTGCATGACCTACTTCTACATTGAGAGCACACTCTCCTGTCTGTAATCAATTTTGATGCCTGAAGGTACACTGACAGACAGCAGTTTCCTGTCGGCGAGATCAACTTAAAAAAAAGGGGTTTTGCCCCCCCCCCCCTGATAAAATTCTCAGCCCCTTTTTCAATGGATACTGCATGTATACATGTATGTACATGTACATGTACATGCACATTTTACATGTATACAACTAAACATACACCCTCTGTACTTGTAGGCTTGTAATTATCATTAATAATAGCGCTACCTGTCTACAAGCACAGAGGTAATTTATGCATTATTTAAAACATGTATAGTACCCATCAATGGTGAGCCATTGACCCTGCTCTCAGTGAAGACATTTCATTAACCCTGGGAGCACTATCCACAAGGGGGCGGGTAGCCTTCCTTGACAAAGACCTGTCTCACTTATTAGTCAGGGACGTCTCAAGACACTGACAGCTCCTAGGACCCACCATCCCTCCCCAAAGCTGCCCCAGAAATACAAACAGACCCCTGCAGTCCTTCACTCGGCCGTAGAGGGCAAACGCTCGGAGCAAATAGTATTGATCTGAGCTCCTCTTTTAGAGTGTCGACTGACTTTGTCTTGTTCCCCACTGGACGGAAGAACACACAAATGCTTCAATCCAAAAAGCAGAGGTATTGATTGGGTTTTACTGGTCATCTTTTGGGTCATTAGTCGATGACCGGTCATTGGGCAGCCAGAATTAATTGGTTTAAGTCCCCAGGGGAAAGAGAGCGTGGAGGGGTGACCACAATTGCCCAGACACTTTCCTTATCCAACTCCAGAACAAAATCGATATACTTTTGTCACGAGTCTGACTTTTGTTGTTGCATCTTGAAATGTTGCAGGGTCCACAGGTTTCGATCCCAGCAGGAGCTATGCAAACATGAGCATGCCTGACCTTCAATTCTGACAGGACTTTGGAGAGAGGATTGAGACATCAAGCCCTCTGACTTGATAAGAAGTGTATGATTCACTTCAATTCTTGTCAGAAATCGGCCAGTGTGCAGTACTTCTATATCCAAGCATGGGGCTCCATGATCCAATCCAAGCCATCCCTTTCTTTTTTTAGTGCGAGGTCTCAAAACAACTGGCAGGTTTGAAGGGAACGTTGGCATAAGCACAAAAGAACTGATTCAATTTGATTCACCATCTGATCAAAAGGTGTGAACTGTGCATGCTGTGATGAATCTGGCCAATTTTTTTGCCTTGTGTCAAAAATCAAAATGCAAAGCAACCTCTGCAACAGGGAGGCCAGATGAACAATTGGTGGGCTGTTTTCTAAGAACCCAATTCTATTGACCTAGCTGGCCTGTTAAAAAATATAATACTCTGCCTTTGAGAAAGGTCCTGCTAGGATCGAAACGTCAGGCCCACTAAATTTAAAAAAAATATAATAGTTTGAGTTCAATCTTAAAACTCTGCAAAATTAGGCACTGGAATAAAGTACTTTTTATGTACATCATGTATGTAAGTAGGAGGAAAGTGGAATATGCCTTGAAAAGCTGCACACCCAATTTTTCCCAAAGAATTTATACCATAATTTAATCTACCTAGACGGGTCACAACCGATATCAACATCCTCTGGCCTGCCTTACTTTTCATCTAAATTCCACTAAACACCTTTTGATTGCGGACAAAACCCTCTGCTTGTACCATATGTATATCAACAACCTAGAATCTTGTATAAATAGGATGTCTATTGTGATCCCGTTCACAGCCAGGAGCTGTATTCTAAACCTGGCCAGTCAACTGACAGTACCATTTCAGATCAGAGTTTATATGGCACATGTACATGTGCAAAACAAGTGATATTTCATTCAAAGGAAAACATAACTGACTTTCGTCAGTCGTGCATATTCTAAAGCTTACCGCCTTACCGGTAATTGTGTAGTATTACTGTATGGTAATACTACTATTGGTATGCATGTATTGTTGGCTTTCCTAAAAAAAATCACCCTGGCAAACTCAGTTGTATGTACCTCCATGGTTGTACGGATACATGTTTCTGTAATCAGGTAATGTAGGAACGGTACTTTACTAGACAAAACCTTACTTTAGGCTACAGTGTTGTATGACGTGTCCACGTGTGCATCTGGAGTGTATTATGTACTTGTACAGAAAATAGAAATGAAATGTCCTTTCAACTCAATATTGACAAATGTGATTATCTGTTCCAAAGCCTTGACTTTAGAAAGTTGACTCAACTGATTCTGCTACGAGTAAAGTGTACATGTATACAAGTACATGTACATCAGAAAAACCAAAGTACATGTGTACACTGTACACGTACATACTGTACTGTACATGTACACGTATGTATACAGTATGTGTGCAGGTTGACATTTACACACATTTAAATGTGAATACAATGTAAACAAACTGCACTGATCAAAAGCTACATGTAGTTTGCAAATCCTATCCACGACCACTCAAATGTGTAATATACACAAGAATGACCCATAGAAAAAAAAGTAAAAAACAGATGAATCTCTTTGCAAATAAATGTCAAAACTGAATTATCAAATAAGACTACTGTAAGTACACTGAAGTACATGCATACATGTACAGTACATACAAATTTACCGGCATACTGTACATTTACACAGGCTGTTTTAGTGGCCACAAGCTGTTTCAGTGGCCAGAAACTAATTTTTAAAGTCCAAAGCTTTTTTCAGTGACTACAAGTAACTGGGTCACAGTTAAAACTGCGGCCCCACTGCGAGGTGTTAATGACTACAAAGGGAAAATGGCCGATTAAAAACGAGATGAACGAGCTTAGGATGATGCGACAAAAGAGGATTGATTTTGTACAATCAATATTCACTTAGTGACTTACATGTACAACCCGTTAGCACTGTGAGGAGTTTCGGCAAGGCCTTACCCCACAAAGCCTTCAAATCTTGGTTCCCAAACAATTCATTGATTTTGTTTTTACAGAACTCCGTCTTCAAGTTTTTTTGTAAGCAAGACTGAGTCCTGAGGAAGATGGGTCGAGCAAAAGTGTAAAGTGCAGAATGGCTGTCTGAATTTCATATGAGGGATAAAGTATGTACAGTAGGTCTGACAGGTTTAGACTGATAAATAGAGTCAGCTCAACAGACCAGTGTGATAAAGAGACTTCTGGAATATTGATTTGCTTTTTACGAAGGTTCAAGCAGGAAGCAATTAAAACCCTGTCTGTTAAAAAAAAACGGTGGGAGGTTGCACGTACATGTCACTATTGACACACTGCACGATACAATTAGAATGCGAGTGAGGCAATTAGATGTTAGTGCATTGTCGCCATGACTACAGGGTTTTACACAGAGGCTTGAAGGAGCTGGCTGTCTTCACTCTTTAGTGAGAGAGGAAAAGGACAAACAGAGAAGGAGGAGGTTTGCTGAGAGCATAAATTGGGATGAATCCTGTCTCACCGAGGTGGAAAAGCAACTGACGAGGGGTGATGAAGTCTGAAGGTTTCCAGACTGAAAAGTTGAACACCCCCCCCCCCAAAAAAATACTTAATTCACACACAATGTTTCTTATCCATATAGTACATTTAGTGTACAATATTGTAGGTATACTTATAATAATTATTTAGTGAAAAAAATAAAAGCCAACTGGTGTTAATGGTAAACCCTGCTCTGTGGAAGAGACATACTTTCAGATCATTTTCCCAAATTAGAAAAACACTCAAATTCCTTTGTAAAAATCATGACTTACATTATCTGAAAAATTACATCAGAGGCAGAGGAAAAAATATTCAGCCGAACTGAACAGGTACATGTAGGCTTATCCCTAGTTCAGGGTTCAAGTCTCAGTTCTATCAATCTTTTTTGTCCTTTCACTAATCTTCATGAACTTTCACTTACCAAAACGGTCCATCTAAACTTGAGTTTTTTTACCCTGTAGGCCTACAATATAAGTCTTCAATAAACAAAGATAACTCATCCTTTGAAAGATCCACTTGAGTAATGACTTTTATTGAGTGAGGACTTTACTTGAGTAAGGACTTTTATAAGTCTCCAGTGAGAGGAGAGTGAGTATCACAAAACATCTTCTAGAACAGTTCTCAAAGAAAAAGCAAAGTTTTTCTACAACATTTCACACACAACAGCAGAAGAAATTTATCCAGTTTCAGACAAGACCTCATTTAAAAAAGATAGGACTCACCTCTCTATCGCGACCCTTCTTTAATTTCCTGAACATGACTGAAGCTTGCTCCAAGGTTGTCTACCATCCGACACTGTGCATGTGCTCATAGGGTCCTCACACACCGACACCAACTACACTGCCCTTGTCCTTTAAGCACCTCGACTTTGGCGCGTGTAGTTCGATCCCCCGGGGGTGACAGAGCGAATGGGTGGCTTTGTGGAAGGCTCAGAATAACCGGTGTAAGATTTAGCTTGGAGGGAGAAATAACACTGTCTCTCGGAAGTAGATACTTAAAAGTTCCAAGGGAAGCTTTTCTGTGAGCCTACGGTCTTTGGAGGAATTGTTGCCCACAGAACCGAAAGTGCAACACCACAGGCAGAATGGCTGGCTGGAATTGTGCAAGTGGAAGATAAATTGTATGTGTGTTTTTCTCGCTTTCTCGACAATAGCATTCAAGGTCCGCCACCTTGTGAAGGCCTACTGTGGATTCAGCACCCTGTACGGTGCACTAACTTCCAAAAAATAAACAAGACAGGTCAGGAGGTGAAAGCGTTCTTCTCGTCCGAGTTGAGGGAATGAACACGTAGCACAACTTCCATACCAGCTCCATTCACGGGAAGATTGAGAACTCCTGTAGATTACACTGAATGTTGTTTTGGGCCACTAAACCACTGTACTCTCTTTGCAAACTGGAGTTTCAATTGTTGCCATTTTTTTTTCGGGGCAGGACAATATCTGACGAGTTCTTTCACCGCAAGGATTGCAGGGCTACTGGCTGTTGGTGAAATTACCGGACCGTGATGCGTGACGAATCTGTAGAAAAAAAATAGTCACAATAGATTGGGGAGATGATGTCTATTGATTTGCGGTTTGCAACTGATTAAAAACTGGACGCACTATTTGTTACAAACAGAGCACTTCCCTAAGGGCCTGGGGCTAGACCAGAAACATCCAAAGAAAATCTGTAAAGGACAAACACGACCTCCTCCATCGTCAATCTTCTGATGAGAGAGAAAGCTAACTGTTTACCAACCTTTCTGACCCTTGCTTTTACTCAGAGCCATAAAATTATTAATATTTTATTTTCAGATTATTAATATTTAATTTAAGCGTCATTATTCCATTATACAGTTAATCAACTTTATGGTATTTCAATACTTTATTTAGGTCAAACAAAAAAAGGAAAAACCCTGGGAATGTTTGGAACGGGAAATTTTGAAACGTGGCAAAGAAGACTTTGACTGAATCAGGGCTTTAGGTTTATGTATTGGAATAGAAATAATTGATTACTTCTCAGCGACTTAAGTAGGCCTTTTCTACTCTAATGAACCTTGTTTTGTCAATCCTATCACACAGCTGGGGTGGTTTTAGAATAATAATAATAATAATAATAATAACGGACATTTCTAGAGCGCCAGAATCCGTCTGCAAAAACGCTCAAGGCGCTTAACAACATTATACAGAATCAAAGAAAAGACTACATAGTACATATATATACAATTACTGGTAATTAAGAAAACTATGATCGAATGCATGGAAATCTCCAGTTGGTTGTGTTTTCTGTATAATTACCATTCAGTGGCAACTGACAATAATTAATTATGTTCTTTTTAGACATGTGCTTTAACAAGTAGGAGGCTTGCGGTGACATTGTGTACAATATGATATCTCTTCAGAGAAGGAGTGGCTGTGAAAAGAGCCGGTAACTCAACGTTTCGGGTAGCGCGTACAGTGTACTCTGCTTGTCATCAGGAGACAAGGTATTTATTTAGTGTCAAATAATTAGGCATCTCACCTACACAGTAACTGACTTACAGGCTAGAGTAATAGTAATACAATTAATTAATAAAGTAAAGTCTTTAAGAAAGGTCCTGCTAAGATTGAATATCACTATCAGGCTCTCTACTAAGTACTAAGTACTAAGTACATGTACTACTAGTACTAGTACTACTGCTACTACTACTACTACTAGTACTACTACTACAACTAGTCTCCACTTTTTTGCAACTTAACACAATAACAGATTAACCAATGAACTAAGTGACAACGGAAATTGATGACTGATTACTGATTCAAACTCAAAGTTTGATTATAAAACATTTTGTTTCTGTGCTTGTAACATAGAGTAATGAGGTGAATCCATAATGAATAATGACTTGTTCAGCTAAGGTACTTTGTGAAGACTGTTTATTTAAGTGGCAAGAATTTAAATTAATGCCTACTCTGTAATTGTAAAAGGGTGGGTAAAACTAAATCCACAAAACTAGTTACTTTTCTGTAGTCCAAGTAACTTGGACCCGACATGTCACCCTTTTTTTATCGAAATTTCAAATTTCGGTAAAAAAAAGGTGACTTGTCGGGTCCAAGTTACTCGGACTAACTTTTCTGCATACATCATGTACTTGTAAGTTGTAGTTGTACTTGTACTAAGTTGTAGCCTACCTAGGCTATACAATATTGTCAATAGAGTAGGCCTATGCTATACTACTAATACAATATCAACCATTGATACAATTTTACAACTTACACTTTACAAGTTACAACCAACTACAACGAAGCACTAGCGTAACTCAACGTCAAACAAGTACAATATTGTATTTTGTACTTTGTAGTTTGTACTGTAACTGTAACTGTAAAGTGTAACCACTAACTGTAGCAAACTATTTACTAACTACTGGTGAACTAAACCCCTATTCTACTCACCTAAAAAGTCTGTTTCTAAAAAATATCGTTACTAACTTACAAATTCAAACAATACAACAATCTCCTTACCATTTGGCAGAATGCCAACCAAACAAAGGCGAGAAATAGACACCGTTAGCTCATCTTCATTTTCGGCGAATTGTTCGACTGAGTAGTTCTCCGTACGGGACGCTTTCACAGTGTGGCGTCAATACTGACGTAAACACGCGTGCACTGGGTTTCAGACCAACCCAAGCATTGCTTGGATCCCGACTATCCGTGGATTGAAAAGAGCGCCCTCAACGGTCACTCGTATAACGAAAAAAAGAAGATAGTAATTTTTTGTTTTTTGCTAGCAAGTTATTCATTCGAGTTGAAGAAAATCTTCAGCTAGCGGCTTCAGGCTTTCATCCTGGACTTGTGCGTTATTCTCGGCAGTAGCAAATGAATTCGTTCACACCCAGGAGCAACCAGAAGTTTTTT
Source organism: Luidia sarsii (assembly GCA_949987565.1). Lineage (NCBI taxonomy): Eukaryota > Metazoa > Echinodermata > Asteroidea > Paxillosida > Luidiidae > Luidia > Luidia sarsii. The sequence continues at coordinate 889,826 of OX465108.1, read as the reverse complement.
TTCGTTTTTTTTTTCGAGTGAGCTCTGTATTCATCCATGAAGGTGAGATGCTGTTATCAAGCAATACTGACTACTGAATACTGTACGCACATTTATGACTTTTATTTCCGACAAGAGTGTTGCAAACAGCTTACTTAATAAAATTATTACAATTACACAAATCTGACAAGGGTCTGACGATTCCATTATCACGTTTTTCTCGTGGCAGTAGATTAGGTGATCCTGCTGATGTTGGATAGTCGAGCTTTTTACCAAAATGTTTGAGATTGTCTTCTTTAGTTCTAAATCTGAGTCAATAGTGGACACTATTTCACGTTCAGTTATTCCTTATAAAGGACTCTCTCATTAATTTGTTCATACATTGCCGTTGGGTCCAACCTAGGCTGCAACAAAAACTTTACAAAAGAGGTCTTGAGAACAAGGCCACAAGCGTTGCTATAGCTACGCAAGAAATTCGACTAGCTTTGTGGAATGGTAGTACGTGGGATCGGGAGCGTATGTCTCCTTTGGTCCACGACTTGAACGTCGACATGATTATCTGCTCGCCGGAAACTAATCGTGAAAAAGATTCATTGCGGACGCTGTCATGAATGATCGGAAACGGGAATGATTGATTGCCAATCACCGATAGAGGGCGGTATTTGCCACGAGGCGGACGCTGCAACTGTTGGACCCGTGAACCCAAACTAATGATTATTGAAAGCCCTTTAGTATGCTCGTCCCGGTAAAGTAATTGATATGTGTGACGTGGATAAACCTTTAATATTAGCTCCAACTATAATTTGACGTAAACCATAAACAAAATTAATGTTCTCAAGAAGCGTTTAGTCGAAATAGTGGCAGCTGATTCTCCTGTACATGAGGTTATAGTGATGCATTCAGTGGTTTTTATTGCGCCCATTTCATGGATATGATAATGAAGGTGAGCTCAAAGAAGCCATTTTATGACCGAAGGGAAGAATGAAATACACCGTCAAAATCAATCTATTTATTTTGGTTTCATTCTCAATTCAGGATCAGAAGTTAAAAAAGAAAGAAATTTAAAGCTCTTACGTTCGGCTCACACTGATAGTGAAATGTTGTCAGAATTACACAGAATCATGTTAGTGGTAGCCATTGTTGATTTTTGAACTTCATCTAAAGAGCCAATTTCGTCGCTGGCAGAGAGGGAAATTCCAAAAGAGAGCAGAGAGCCAACGCCAAAATAATTAGATCGCTCCACACTATTAAATGAAAAGGGGGTCGTGCTTTCTTCATGATTAATTATTTTGGTTTTATAGTCAAAAGAGTTCACCTCAAGTTCATCACAACCAGGGCATGGACTTCAACCCCGCACTTCGCGTTTCGTTTGTCTGGGATAACAGGCACACAAAAGGCATTTCGAGTGAGCATTGTTCCTGAAGTAAACAAGGGTCGACTTTCTTGGCACCAAGCCAGGCTAGTCGATCGTAATGAGTTCACAGCTGTGATCTAGCTGCCATTTTAAGAATCATCCTTGTCACCATGGTTTGTTCCTTTTTCCCAGCATGCTGTAGCCCCATCTTGACCCAAACCTAGACTGGTTGACCCCATTGGTTGATTACTGTGGCCTCTCATTATTTTGGTAGCCAGCCTTAGGACCGGTTTCTTCCCTGGTCCCAGCTATTTTAGTAGCCTCATCTTGAACCAAACCACTGCATGGCTGGTTGACCCATTGATTGTCTACTGTGGTCTGCCATTTTGGTAACCAGCCTCAGGACCATGGTTTCTTCCCTGGTCCCAGTAGCCTCATCTTGAACAAAGGCTGGTCGACCCATTGGTTGACTACTGTGGTCTTTTATATTATTATTATAATTCTTTTTATAGAACCATGACTTTTTCTCTTCTCCTGGTAGCGTCATTCTCCCTCATTTGGGTTAGGGAAAATAATTGTTTCAATTTTTATTCGACAAAGATTTTTCCGACTGACAATTCCTGCTCCGTTATTTTCTATACAGAACCCTGACCTATAAAAAAGGTAAAGTGACAGGTTCAAAATCAATACACCTGCACCCTTTTAAGCTTCCCATGAAAAGAACAGCGTATTTGGGAGTGGCCATGCCCCAAATCCATGCAATCGGCGCCTTGAATCTGCAATTGGGTCAAGCCGCATTAGGCGGTGAAGGTTGCCATATAGTGTCATGTATAACTCGAAGCCATAGGCCTTCATAGGGCTTTTATCATTGCGCATGCGCATTGGTACTCCAGTGGCGGCTGAAGGGCGTACACCAGCACATCGGTTGTGTCCGAAACGGGCTTCCAGAGCTACGGCTAGGGCTATCGCCTTCGCAACTCCGTGTATTTCCAATAGGGGGAAGACCCAGACCTAGCTCTAGACGCCCGTTTCGGCCTACCTTAGTTTAGAATGAGCGCGCATTCTTTCAAAACAAATAGCTGAGTAATCTACTCAGAAAACAAATATTTACTGGCCCCTTTTCGAAACCGCTGCGAAGGCCTAAGCCGCAAAGGTTTTGTCAAGCAATAGTTGCAATACCGAACACGGGTTTTCTTGTTTCGGTTAAAGTGGTTTACTTCCAAACAGAACATCGGGTTAATCGACAATGTAGTAATGTGACACCCGGAAATGGCGAGTTCCTTATCGAGTTAGCCAACACCTCCCCCCACTCAAAATCATTATACCAACGTTAAAGTAAGAACCTTTCGAAATCTGAGACCAGAACCCTGAACAATCATTGATATGATTTTACAGATAGAGTCGACCCTGGAAACAAACTCGTAGTTCTGAAAAATCCCCTGCTTTTTCTCAACATTGACTCATGGATGAAGCCGGTTTTCCTTTATAATACATGATTAGATGTGAAAAGGGTGGCTGTATTGTATATCAATGTGTGGTTTGTTTTTTTGATGTTTCATCTCGAAGTGATAATTAAATGAAGTGCAACAACATTTGACACAATCATTGCTTAAACTGGAAACAATTGGGCTAGTAAAATCGCCATATTGGGCTTCCCTTTGCTACGACAGTGGAGGATGCTGGCACTTCATAAACCGAACACGAACTTAATGTCGAAGACACTTGTTTTAGGGTGTGGTTTTTTTCTGAGGGAAATTACCAATACTCATCGGCGAAGGGCACTGAAATTCAAAGGAATCTCATCGATTAAAAAAATTACACCAAAATATCCAGTACTTCCAGGAAAACTGAACAACACGAATTCCATAAAATTACGTGTTTTTGAATTGTTTTTGAATTATGACCTGTATAAGCATTTTATTAAATAGCTTGCCGCGCACTTTGAAGTATATTATACGGGTGATATACAAAATTGTTGCAAACTGCTTACTGACTAAAATTACCAAAATGCAAATCTTAAAATTTAGTGGGCCTGACGTTTCGATCCTAGCAGGACCTTTCTCAAAGGCAGAGAAAGGTCCTGCTACTGCTAGGATCGAAACGTTAGGCCCACTAATGTTTAACAATTATATACGGGTGTTTAAAGGGCGCCCCCTGTCGTCCGTGTCATTGTTAGCACAAGAGCTTCGAGTCGTGGATTCAATTTCCTCAGAAAAAAAATGACCCTGACTGTGAAGTAAACGGAGCGTATAGAAAATCCCCGTAGAACCCGTGTAGAAATCACCATTGAATCTAATTGAATGTAAGGCACGTACATTGACGTGACATTGACATGATGACGTGTGGTGTAACACGTCTGCTCCTATATAATGCACTATCGTCACCTTGGCATGTAACCTAAACCTTGAGCTGCGGGTTTTGACTTCCTCTGAAAGAAAACCACACCCTTGTCCCAAACCAATGTAACTACGGAGAACAAAGTAAACAGAGCGTGACGATCAAGTCGGTCGGGAACCAGCGACAATCCCCAGCGATTTCTGTTGTAAATTATGTGCCCGGTACCAGGCTATTCGGAATTACACGCCCTTTGTGCGATCACTTGTGTCACCTCATCCGGCTACTTCGAGCAAGGCGAGCCACATCCTATGAATGCGTCAGAAATACAAATCAATGTTCGCAGCGAGACGAGTGTTGGTCCATAAATCTATGCATGTCACATGTGCACGTGTCACAGCGCCATTACAGTTATAATTATTGATCTGAGAGCACGGGACTATGATTCCATAACGGATGTGTGGACTTCCTGTATATAATGTAAACCTCATTCATTAAGTGATGCCAACAAAATATGTTACAAACTGCTCGCAGTCCAAACCTAAAAAAAAAATTAATTTCAGTCCTAGCAGGACCTTTCTCAAAGAATGAAAGAAAGACCCAAAAACAATTTCGTTGGACGTAATAAATGAGAAATTAATGAGGTCCCTATTTTAATTTCTGCATGAGCGTACTTAATACAGTCCAGTGGGATTGTCCCTCGTCAGAAAATCGAACGCTTCGAAACATCGGTTTTTTATTAAAGGACAACACAGACAGAACCAGTTTCTCATTAGTTCCATGCAAACAACCATCATTTATGCTTGGCTTGTTTTTATTTATATTTGTCCGCCCACAGGTTAATGGCAATCGGCGGGAGTCGAAGTCTAGCTAGTCTGTGGTTGCCTTGGCGAACACCATTACTGGTATTGACATAGAATTAGCGTACCTATATACCTTACCTCAGTAGGGATACCAGCCCTTTCCCCAAGTGCACGTCGGGTAACATTAAAACAAGCGAAATAACCAGGGTCGTGCATTGTCCATGGCCGTGTGTCTCTGAATGGAAAATGAGGCCAATATTGTTTGCACACTAAGGGATGGCATGGTGGGATACATTGGGATGAATTAGAGTGCACGGCTGCTCCAATGACTAATAGTATACCGTGCTGTAGAGAACGGAATTATATCATGCTCCAATTCTCGCCGACAGTGGACTCGGACCTTGAACAAAACAAAATATCGAGACGTGAATCGTGTTTCCATTTCGTTCGCGTTCTTGTGAAGGTCTCCGTTCCGTAGGTGGAGTGACTGTGCATTTGCCAAAGGAATTAAGTCCAACCTTGATTTTCCTTTCGCGTCGACCCAGAAAATTTTCTTTGTCAGTACATCACGGAACGTATGAAAAGGAGGCTGGTGATAGTCTAGCTATTTACATCAGCGTCATAATTATCTCCACCTCTCTCCCTCTCTGTCTCGCTCCGATCTCTCTCCCAGTCTCGCTCTCTTCACTCTCTCTCCCTCTCTCACCCCCCCTCTCATCCCTCTCTCTCTCCCTCTCTCTCTCCCCCCTCTCTCTCACATTTCTCAATCACACCAGAATCGAGTCACAGCTTTCCCTGCTTTGAAAAACAATGCACACTGAGTATAATATTGTCAGTCATTTGAATGACGACAGAGACAGAGCCTGAGTCTTATCCGTGACTCCGTTGAACTTGAATCCATTTCACCCAAGGCGTGCGTTCGATTAATCTCCTGGTAGTCCAGAGTAACCCCTAAGCTTTGGCTTTGTGGTTAACTAGGGGTTGAAGGCACTATAGGGCAGCACGGGTCGGACTCAGGGGAGCCTAAACGAACGCACGAACGCACGTACCTCACCACAAATGGTCATGGTTCGATTGAACTACAGATTGAAAGCGATGCCTATACACGACTTATCCGGAAATAGAGCAAATATGTTTGATGTTGATGGACGTTCAGCGCGGAACAGAACAAGTTTCAAAATAGTAGTCCTATTTTACCCAGCGATAGATCTAAGAATATCATTTTAGTCTCTATATGTCCTTTTAGAGACTTTGTAGTACTACCACAGGTAATTCGAGCAAAGGTAATTACGTGGTTCCCTTGGGTGTAAGATGAATTCCTCCATGGGTATATGGGCCGTTCCGTTTCCCGTCGTCCATTTCCGTTACTGGCCTCCCGGAGGACATACTGACCGAACAAGGGGTTCAGTGCTGCCAAAGGTTCTTTTCGATGTTTCCTGCCATAATCTTAATAACACCAGCCTTTATTTGGGATATCATATCCTGTGTATTCTATCCCCCGCGCCTTAGTCTGTGGGCACCACCGATGATCGTGTAGCCTTCTGTATCCATCCCTTCTCGTTCTCTGTCACTCTTAGGTTGCAACACACAAATTCCATTCAAGATGGCTCCGCCAAGCTGATTATTATAAAGTGTGGAGTGCGTGGAACCGCAACTTGTTTTTGATAAGGGGTCTTTGCAGTCTAATTAACTGAGATATTGTAGGATAGCTGAAGGCAACCCGGAGTTAAATTAATGTGTTCAAGTTTTGAGAGGATTTGGGCAAAAAACGGCATTCTGCCATCGAGAAAATGTCAATCCTCATCGGAATGTCGCCAAGGCTCTCAAGGTTCACATTGAATTGGGTGATTTGCATATCGGTCATAATTATATAGTCAGCAAGCAGTTTGTATCATTGTGCATGTAGGTCTATAAATTATTACTGTACTGTAAGTCTGTATCATTGTGCATGTAGGTCTATAAATTATCACAGTACTGTATCATTGTATGCATTATTAAATTAAAGGGTTTTTTACACAAGCCTGTTTTTACACGCTTGTATAGTGAATTACAATTGGATTTTCCTGCATTGCACGGGCATTTTTGGAACAGAGGAAAGTTAGGAGGGTACTGAGGTGACCAGAGAGACCTATACCATGGAGGAAGGGGAAACATTATACACACTTAGTGGTCTGGTCAGCCGGATTCAAAGCAAACACAATTATTGCTAGTATAAACTACCTCCATGGTATAAACTACCTCCATGTCTAGTTCACCCCTCCTCGGCGGTCTACGATTGACCGTTTGTAGTATACCCAAAACGGTCTACGAAGACCGTTCAGACACAACTAGATAGACCCTTTGCAGTTTAAACCGAAGATAGACCACTACGGTGTCTGAACGATCCCGATCCAACTCACGTTTGTTTACATCGCTCTACCGAGTACCAGGCACCTGACTATAAAGGAACGCTTCATTGTATTGTACCCTATGAACATTCTGTACCATTATAAGAAAAAAATGGAGAAGAAAGGGAAAGTGTGGGTTAATTTTTTTTCTTCAAGTTTTCGTGGTCCCAAAGTCCTTTGCCCGACCTTGCGACATACAAAGCTGGTGCAGGCATGCTTGGCTGTGTGCAGGGACCCGATGACCTTTGTGCGGTGTTATCGGGATACCTTTTCCATTCCAATCCTCTTATCATGTTTTCGTTGCATTTTCAACTCCCGTTTAATAATAAAAAAAAACCTCACACACAAAAAAGGAGGTAGGGCAAAAATGCACGGAGGAATGTCACGACCCAAACCTCAGTGGAGGTGGGGGAGCTGGGGAATTCTGATGGCATTATTCCTTGACACGAAATGAGACTAAAACGAGTTTGAACACGTTTGATAACATGGCTGGTCAGTGGCTGTATACCCGTGTACGGCCTCTTCCTTTCTGTTAGCAAAAGGTTCGCAGGGATTGTGGAATTCCGTATTTATTATATAAGGCATTCCTTGGGTTTCGTTTCATCCGAGCGACCCGCTCGCCAAGGCCGTCTGGGACTGTTGATCCCTGATGGGGGAAATCTACTCCCGGTAGTCTTCCCTCAAGTCGTCTGTTCGCCCGACGAATGACCCAAGGAGTCCGGTGACCTTTGTACGGTGTTATCGGGAGACCTGTTCCATTCCAATCCTCTTATCAATTTTTTTTTTACATTTTCACCTGCACGATAGATAAAAGAAAAACTAGGTTGGAAAAGCGCACATATTTGCCCTCAGCGCAACATTGCACGCGGGAACACAAATTATTTTGTGGCCCCCCCCCAAAAAAAAAGCTAGAAGACTTCGTTCGTTAACCCCGTCCTCAACCCAGGAAGTTTTAGAAGGGGAAAACATTCGGTAGATTTGGGGAATTTCCCTCGAGTCAAACGTCAAAAGCATTTTGCCCCCTACATGCATTGCAATTATTAATCACAGGCTGATTTCTAAGGCCTTTCGGAAACCAAAATCATTCATTCTTCGGCAGGGGGTAATCGTCATTGAACTCGGGGCCAACAAACTTTTCATTCCAATTCTTCTTTTTTTCAAAGTTGGTTGTCCTTGTTCGGCTATCACCTGGAGCCAAATCAAATAAAGCAGCTGTGATAAGATATAGGATTTTGTGTTGACACTCCGTATTAGGTGATGCAACGCTTCGTGCGATCTATAGCAGGCATTCTATGTTTTGTGTTTTTTTTTTTTGTCTTCTGTCAGCAACAGGTCAATATTGAATTGGGAGGCGCTGGTCTTAACTGTGAGAATCCGCGGGATAGTTTTTTTCAAACTGGTTGAGGCCTGAATTGACGAGTATTGGATAACAAAACGATTATTTATATATAGGCATGATATCCACTGTATTTATCAGATAGAAGTTTGTTATCGATCAATATGAAACGTCAGGTCTGTATTTTAGTCAGTAGACTTGTCAAGATACAATTAAGATAAGGTTGGAACTTCTCAAAATTTAGAGGGCCTGATGTTTTGATCCTAGCACTAGCAGGACCTTTCTCAAAGGCAGAATGACGCGGACAAAAACAGATAGGCCTATAATGGTATCTGTTTTTTGTCGCCGTCATTCTGACATTGAGAAACATCCAGCTGGGATCGAAACGTCAAACCCACTAAAATGTGAGACTTGTATTTTGATCATTTAGTCAGTAAGCTGTTTGCAACATTTTTGTATATTACAAAAGTTTGGAACTTGAAAGAAATGAGACGTCACACAATCGTTTTAATTTCCGTATTAATCTTTAATTTTAAACTCTCTCAATTTTTCTCTCATTTACACAAAATAATAAATACTTCTGGTGATTTTTTTTTAAACATTTGTATAACTTGGTGAACCCAACTTAATTATCTTAACTACAAAAACCAATCGGGCTTGGGCAGAGCTAGCCTTCCATTCAAGCCGTCAAATAGTCTTCTCACGTTCATAAAGTGCGAATATCACGACCAAACATTTTAGACACAAATAAAAAAAGAAGATTAGAGTAATGGAAATACGAGACACTGCAGCTAGACAGCTAGCTCAAAACGCAAAAAAAGGTATTCACTCAACCACGACATATCAAATACCTTTCAAGAGACAGTACAAGCGTTTCCATGGCAATCTTTAACAAACATGATCCCTATTTAAAATGGGGCTTGGGCTTTACAATTTAGATCGAATGATTAAATTACAGAACTAGACTCTGGCACCATAACGACATTGACCTTAACACACATCACTTGTAGTTCCCATTCGCTCTTCCGTGCAATTATGTCAGATCTGCCTGTCCCGTTCTACTTCGTGAAAATCAAATAAAAGGGTAAAAGGGCCGACTTTTCCCAAAGTGTCGAACACACAGTCGACTAACATGAACTCAGCAATTCACCTCTGTTTTCTCGTATAATTTATAAGAAAAAAAATTAACACGAGTTCGCCCCCCCCCCAGATAACACTCAGATAGATATTTAGAAATTCCTCATCGGGTAAACTGAAAATGTCTTCAAAAAGCCACCAATTCTATAAACAAATTTCTTTTGTAAGGACTGTAAGTCACACACGCTCCTTTAAGCTAAACATCGTTTACATTCTTCTATACCAAAAAAAGACCGTCTATACAAGGATACGGTTAAATTGACTGCCATTATTCAGGAGGAGTGCTTTCCCTCTTCAGAGAGAGAGACACCCATCACACACGAACCCAAACACGACAAGACCCAATATCAATAGACTTATATACCAGGGGAGATGAGGGGATAGGCAGACAACTCAATTTTCTGGCTTGAAAATGTCATCATCATCATCACGCCTATATGCATGCAAGCGTCAAGCATTAACTCTATACACGGACACTCTCAGCAATATGGGGATATGCTCCCCAATATATAAATATGAACTTAGCATCACATTGTGCATCTCTGTATGCATATCATAGTTCCACTTGGGAAATTAAACACTGTATGGCATTGTCCGTGCTGTGGTAGGCACTCGACACAACACTATCCCATATTAAATTTAAGACAGGCATTCTTCATTATCATTACACCCATACTCTATGGATTACAATGTTCTTAGAACACACGTTTTGCAAAATGACGACGGAGAAAAACAATTATCCTCAAAAATAGAAACCACGAGGAAATGATCTGACATTATTTCATTGGTTCTCATTGTTTTTAATGCATGGTAGAGTGTATGTTTTATTTACATTGCATTGTAATTCACTGCTACATAAGGCTCTAGACGTATGGTGATAATTCGGGGCTGAACGGTCAAATATCTCATCTCCGATTACAAAAAATAGCAGCTAGGAAACGAATGATACTTTCAGACGAACATGCCGACTGCTGCAAACCGCTTTCTGGTCAGAACACACACACCCACACTGAAGGCATTATACAGTCTAAGAGTCGTTCTTCGAAATGTCCTCTAACATAAAACAGAAAATTGAATCAAATTCGTGCCAGCACAGATAGATGGTGGGTCGTGGTAACCGGTACTTATATAAATAGTCTACCCTGTCATATCTCAATATCGATTCTTTTATCACCGTTCGGAAGATTCGAATAGCCCTCATTCCCGAACCTAATGAGTTCCTGCATTACCTGACATGGCACAGCAGGTGCATGGCGTTCGGGGATGAACAAAATACATGTACAGGTGTAATAGCACGCACTATCCAGCAGTGTGGGCAATGGAGGTAGGGGTGGATGGAGGGATGAGGGGAGAGAGGGATGAGGGGAGAGAGGGATGAGGGGAGAGAGGGATAGAATTAGAAGTATTTGAGCGAGATGAAGTCACGCTGTAAAAACTTTGAGCAACGGGAAGTGGTTTTTTTTTTTATCAGAAATGTTGGGAACGTGGGAGTTTGGGTGGGACTTTGACTAACTACAACCCAACAATTGGGATACTCTTGAGTAATACTGCAACCAAACAAAAGAACCAGTTGCAACCATTTGAACCAACAGTGGTCAAAATATTGGTGGCACATTACCCAAGAATTATTTTGCAGTGCAAACAACCTTCTTCTTCGTCCTCATCAACCCCTCGTTCTCACCATCCTCACCATCATCCTTATTATCCTTATTATAATTATGGATGACACCACCACCCGCTACGTCACCCACAAGCGAAGCCCAGCGCGGGGACCAGGGAAAGACAAACGGGTTCCCGTCCCGTGCCCTCCCACGTCCCCAGCCGGGTGCGTGGCAACCGTGATGCTCACCGGTCGGCACGACGCCAACTACACGTTCGCAAGGATCCAGCGGACCGCATCGACCAACCAGCGAGCGGACCAGCTGGTGACGAATCCACACGAGTAGCAAGGTGTGGTCAGCCACAACACGATTATTATTCCGTGCATATGGGTAACATAAAACGTGTATATCAATTCAATTACATACATCCCATTATAAATAATAGCCATGATAATACTGCGTGAAGTATCCAACCTAGACCGTTTGGATTCAGAGGGCCCGACGTTTCGATCCTAGCAGGACCGTTTACAAAAGATAGATTGAGGGGATGCTTGGGACTAGTCAGGTCCCTCTATTTCTTGAGATTTGCATTTTGGTAATTTAAGTTGCAACGAGTGTGTCTTATTTACAGATAGCTTTACTTTCACACAATATATTATGCGTAACCAACCGTAAACTCAAATCATCGCGGGCCGCAAATGGAAATGAGGTGTTCTGGAAACAGGAGATGACATAGGCTTCCCCGATTCAATCTCAAGAAATAAATTCTTGTACGACAGATGCAAGTTTTGACAGAATTACTCAATTGGGGCGATGAGTGTATGTATGTACCACGGGTGGCCGGGACCTACGTGGGAAAAGAACGAAATGACGAATTAGACGCCCACGTAGGAAAAGGGACGCCCAACTTGCTTTGCCTGTCATTTCGTTTTCCACTTGAACGTGCAATTTAATTCAGGATGGCTAAAAGGGCCTGGGCCCGCCGTGACTTGTACTTAGACGGGGAGAGAAAGAGGGAAATTAATTGCGCCACATATGCTCAATCGGGCGATGACGGAAGAGCGGAGAATGCATGGTTAACGATCAACTCGCCCGATGGTTACCGCGACCAAGGAGGTATTAGGCCGCCACTGTGTACAGTTTCGAAAGCTGTTTTGCCATCGCTACATACAAGAGTGCAGAGGTAGGGCAGTTTAGGGGAATGCCGCTCGCTATCTGCAGTTAATAAGTGAAGCATTGACAGACAGTGCACGAAGGCAGAGCGGGATGCCCTTTAACCCCAGGAACGAATTGGAATAAAACCGTTTGGTGAATTCGTGAGGTTGTGAGCAGGGCAGATAGATTTATCAAACTGCCTGCATATCCTACGCTTGTCCATTGAGCGTGATGGTATGAGGGTTGTCTGAGCAAGTAGAGAAATTAAATGCAAAGTCGTGTCTATCGAAACGGAAACGGGTACCTCTGTTTCGACTAAAAAGTACCTGTATTTTTGTCTACCAATGGACATAAAGTGTCCATAAACAACGTCGACATGTAATGCCAATATGTCGCGCACGAGGGGTTGAGCAATATAATGCATCATTCGTATCATGTTCGCTCCTAACTTATTATGTCGCCTGCATTTGTCGTCGGGAAAGGGCATAATGTTTCGACGAGTCAGCCAGAAATTAATCACAGGCCAACTGACACTAGGGTAGTTTGGACAGAGCCCCCCCCCCAAAAAAAGGGTCCTGCTAGGATCGAAACGTCAGGCCCTACTAATTTTTGAAACAATCCCCAGCAAGCAACAATGAGGCACCGATTGCAGCTGACTGCAATATTGTGGATGGAGAGAATTAATATCTACGGCGTGTTAGAAAACAAGAAAAAAATGGAAATGGTATCAGGGTTCGACATGGTCCCAGCAAGGCTAATATAATTGTCCTGCGGCGCTTTGTCGAGCGTTGTTTACACAAGCCAGAGATCCCTGGTAACCGGCGGCTGGCATCGGGTTCTGTGTAGTGACAAAGGGAGGGGGCCTGCAGTGACGTCACGTCACCCACCCCTCCCCGCCCCCTTGAGCCGACCGGTGTGTTATGGGGTCAGACTTGGGTAGGCAACCATTGTCTACTCATTTGAATAACAACGGGAGCTGATCTGGGGAGTCCTTGTGATATTATAGCCAGCGCCGTATGGGATGCTATTGCGGCAGATTAAAAATGGCGGCCGCACAGGTACTAACAGACTGCTCGATCAGTTCAGCACGGCCAGCTAACTAACATCTCGTGTAACGGCACGAACTCTATCCACTCAGGACAATTAGGGCTTCTCCTTATTATGTTCTTCCCGGAAAATAAGCGTGTTTTTTTTTCATGTCAGAATTGAGCATTTTGAGCTGCACTCCAATGAGATGATTAGGGGCTGTCTAAAGAAACCCGACAACCTACATTCAACGCGGCAAGTCAACTCAGCTAAACGGCACTCTCGCAGGGTACATAATCAGAAAGGCATTCCACAGAATAGGACATGTTTTGATGAATCTGCAGCTTGGAAATTCCCAACGTTAAAACTATGCTTCATAGGAGGGCACTATACCGCGCAGTTGGGAAGCGAATAATTATTTCTAGTGATGTTTAAGAAGTCACTTGGCATTTACAAGGCAGCAGAGGCGTATCAACTTAGTACCGTATTCAAATCGATTCTATATATAAGAGCCAGTGTCTCAAGGAATTCATTGCTGCTCTTAAGTTCAATCAATCGCACTTCAAACACATCTCCCCTCGGTCATGTGCATGTAGACGATATATTTTCGACACACTCTTTAACCAAAATAATCAGAGGGGTAGCCGAGGCAATCCACGCCGCCTTGCGAATCAAGACCAGCCCGACCACCCGCGGCCTTCGGGTGATGGAGTGCGAACGGGTTGAGGCGAGACAAGGGCGGGGGAAAAAACAACAAGAAAGATGTCAGATGGGAGGCCTCTGGTAAATATCAGGCAATTATTCTCCAATTGAGATGAAGCGATATCGCGCGATAATGTGACTAGACTACCGGCCGTGCATAACCAATGCATTGTCTGTGTAGCGTCGACAACACCGTGCTCACCTATACAAGTATTATTTATAAATGCGTATATAAATCCCCTTAACTTTTATCCTTGATTTGGCTGAATACATGTATTTTGTTATTGACAGCGAGAAGCATAAGCACAAAAATTAGGGCTGAAATCGGACAGCCATCCGCCCTGCAGTGTGATGAGCTCGTGCTGGCATTTTCATAAATTATTACGGATCGTGCTGCCGGCGTCTGCTCACAAGATTCTAACGGTTCGTGCCTTGCTTTGCGCGTTGTCTGGGCGGACATCGCTTGCTGTAGTGTGTAACATACATAAATTAAAGGCCCAATACAACATTGGGAAGATCGGAAAACATCCATGTCCACAAATTACCTTCTAATTTACAGTTTGCAGATGGTCATGATAGTATCCTCACGTTGAAATCTTACGGTCTGGGATGCTCGAGAAATCTTCACTCAAACATCGAAAAAAATAGTTAATTACTCGCGAGTAATAAACTATTTCTTATACAACAGAACGGTGCGAAAACCGTGACGGTACCTTCTCAGATTACCATTTGAGCTCAAATCTTCGCAGGATTTCTTTTTTGGAATGTTTACTGGTTTAACACACAAACTGTGGCAATCTTTTGACTTTTTACCGATGTTGTATAGGGCCTTTAAGTCTCTGGTTCCGTGTGACATTTCAAACTACTGGGCATTTCTAATGAGCGTGGTGACTATCGCTCGTTTTAAAGTGACGTGGTAATGTATGGGCACAGCGCCAGCAATCGTTTTCGGGAAATCAGGGTTAGAAAATAATTTTAATAGAAAATCTGACTCTGAGAAAGGTCCTGCTAGGATCGAAACATCGGGTCTCCCGCAGCTTTGAAAATCAAAATCAAACTGTGAATGCCTCGAATTCCTGGAATGGCGAGACACTGTCTGTGTAGATTAGAACCCATTTGCCTCGACCAAAGGACGACAGGACGAGTCAGAGGACTGCTGGGTCGAAAATGGAAATGTTCCTGAGCACTGTCTGAAGGACAGTTGCATTGCCTTACTCAAGTGACATGGAGAGTGACAGACAGGAATGTCGAAATACATTTGAAATTCACTTTACCCTTGGATCTGTGAATAGCAGCCTTGTTCTCCAACCGTGAACAGAAAGGAACTGGCCTTATTGGATAACTTCCGTCCCGTCCACGATCAGAAAGACTTCATTCAGATCCAATCTTCCAGTGAAATCATGACTGCAAAGTTGTGCAAACTCACCTAAACCGAACCGGTAATATCTACCGGTTCTTGCAGTTTCACATCTGTGATTTCAGAACTGCATAGTCATAGATCTCTTCGGTTCGGTTTCCAAGATCAAATTATTGGCAGACCAAATAGCAAGTATTGCAGAGAAATAAAGAAGGCAATTCAGGTTTCGTTTTTGATATTTGGATTTTTGTCAGTAAGCAGTTTGCAACAAATTTGCATATCAATCTAAAAAAAAAGCTTTAGGTTTTCTCCATATCACGTTTGCAAGTACGGGATGTCCTTCCACAGAGAGGAAAATCCTGTATTGATAAGGGCTTACTGTTAAAAAAAAATCCACCCTTTAGGGGATAGAGATTGACCCGGTTACCTCTGGCACAATTTGATGCAGGTTTCAGTTCGGGGTCTGTTACGAAAGAGGTTTTTTATGAGATAGGATAATTTATGTGACCATCATAATGGGTTTTAACGACACATCAACGCAACAATAGTGTCCATTATAATTGGGCCGAACAACCGGGTTTGTGGTAACCGTGGGATAGTTCCCAGATCAAATCGATAGTTGAGTGAATGCAAGCCCTTCCCATCTGAAGGATTTTCAGCTCGTGAAAAAATAGAAATCTGGCCTTTTAAAATAAATTTCTCTCGTGCGAGATAGGGAAGGGAGGAGCTTACAAAATCTGCCAGTCGCATGTTTTCAGAGAAAACACTGGAAGTGCATTCAATTGAGGGGGGGACGTTGACGAACATGTGCACGGCAATTATACTTCACATCGCCATGGTAACGCAGGTAACGAATGCTAAATGACACTTCACAATGCACCACACAGACTGTACACAGACAACTGGGTTGCCAATAACGCGGGATAAAATACCATTCAGTGGAGGGGGTGCTGGAGTTCGACATACCCTTCTCCCAGATGTGTTGTCCGTCCAAACCTCAGACAGGACGGCGTCAGATTTCCATTCTTCAGATCCACACACGGTGCTTGAGTGGCACAAAGAGACGGACCGGGTGATATACAACACCGCTACCCGTTTACAGCTGAATAAATTGTTATTTTTTGTATAATACCAAGGCAAGTTGGCCGCCATTGGGCCGTCCAAAATAAAACCACGTCAGTTTTAAAACCAAGATTTGTTTAACTATTAACTCCCCGACAAAAGACCCAATTAACGATGAAAGGTTTGGCTCGAATCTCGTGGGATTCGGAGAGCCAGCTACTGAAACAAAAAATCAGACGGTATCGTCTGTCGGTTCGAGCTCACCGGGTCTCATTCTAACTTTGTACATGGCCTGGTAGTACGGGGTGGTGAAGTCAATGGCCTCGCGGAGCTCCACTGGAAGTTCGCTCAGGTCCGGCTTGGGTTTGGGCTTGGGCTTGCGGAACTCGGAGCTGCTGAGGGCAGCGTCGTACCAGCCCATGAGCCGGTTGGAGGCTCGAAGCACCCGCGGGCAGTGCCACTTGAGCTCGGAGATCTTGGCCGGTTTCCACTGCATCATCTTGTCGTCGTACGGGATGCCGGTGGCCGAGCAGTAGGCCTTCATGACGCCCTGGGGGTCTTCCAGGAGATCATCGGCGTCGATGACGATGGGCGTCTTACGGGTCCTGTGCTCCACGTACTCGAAGAGGTCGTAGAGTTCCTTGATGGTGTAGCCGTCGGCCGGGATGCAACCGAGTATGCTGGTGCCCACCACCATCTTACTCAGACGGGATGACTCCAGGCGAGGCTTGAGCGAGGTGAACACCTTCACCGGGTCCCGTATGAGGAAGGTGTGCGTGAAGTCCATAGGGATGTCTTCGAGGTGGCCCTGCATGGCGAAGGCAAAGTCCTTGGCGAATATGACGCCGGCCGTGGGGTTGAGCTGAACGGCCGTCTGAAGCTTCTTGGTGATCTTAGCCCGGGAGAGGGTGGGGGCGAGGGAGGGGAGACGTTTCAACCACAGCCTCTCCGGGCCGAAGAGATAAGCGGCCGTGTACATCTCGTTGTACACCTCGGCACAATCCAGAGCCATGATGGACCGCTCGAAGACCGTGGAGAGAGAGCGTGGGGCGGACCACAGCATGACTTTAGGCACGGGCTTACCGGCGTGGCAGCCCCGCGGTCCCCGCCCTGCAGCGGCCGCTACGCCCAGCGCTGGCGTGGTGGTAGTCGTTGAAGTCATCCTGGAAGCCAGGGTGAGTGTAAGATGGTGGGAATCCCAATCTCCTTACCGTCTACAACCTCCACCGTGCCGCTAGCACTGCTGGTCGAAATACGCCTTCAGCACAGTTCAGTGTAGTCGTCCATACATTCGATAGAGTGGTAAATGTATGGGTGGTGCTTGCTGTACAGCAGTAGGTACTATAGTTGTTGTTCGTTACAATGGTAGAGGCTGGACAAATGCACGAGTTCATGCACGGCACGACCGCACTGGGCGCTAGCAAACTTCAGATGAGTGTGCCGCTCAATAGCGTACAATCGCCGGTGAGTAATTATGCATAAGGCAGTTTGCTGTAAGAGTGACGTCAGCTTGCACCGGGCTTGCCTATATCCGACGCGTGGTGGCGATCCCGGCAAAGGGCGCCGCCCTTGTCTGGTTTCTACGCTCTAGGGCCGGAAGTGGATTGGGACTTACGCTCAGTGTTACAGACGTCATCGAACTATGTCAATACTCTCAAGCTCTCTTCCCTGGTCGTTGCTTGTCTATTGTCCAGTGATAAGCCTTTTCATCGATTTGAACCATGCGGCCTATAGGCAGTAGACTCGTGCAATCCTTAAGAATAATTCACTGATGGGCTGTCTTCCTGCTTGTGGGTCTGTAAATTGGTCTCTAATTGTTTGATCGGTTTATGGTTTTATTGCGAGCACGCCTTTAATGTTGGCCTGTTGGTCC
Organism: Luidia sarsii; assembly: GCA_949987565.1. NCBI lineage: Eukaryota > Metazoa > Echinodermata > Asteroidea > Paxillosida > Luidiidae > Luidia > Luidia sarsii. Next base: position 871,720 of record OX465108.1, on the reverse strand, counting down.
GTTGGCTGGCTGGTTGCCTGGTGGTTGTCCGGCTGGTTGGTTGGTCCCTCCATCTACATTATGGTTGGTCGATAGGTTGGTCGGTTGGTCGGTTGGTCGGTTTGTCGGTTTCTCGGTTGGTCGGTTTGTCGGTTTGTCGGTTGGTCGGTTTGTTGGTTGTCTGTCAGTGTCAGTCTGTCGATTGGTTGATTAATTGCCTGAATGATTGACTGATAGTTCGATACCTTCTCAAGGGCAGTTCAAGGACCCAGACCCAAATTCTGTACACACTTGGAAGCGGTCGTGAAACTATTCCACCATCGAGTTGCAGTTTCATCTCACAGGTCAACAAACTTTTGGCTGTTATCGGATCACCGTGTGATTAGGGGATTGACGGTTAATAGCGGGTTAAATATTAAACACAGACACCACTCCGAACCGCATCTTACAGGTATTACCCATGCTGCAAGATAATTGCTGGTATAGCATCCTAATACTGATCTAACACGTTAACACCTGTGGCATTTCCAGAAGTGGCAAAATTACGCAATAAACAAAATTAATGGAAACAAAATCAGCCCCATATGTTTTCCTTCCCCCCCCCCCCATAACCTTTCCCTCACTACTTTCCACGGTAACCATGGAGTATTTCAAAACATCTTTGAGGAACACCATTGATTCTCAGACATGGAAATATTATAATTATCAATCCTATATCAATCTTATATCAATCTTATATCGACCGTAATGCATTTTTTGAAATACACTATAAGCATTATGTGGGAAGCATTATGCGGAGTCAATTCTTGCACTGAATATGAACTTTTTTTCCCAGAATGTTATGGGGAACTCTTCAAATTACAAACTGTCCACACAGGCTTAGGCCAATGCGTGGGTGGGTGGATGTGGGGTGCAGTGGATGGATGGGTGGATGGGTGGATGGGTGGTGGGTACAGTGGGTGGGTTGGTGGGTGGATGGGCCATTCTTGTTGCCTGTGTTCTAAGAGAGCATGGAGGAATAAGTAGACCCACCCCATGAGTGGAGTTCGCCGAATTCCGCTCCCTGTAACTTGTAAGAATGGATTTTCGACCGGCGACATTTTTAGCGCTGACGTAATTCACGTCCTTTGCTCCAGCGCGGTTTGTTCGGCGATGGCGTAAGGACGATAATCAATAGAGGGATAAAGGGTTCATCGAACTTTCCGTCTTGCAATTGTTGAGCAGGCAGCGGTGTTTATAGAGAGGCACATGGATTAGGGAGGCTACAATAGCTGTAAGACCTGGCAGAATATCGCTGATCTTAAAATTTAGAGGGCCTGACGTGTCGATCCTAGCAGGACCTTTGAGAAAGGTCCTGCTAGGATCGAAACGCCAGGCCCACTAAATTTTAAGATTTTCATTTTGGTAATTTTAGTCAGTATTCATAGCAGTTTGCAACATTTGTGTATATATATTACTTAAGAATATTTTTAAGATGGACTTCTCCTATCGAATGAAGGAGTTGGTCACCAATAGTTTGGTCAATCAGGTCAAGTACTGCCTCATGTCCGATCCTTGTTCAACATATCGGTGACTGAAACTGCGCTTTGGACAGATGTGTTAATAGTTCGTGCTAGGGAGGACCATGGTGGACTATGGAAGGTCTTGTAGGCATTCAGCATTCAAGTTGTTTGTCAACAACCCGTTATTATCCAAGCCATTTTGCCTATTAATTTTTGTGAGAGTATTAAAAAGGTTATTCTACTCGTGAACAGTTTCGTTTTGATTTTGTTATATTTATCTGTTAATAGCAATTTGGAAAGGAAACTTGCAAATTGAACGGTTCAAACATTTGGAGCCTAAAAGTAACGAATGACTCCAATGTGACCTAGCTGTTGACAAATTCGAAACGTCGACCGTACTTAAGTTACACAACCGTACGTGTACTTGACTGAGTGTTTGTGTGCAGATATTTCTGGCTTGGTGGAACAATAGGCCTACTGCTTCACAGTGTGAGGAAGAAAAGCCGACACAACAACGGCAGGAATTACAGGACTTACAAAAACACATCCACGCAGTCCTCCATGGAATGGGATTCAAGACGTGAAAGGAACTGAGAATATAATTGCTCGGTTCTCGGCGGGAATTTAAAGCCTGTTAGTCGCTTCGATGGTTCTACCATTTTGGGGGGTTTAACCTTGATCAATGTTGATGGGAATTATTGCGACGGAAGAAAATCTGGAGCCAGTGCGATGCCTTTCATATTGCAGCTGTTTTTGCACCAAACAGTTGCTGAAAATGACTGGGAAAACGTGTCCATCCTGAAGCGTTTATATAGATTATGGACGAACGGGAGAACAACAGAGAGGGATAGGGAGATATAGAGAGGAGAGGGAGTAGGAGATGAGAGGGAGAAAGAGAGAAGAGAGAGGGGGAGATAGGGGTCGGGAGAGAGAGAGAGGAGAGGGAGAGAGAGGGGAGAGAGAGAGAGAGGGAGAGATAGAGGAGAGGGAGAGAGACAGAGGAGAGGGAGAAAGAGAGGAGAGAGAGCGAGAGGAGAGAGAGGGGGACTGGGGATAGGGAGAGAGAGAGAGAGGAGAGGGAGAGATAGAGGAGAGGGAGAAAGGGAGAGAGTGAGGGGAGAGGGAGAGAGAGGATAGGGAGAAAGAGAGGAGAGGGAGAGAGAGAGGGGGATAGGGAGAGAGAGAGGAGAGGGAGATCGAGGCGAAGACAGACAGAGACACAGTTCGAAACGTGAAAACCCCCTGATTCTTTTCAGAACCACACTCACTATAAACAAAAGAGATGATCGTATGCCTACATGGTGTCACGGCAAACCTATACTCTTTATTAGTTCCCGTCCTCTCACGACCTTTCTCAAAGAACTGATCTGCATTTGATGAAGGTCTCCAGGCTAGAATGAAAACATCTTATCCTGCTATCATTTTTATGAGTTGTAGTAAATGTACAAACATTATGTTGCAATCTGTTTACTGACTGCAGCGACCAGAAAAACAAATCTGAAAACAAACAGAGGAATGAAAACAGGGTGAAGAAACTTTTCAAGTAATTGATGGAAAACATTTTTTTACTGGACCAAGACTTGAAGTCGGTCCTTTGGTTTGTGCCAGAGCTCAACTTGAGCTATCCAGGATTTAGATGGCGGCCTTCTCAATAGTCTCAAAAGACAAAACTATCTCGTGCCGGACTTTTGGTTCGCCAGTCAGAAGCATTGACAATGGAACTTCAGGTACCGCACTCAAAATTTGACAAAGGTTAGAGAAGTTTACATCTCAATCCTTCCTGGACCTACTGTAAGGTGCACCTTTGAGAAACGTTCTGCTGTGACCGAAACATCATGGGGAAAAAAACCCACATACAAACACAGTCATTGTTAGTGCATGGTATGCGTATAGCAAAAATCGTATACAGACTTATTACATGTTCTACTGCATGTAATTCAACCTCTACTGCTAAACCTATTCTGCACTGGAAGAATTCTAATATGCAAAGCCATTTCCTGCCTAAGAGGCTTTGCCAAAAGTACATTACGTGCACAACTTTGCCCGATAGTACGCACACGTTTCTAATTATGTTCACATCATAGTTACATTATGAAGCAATCCCCCTTGGCTGTGTGCGCCAGATGGTTCACGCGACTAAAACGTGACTTGGCACCGATATAGATTTAGATGTAGAAAATGATAATTATGGACCAAAGTATTCAGGGATTTCATGCAGACGGCATGAGGGCGCTATTTCGGCTACCGATCTCTCTCTGTGTTTTTGCAAAATGATATTGGCAACTGAATTATTTTGCGGTTTGGAATAAATACGATCTTAGATTTTGCATGGTGGAAGCAATTCTTCCTTTCGGTTCAGTTTTGGTGGTGAAGTCCTCTATGATCAAGTATTCCCTTGTCACGTCGATGGAATCTTGTTTTGCTCTTTCTAGAGGTATCATATGGAATATCGAACGCCTTTTCCGCAACGACATGATATGCCTTTCAAGAAACCGATCCATCAGCACGTCCTGCAATGCGGTTTCCAAGTGCGTTACCCTTGACAACCGAAAAAAAAAAAAAACATCCTGTATCAAGCCATGATGCAAATTATTCCTTCGACTTCCATTTTTTCCCACGGATGGTTTTCTTTTCTTGTCAGGAAAATTGACTTTGTTCATCATTCGTCAGAAGCGCTTCGTTGTTAACCCACGATCGAGAGTGCTTATTCGTGATTCATCTCTCACAATTAGTGAAGTTCTTCACGCGTGTGTTTTCCGTCTAATTGTTATCCAGATGAGATCTCAGAAATGAAGATATCAAGAGTCTGGTGAAATTAAATTAGTTTTCAAAACATTTCGAATGTGCGTCATAACTTTTCTTTTTTCTTTGAGAGTGGATACTCAGTTGGCATTAAATTACCATTTTTGTTCTTACCGAGGGTGAAGTTTCTATTTTAGAGTACTCTAAACCTCTCTGTCTTATTCATCCATGGTCTATAATATGAAATAAAAAATACATCAGCATTTTTTTTTTTAAAGTGTGTGAATCGCTGGCCTGCCGGCCTTTTTCATTACTAACACTAGAGGGCGCTATAATTGTTTCTATGTTTACATCGATGAGTTACGCACGTGCTTGTTTCAATCCAGAGATCGTAAAAGATCATCCCTACCGGAGTAATGTGTGCTGCAAAGTCTGCAGATAATCTTGGTGTGGAAGTCTCCCTCCAGCCGAATGCACCGCACTGCCCTCACGGTAAAGTCTCTTTCCTTTTCTGCAATCCAACGTTTTACAGGATCAGTGTTTTGGGCAAGGTTGACCCAAGTAACTTGCTTTTAAAATAGTCCGATTATAAAAACAAAACCTCATCACGATGATAATATTATTAATTTTGAAATCGGCAGCTTTATGAAAGGGTACCCTGGCAGTTTTATGACCCTGGGGTGGTATGGTCAGTGTTTTGGGAGTTTGAATTACATTCTCATTGATGTCTATGATGAAAAATACGGGAACTTGGAACTTGGAAGTGAAACTGCTTGTTTCTCTGTACAAAAAAATAATTAAAAAGGAGTAAAACTTAAACTTTGTAGAAGGGTTATAGTTACAGATGCGCTTTTTGGTGTTGAACTTATGTTGATCTTTATCAGGAGTCAGGACTGTTGTTAAGTTCTTATCAGGTTTCTGCATAATTTATATTGAACCATCATGAAATGATCTCATCTACAGGTCCAACTCTTCTCTTTGAGCGGTTTACGAATAAGCATGGGTGCGCCAGACAGCGGTACTACGCGTGCTCAGCTAGCAGGGACCGCAAGGATTGCAGCTTCTTCCAGTCTGCCGACGAGAAGGTGTCACAAGCCAAGACAGAGGCCCGAGCAGAACGCAATGAGGCACAGCAGCCTTGGAAGAGCCATACAGGCTTCTACAAGAGGTGATGATTTATGGAGGCTCTGGTCTTAGGATCCTAGCAGGATCTTTCTGAAAGGCAGAGGGATGAGGATAGATTCAGACATAGGAGTGATGGGATGTGGATGACTAAAGATGAACACATCTTAGATATGATGTGATTTTGCGTTGAGAAGGGATCAAAGGAGGAAAGCTGGTAGACAGACCAGGGTGAGATCAAAGGAAAGGGCAAGCAGTAGGTAAAGGATCAAAGGAGGAAAGCTGGTAGACAGACCAGGGTGAGATCAAAGGGAAGGGCAAGCAGTAGGGAAGGGATCAAAGGAGGAAAGCTTGTTGAAAGACCAGGGTGAGATCAAAGGGAAGGGCAAGCAGTAGGGAAGGGATCAAAGGAGGAAAGCTGGTAGACAGACCAGGGTGAGATCAAAGGGAAGGGCAAGCAGTAGGGAAGGGATCAAAGGAGGAAAACTGGTAGACAGACCAGGGTGAGATCAAAGGGAAGGGCAAGCAGTAGGGAAGGGATCAAAGGAGGAAAGCTGGTAGACAGACCAGGGTGAGATCAAAGGGAAGGGCAAGCAGTAGGGAAAGGATCAAAGGGATCTAATGGTTGGACCAGATTATCAAGCTTAACTGATTATCAACACTGTCCTCTCCAACTCACTCCAGGCTGACAGCTAGCAAAGACCTCAGTTCTCAGAAGAGGAGGTTCTGTCGGCAGTGCAGCCTCTTGCTGTACCCAAGCGAGGTTGACGCTCACAAGAAGCACAAAGTAGTCTCAGGACTGACTGACGATGCCCTCCGCTTACCTTCTCACCTCTTAGCACCTCAGGAGGACAACAAGACGAACGCTGTGAGTCAAACTTGGATGAGGATTCCTAAGTTTGTTATTCGCTTTGGTGGTTTCAAATCAAAACAACCTTGCAAGGTTTTGCTTTTAAGAGCCTTTTTTTTTGAAGCATTTTTTGTTTTGAAATTCTGAATTCTTTTTCATTTTCTCCTTTCAAGCAATACTTATTTTCGGAGAAAGCTACCGCCTTTCTGATGTCCACGGTTCAGAAGCTTGGATTTGATCGAGTACTCTGTGTTGGAGTGCCAAGGTAAAGTCTCCGGCAAAGTTGGTAAAATCTCAAAGGGACGTGTGGTAGGGTTTTCTTTGGCAAAGTTTGTAAAACCAGTGATCGATTTCATGAAACTCATCGTAACTTACGATCAATCGCAAGGTGATGGAAGATGCACAGAAACCATATGACCTATGAAAAGTTATCCATTGTAAAGTTACGATGCATTGTAAGGCTTTGTGTAATCCAGCCCAGTATATAGGCCGATCCCTGAAGATATATGGCAGTTATTTTGATCAATGCTTTAATTCATTCCTACGGCATTGTTTCATTTGTTTGTTTGATGCAGGTTACATGAAGCGATCCAGACGAATGAGTCTATTGGTCTGGCAAGCCTTCTACTGGACATTGATCACAGATATGTAAGCTGCATCCTCGCTTCTCCGATTGACAAGTCCCCCCAAAAAATACTAAGAAATGTAGAAGACCTGACATTTCAATCCTAGCAGGACCCTTACATTTTCCCAAAACAAGTCAAAGAATTAAATACAAAAAACTGTTGCAAACTGCTCACTGACTAAAATGACCTGCAATACATAAATCTCAAAAGTTAGAGGGCCCGACGTCTCGATCCTAGCAGGACCTTTCTCAAAGGCAACGGCAAACTTTTAAGAACAAGTCTAAACAAATCATTGTGTCATCATTTCAGGGTCAGTTTTACCCACCAAACCTCTTCTGCCGATACAACATGTTCAACGATCACTTCTTCGAGGGGGAGCCTAGCCGGGAGGTATGCCGGGAGTTCCTGCTCCGTAACCGCGGCAACGGCGTGGTCATGGTGACAGACCCGCCCTTCGGAGGGAGAGTGGAGATTCTGGCAGAGGTGATGCACATGCTGATGAGGAGTTGGAAGGAGATCTCAAATGGTAAAAGCAGAATAGCTGTTAGACAGGGGTTGAAAAAAATGTTTAACATTTCATAATTTTCTGACTTGAAAATCCTAGATATGATATTATTTGTTAATGCGACACTATACGACCTGTACCAGCTTGGTGGTCAAGTGGTTTTGACGTCTGCACTAGAAAGCAGGAGTTGTGAGTTCGAATCCCGGCCGATCTGCCTGAATTTTTCAGCAGGCAATGGGGCAAAGCACTGAGCATACAGTGCTAGTTGAGTAGGTATGTTATCATCGTCATCATTGTTTGGCTGTGTAGCAGGCTTCTACAAGCTGTCTCCAACCACTGCGGTCTTGAGCAGAGTTGACAATATCATTTGGTTGTAGCATCCCTTCATAGTCTCCCATTAGTTGTTGTATATACTGCGAGTACAATGTCTTGTGACAAGTGAGTACATGTACACATGTATGTACAAGTGAGCAGGGACATTGAGTAGGTAATACCAAAATGTAATGCACACAAATTTAAGCTATTTAAACTTAACCAGTGGTACTAATCTAGTTGATCCTAGCAGGACCGTTCTCAAAGTGCTTTCTGGCTTTTACAAAGGTCCTGCTAGGATTGAAACATCATGCTCCCTGCATGAGAAGTCATGTCTGTCTGTAATTCTTTTGACATGACCGGGGGATGTGGTTATGTTTTGTTTCTATTGCAGACTCCAAATCCCCGTCCGACCTGCCTGTCGTGTGGATATTTCCATACTTCCTAGAGCACAGAATTACATCCTGTCTGCCCTCGTTGAAAATGCTGGACTACAAGGTGGGTAGTTCATGTTCAGGAGTTTGCGATAAAACAAAATAAAGGAATTTGTTGCAGAAATCCTCATCAGTTCATCAAAGAACGAAGAAAGATTGACTGGACCAGGATTTGAACCCGAGACCTCTAGCTCGATATACAATTGGCTCTAACCACCTGAGGTATCTAGCCTTTAAGTGGAAACCTTTCTAAATACATGTAGTTCTTAAAATACCGGGTACCCTGGCATGGATGGGGGCGCCAGTTAGAAGGATTATGCAACAACTGGCATATATCTTCAGGTATGACACACCCATTTACAAAAAATTGTCAAACAAACAAAGGAAGAACAAAAGAATTTAATGGTTGAATTGCTTCTGACTGGCGCCCCCACCCCGGCAAAGACTAGTTGACTATTAGGCAAGGCCACCATCTAAGGGCTGGATAGCTCAGATGGAAGAGCACTGGTACGTTAATCCAGAGGTCTTGGGTTCAAGTCCCGGTCTAGTCAAAGTTTTCTTTGCCAATTTTTCAATTTGTCTTCAAAATTTTTTGAGGGTTTGGCATCTCAACCATTGGCTGCATTACTCATGATTTCTGCGTGTGTTTGCCAAGGTGGAGTACGACAACCATCCCTTGTTCCAGTGTCGTTCCAAGAAGGCTTCCAAGAAGGGTTCCCCAGTCAGGATCTTCACCAACATCACCCCTTCGGAGTTCGTTCTTCCAGCTAGTGATGGCTACAGGTAAATCTCGGGCATGACTTTCGCTGACAAGCATCTGGGTTTTTTTCTTGTGGCATGCCTTACTAAAATTTGTTTTTTTCCAAACATCAGTTGACACTCTGGCCCAATTCAGGCAATCACCCCTCACCTGTTAGATGAAAGATGAGAATCATTGGGAATAAGATTTCAGGCTGTTCCTGGTGAAGGTGACCAAGTTGAGAAGGCATTGGAAGTTCACCGTGCTGTTTGCAACTTTCTTGTTGCAGACAAATCATGGTGCAGGTCCTAGGTCCCAGACACAGAAGCCTCCTTGATGGATATGTTATTTTTTTAAATGTTATCAAAGTAGACTTGGAGCCAGACAAGACTGAGCTGGATATCCTCACAAATCCTTTGAAAGGTTTCCTATCAAAAACATGTTTTGATAGCTTCAGCCATCATGAGACAGATATTTGTACGAATTTGCGCAGTATCTTAAATCCTAAATTCTCCTTAAAAGAGTGCCGCTACAACTAATATTTTTTTCAGAACTGACTTAATTATGTATGTGGTAGGCTTTTTGAAGATCTGATTCAGGAGCTCAGAAACCATCATAACATGAAAGGGTACTCCTCACAAAAAGGATAATTGATGTTCTGCCAAAGCAAATTAAATATTGATTGGAAGTGCCTAGCACTGGATTTCCTTAAATCCAGTTTGGTCTTTACATCAGAGAGATGTTGACAAAGAAATCCAGGGTTTCTAATTCTCAAGAAACAATGCCTTTGATTTATAATCCTACAGGAATCGAAACCTCTGGCTCTCTAAAGATTTCAGATTCTCAAGAAACTGTCTTTTGCAAACTAGATTATTATTTTTTAGATTATTTTGTTAAAAGTCAGTGTCAAAAGTTTTCCAATACATTGCTTTCTTCTCTTCTTGTCTCAGCCCTTATAACAGGGTAATTTTTTTTAAATCCCTTCTTCTTTGCACAATTATCTACTGATGTTTTGCTTGTTCTTTTCTTTTGTGTGTGTGTTTGTCTGTTTTCTTGTCCAGTCTTCATAAGGTATCCCGTCTCAAGCTCTGCTTTCTTGGATTTGCCTGCCTATCACTGCTTCTAATATGTTTTTTACCCACTTTTGGGTGTCTCATGTGATAGTTATTCCATTATTGACTGTTATCTATTGTTGTATTTTCATTATCTGTGATATGGAAATAAATGTTCCCTTTAATTGAATTGAGTACGGGCGATTCACAATAGTGCGCCCTCGATAGTTTGCAGCACGTTGACCAATCGCAATGTGTCGACGCTTTCCAGACAGATTCCGCGCTTTGTGATTGGCCAGCACGTTGCAAACTCTTGAGGGCGCACCATTTTGAATCGCCCGTCTTGAATACACTTTGACAGGTTTTGTGCGGAGTGTGGACGCTACGTGTCGGCTGAGAATAAGCATTGTGGTGCCTGTGGGCAGTGTTCATCCAAGGATGGCACTACCTACAGACATTGTGCCCAGTGCCAACGGTGTGTCAAGCCAGGTAAGTAAAACTAAACTCCGTACAGAGTCTGCACGAGATGTCTGCACTAGAAAGCAGGAGTCACGGGTTCGAATCCCGCCCGGGCTGTCATCAGGCATTGGGCAAAGCACTGGGCACTTGTTACATCAAGCAGGGCGAACCCTCATTGAATTACATTCTCCTTGATGCAAACATCATGTTATATCTATGAAAGTCTGTCCAACTCTTCGGGAAAGGGCTCTCTTAAGGCCTGGATTTCTCAGGTGGTAAGAGCACTGGTGCATTAAGGCAGAGGTTGTCAGGTTCAGTTTCTGATCAAGTCAAATAATTATTCTTGGCTTTAAAAAAAAAAAAAATCTACCTCTGAGGATGGTCCTGCTAGGAACGTCAGGGATTTTGTTTTTTAGATTTTTAAAAGCATCTCGGTTAGTTAACCTTTTCTTTGTTTGAAGATGAAGATGGCAATGCTATAAATCCACTTTGTGCGATCCCCAAACTGCTGTAGCCAGAATATTAAAACGATTTGTTTTTTTCATCTGAATAACAGTGTGAATTGATCCCTGGTGACATTATGGCAGTTAATGGTTGAATACTGATGTCTTAGTACTGTTAATGGTTCAATACTGACTAGTTAAGTATTTGGGAAGACCACCATCTAAGGGCTGGATAGCTCAGATGGTTAGTATGGGTTCAATTCTCAGTCCAGTCAAAATTCATTTTCCATTTTCCGAAAAACCAACAACAACTCTTTGAAATTAAACAACCCCCCCCTGGAAAAAAACAACCGATAAAAGCTTGAGTCTCAGTGAGACAATTACTGAGCAGTTTATCGGCGACATCTGACCTACTCATGGATTTGACTGTCAATCAAATGCTCATCCTTGTTAGACAGACTTCATCAGTCCCAATTATCTTGGCCTATTTAGTCTCATTTTTTGGACAGCTCATTTGCGGGAAACAAAAAACACCTCAAGACCTAGTTCCTTGGCTGATTGTGTGGGGTCAGGTCTTGTTTTTCTTCATGGTCCCTGTCCTCATTCTTGTCACACGAATGGCAATCACTTCACGTCAACGGAGCTCGCTTGATACAAGCAGCCCTGCTTGCTTTCTTCCTGGCTGGATCGTGACATGAAATCAGAGTGTTGAGACTGTGAGGGTCCTCTTAGCGAAGGGAAAGTGTGAGGTGAGACGTGGCTTGCGAATATAGGTAGCAAGAGAGGGGAGAGTAGCGATGATGATGGTGGTGATGGTGATGGTGATGGTGGTGGTGGTGGTGATGGTGATGGTGATGATGATGATGGTGGTGATGATGGTGATGATGGTGGTGGTGGTGGTGATGGTGATGGTGTTGGTGGTGATGGTGATGGTGATGGTGTTGGTGGTGGTGGTGTTGGTGGTGGTGATGGTGATGGTGGTGATGGTGATGGTGATGGTGTTGGTGGTGGTGGTGTTGGTGTTGGTGATGGTGATGGTGGTGATGGTGGTGATGATGGTGGTGGTGGTGGTGATGGTGATGGTGTTGGTGGTGGTGGTGTTGGTGGTGATGATGGTGGTGGTGGTGGTGATGGAGATGGTGTAGATGGTGGTGTGGTGATGATGATGGTGGTGGTGATGGTGGTGGTGGTGATGGTGGTGGTGGTGGTGATGGTGATGGTGATGATGATGATGGTGGTGATGGTGATGGTGATGGTGATGGTGATGGTGATGGTGATGATGGTGATGGTGATGGTGTTGGTGGTGGTGGTGTTGGTGGTGGTGATGGTGATGGTGGTGATGGTGATGGTGATGGTGTTGGTGGTGGTGGTGTTGGTGTTGGTGATGGTGATGGTGGTGATGGTGGTGATGATGGTGGTGGTGGTGGTGATGGTGATGGTGTTGGTGGTGGTGGTGTTGGTGGTGGTGGTGGTGATGGTGATGGTGTTGGTGGTGATGGTGATGGTGATGGTGTTGGTGGTGGTGGTGTTGGTGGTGGTGATGGTGATGGTGGTGGTGATGGTGATGGTGATGGTGATGGTGATGGTGATGGTGATGGTGATAATGATGGTGATGGTGATGGTGATGGTGATGGTGGTGGTGATGGTGATGGTGATGGTGGTGGTGGTGATGGTGATGGTGGTGGTGATGGTGATGGTGACGATGATGGTGGTGATGGTGATGGTGGTGGTGGTGGTGATGGTGATGGTGATGGTGATGGTGATGGTGATGGTGGTGGTGATGGAGATGGTGGAGATGGTGGTGGTGGGCTGGTGGAGATGGTGATGATGGTGGTGATGGTGGTGGTGATGGAGATGGTGGAGATGGTGGTGATGGTGATGGTGGTGGTGGTGGTGGTGGTGGTGGTGGAGATGGTGGAGATGGTGGTGTGGTGGTGGAGATGGTGATGATGGTGGTGTTGATGATGATGGTGGCGGGGATGATGATGGTGGCGGGGATGATGATGATGATAAATCCTGTCGGTAACTCCTCCGTTCAGAGCCACACTGCGTCTTTAAAGAGATGATTTACATGGTGTCACAGCAAACCTTTTTTACACGATCATGACGATTGCTGTAGATGGGGGCGGTGTGTTTTAAGGTGTATCCTCTCTTGTCGTTTCTCAGCTGGCCCTTGATAGCCAAGCTGTCTCCCCAAGAAAACCTCAGGATTATAAGTCTGCGATCATAATTCCCATTGCCCATTTGTCATCCTTTCGCGTGTGTACCGTTTTATCTCGATCACGTCTGTTTCCCCCTGACCCTACACACGCTCTGGTATCTCTTTTTATATCCTGCCTTTGAGAAAGCTCCTGCTAGGGTCAAAACGTCAGGCCCACTAAATTTTTGAGATTTGCATTTTGGTAATTTTAGTCAGTAAGCAGTTTGCAACATTTTTGTATATCACTCTTTTATATCCTGTGCAACTGGAGAATTTGATATGATAAGCCCTATATTTATTGTATTATTGTATTATTATAATAGATGGATTATATTGGATGAGATATATGTGTGCCTCCCTTACCGTCAATGACAATTGCATATCTGGTGAACGTCAGTCGTGAATGCGAACTTAATCTCTCCTATACATGCTGCACAACAAACTCTTGGATGTATGGTTTTTCGCTTCAGTGAGAATGTAATTCTGTGAGGGTTTGCAAACCTCCAGGTTTGCCTTTGCCGCTGTCTGCTCAGAGCTTTGCCAGAATTGCCTGCCGGAAAAATACGGGCAAGTTGGGCGGGATTCAAACCTGCGACTCCTGTTTTCTGAGAAAGCCGAGCTTGAGATCGTGCGGTGGATTCGAATCTGTATAGTCAGCACTTGCACATGAATACATACTCACTGAATATGTGACCCGGCACAGCATAATGAAGAATAACCCCACTTTTAAAATTTTGAGGTTTTCTAATGATGTGAAAGAGTATACCATTAGCTTTCAAATGATATCAAAATATAATATCCTCTTATACTCTAATTTCCGAAAATACAAACAAAAGAAAATTGATTTGTGATCGAATTGTGAAGATACTTTAACTTCAGGCGTTGTTTACTAAAAAAAGTGTTTTGGTGGGATATTCCTCATGTCGTTGTGCCGGGTCACAATTATTTTGCAATGACGAAATGTCACACACCCAAACAATGACTGTGAGATTTTATATATTTTCTTTATGATGAAAAAGGATGGTGATGATAGTGTCAATCGTTTGGAATAATCAATTTGATTTCGTAAACATTCACCCATGCAATGTTGGCTTTGACGCACGTAAACTTATTGTCTTTCAGTTTTGTATATTTCTCCTGCGATGTAATTGTCTCCGTGCTGCCATCCTGAATCATTTATTCACCGTGTAATAAGTTGATAAGTTATGGCATGTTGTAAGACCCCCCCAAATCCGAAGACACCTGTTCGTTAATGAGTGGAGACACTAGCCGAAGGCCCACAGGGCAAATGCTCCTTCAATTTTGCAGGGTGGGGGACATGTTTCTAGCTAGACCTGTCCCATAGGCCAGAGATCTTTTCCAAAACCCGGATTAGGTTTCGGCTCCGGCTTCGTCTCTGTTATCCAAAAGGTGAAAACACAGGTTGAAGTTCGTTATTGAAGTTGAAGCTTTGGATTTGTTTTTTCTAACGCAGCGTAATTAAGAAATAACGAAGCCAAAGGTCTCTCATTTTTATGCCTTGTATACTTTAAAATGGATGAAAGAAATGGAGACAAAGCCTGAGCCTAAGCCGAGTTTTCTTTTAGGGAAAAGGTCCCTTGGAGGAGAATCTGGATATTCGAGTCGCTTTAAAACGTTCGCAGCCTGAAGCCATAGGATCTACAGATGGAGGGAGTTGAGCGTGCATGAGTTGACCTGTCCGTGCCGAAGCAAGGCAGGACTAATCTACAGATATACTGGATTTATCTCCGCACAGAAATTCAGGGGATATCACTAATGCTAGCTCTAGGGATAGTTTCTAGTAGAAGAATAAACACCCTATCAGACTGTGATTATAGTAAATTAGACGGTTTGATGATTGAGATTTGTAGCAAGATTTATATAAACCTTGTGCCTTGAGAAAGGTTGCTATAGAGGATCAACACGTCAGACCCTCTAATGTATTCGTTGTTTATCTGATGGCATTTCAGTCATACATGCATGCACACTCCTAAGGGAGATTAGTGATCTCTTTTCATGTAGAACTGCGTAGTTTAATTATCCCATAATGTAATTTACGTTGGCCCTTTTACATAAGACTCTCCCACGTGCGGCATTTACAATGCAGTCCCTCCAACTTAAGGATTATGATTGTTGCCACAGGCGACAGTTCTGTGAAAGGTCGGGCAAAAAGGTTGTTGATGTTTTCAGAATATTTTTCGGAATCTCACCACTTTACAGGACTTGAAGTTTCGATCCTAGCAGGACCTTTTTTTCTAAGACTGATTGACAAGGATAAAGCAGATAAGAAGGGACTCTCTTCTGTTATTCAGGTCTCTGTTATCCATTTTTGATAAATGTCCTGCTAGGATTAGTTTGTCGGGCCCACGTATTTTTTTCTTCAATTTTGTATACTTGTCATTTCAGTCAAGAAGCAGGTTGGAACATGCATGCCTATGTTACTGTTTGGAGCTATTTGATTCTGATTATCGGAATTCCACCATTTTTCTGTGTTTGATAAAGGTCCTGCTAGGATCGAAACGTCAGGATAGCCCCTTTTTGGGACAGACGATACTTTGACCAACATTGGCTGTTGGTGAAATGTTCCCGCCATTTTTACAGTGCTTTGAAGTATACACATTGTGTTATAGCAATGAAAAGTGACTGCTTGGTTTACGCGGATCCCAACTACTCGTTGAATCTCTGATCGAGCGATCCGGGCGTTGTTTATGTACCGGTATGAAAATAAAAATAGAAAGCCATCGTGCGCCAACAAAACACAAACAGGAAGGTCCCATGACAAGTGCAACAAATCATATCTTATTCAGCCTCGCTACCTCATCCCCCCGAAGCCCTTACCCACAATGCAGTAGGAGAGCTTACTCTTCGCTCTAGGGCCTATCCCGTTTCAGAGAGGGGAGATGAATCTCAGGAACGTCTCGCCAATTCCGCAAGCCGTGTCCCTTGCGGTGCACCTGTGCAATCCAATTCTTGCCCCGTTGTTTGCAAGACGTCCCGAGCTTCAAGATAATTAGTGTGTATTTTTTTTTTATAATACTGATGTCGTCTCATTTTACGGGACTGGGAAAAAGACCGCGGGCTCTAAAGCACGTGCTTGCTTTGTACAGTTTCATAAAAGAGGAATTGGCTTCGGACTAGACCGAGTATTGTGACCGAAGAGCACCTGCCAGTCAACTAGGTATATTGTACATTGCTGATTTGGAACTTGAAAGAGGAGATCGTTGGTCGTTTACGTGCGTTGCTCCATTTGCTAATAAGCCTTCTCCTCTACGTCCCAGCATTCCGTCGTGATTGGAGTCGGTGAAAGTCCGCCTATACCTGACTTGAACTAGTTTACCGTATATATATACATGCCCGGAGCATTAGGGAGTTGATTCAGTGCGATGGGTGATTGTGTCTGCTCGCTCAATACACCTGCCTCGATATACAGGTGTATCCGTCACTGAACTTCTTTAGATCTTCGTTCGGCCGTTGCTCTTGCTATACTGCTTTTATTTAGGCCTACATATTCCTCTATTTGTATTGCCTGTTATGCAAAGATTGCAAACTGATTATAACTTCACTGAACAGAGGACACATATAACTGATAGGGATATGAACATTCTGCCATCGTTATAACAGGTTCACTAACCATATCTCATACGATTCTAAGGCGAAATAAAAACAAACAAACCTGTTTCTAGTCTCCGCCCGTTTCCTTTTGTGGACCGCTTAGATTTGTTTATATATTTTGGAAAAATGCAGTAAAAACACCCATTAAGTCCACAAAGTCATGGGTTAATGCAAAACAAATATGTTCAGTTTTATTGTACAACTTTTCTTTCATTTTAAAACATTCTTCTCGTAGTGGGAACACTCACGGTTGCAGGAAATGTTAAAATGGCGGCCATCTTGAAAAGAAATAAGAAATAAAAAGCCCCTCTTTCTTCTTCTTAAAAACCCCAGATGAGAAACATGTTTTTGGGGTTTTAGATATCGGGTGCCCAGCATAACCTCTCGATTACTTGATCATTCCATGTTGTGTGGTCCCTTGCAGTGTACGTCCATTGCGGGACTTGTCAGCGATGTGAGTTACCCGATCACCGGTGCCATCGTGAGAGAGTGGGCTGTCACGTGTGCGGTTCGATGGAGCACAAGAGGCGAGACTGCCCAGACCAGCACAAGCCTGGACCAAGGTGAGATTCCCTCCCCGACCCTCTCCCCTCATCCCTAAAACGCCTTGCCCCTTCTACCAAACCTGTCGTGTCTTGATATTCACCATGCAGGTTTTACACGGTGTATATGCACAAGGTCATTGGGTGAGGCCATGAGAGTGATAGAGAACAAGGAGGGATGGATAGAGTTGGGTAGGATAGGATAAGATAGGATAGGATGTGATGGGATGGGATAGGATAGGATAAGATAGGGTGGGATAGGATGGGATATGATAGGGTGGGATAGGATGGTATAGGGAAGGATAGGATAAGGTAGGATGGGATAGGGTAGGATAGGATAAGATATGTTGGGATAGGATGGGATAGGATAGGATAAGATAGGGTGGGATAGGATGGGATAGGGTAGGATAGGATAAGATAGGATGGGATAGGGTAGGATAGGATAAGGTAGGATGGGGTAGGATAGGATAAGATATGTTGGGATAGGATGGGATAGGATAGGATAAGATAGGGTGGGATAGGATGGGATAGGGTAGGATAGGATAAGATAGGATGGGATAGGGTAGGATAGGATAATATAGGGTGGGATAGGATGAGATGGGATAGGATAAAATAAGATAGGATGGGATAAGGTAGGATAGGATAAGATAGGGTGGGATTGGGTGGGATAGGATGGGATAGGATAGGATGGGAGGGGATGGGATGTGATGGGATAGGATAGGACTGATGTAAATGACCAAACTTAACAGCACCTTTCTCAAATGCAGAGAAAAGCCTTTGAGATATAACCCTATACGCAGAGCCACGGGGAGAAAACACAAACGAAATAACCTCCTGGACGTAATATGTGCTCTGTAATCCTCAACATCAGTAAAAGCTTCCCAAAGGGTCCCTCTCCACGGAGACTTGAAGAGCTTTTCCAGCGCAAGATGGCTCACAGATAGAAGCATCATTGGCGACATGTTTTTGTTTTGCCTCGTAACATGCTGCATACTTGATGGATCCCAGTAGGCATCGGAACCTCTGGCTGAATAATTCACTCTACTTAAAGATGCCGTTCACCTCAGTTTGGACATCTTTTCTTCTTTTTTTCCCCCTTTCTCTCTCAAAATATCGTCCACTCTGCTACTTGACTCAAGGCGCAGCGTCTATGCGTGTAGAATTCCCTCTGCTATTTTGTTGACTTCTGGTGATTTACAAAAGTCTACCTATCCCAGTGGACGCCGGTAATTGACTTCAGTGACACCTCTTGTACCACAACAAAAATAGAGTGCGTACAGTCCGCCACGAAAAATACGAGAGAGGCAGAGGCAGAGGCAGAGGCAGAGGCAGAGGCAGAGGCAGAGGCAGAGGCAGAGGCAGAGACAGAGACAGAGGCAGAGGCAGAGGCAGAGGCAGAGGCAGAGGCAGAGGCAGAGGCTAGGCAGAGGCAGAGACAGAGACAGAGACAGAGACAGAGAGCGGGAGAGAGGGAGAGGGAGAGAGAGAAAGAGAGAGAGAGAGAGAAAGAGGGAGGGAGAGAGAGACAAAGAGGGAGGGAGATAGAGAGAAAGAGCGAGAGAGAGAGAGATGAAGGGAGGGGTGGAGAGACAGAGAGAGAGCGAGAGAGAGACAAAGAGGGAGGGAGAGAGAGAGACAAAGAGGGAGGGAGAGAGAGAGAAAGAGGGAGGGAGAGAGAAAGAGAGTCACTTTGGGTCTTCGGTGAAGTGTTGTGGCTGTCCGTGCTTTGGATGACATACGCAAGGGACTGACTTGGATGCTTGGTGTAAGTGAAAATAGCAAGTATGAGGAACTCAAGTCCATCCGCCGTGGCCGGGATTCAAGCCTCTGCTCCTGTCGTGTAATGTCTGCTCTCCTTCGGGGGGAGGGTGGTTCGACTCCCGCTCAAGATAACTTTAAATCATCTTGGCTCATTTGTATTTCGTTCGGTCAAGCATTCGATTAGGCAAAGTGCTAAGAACACACCGGAAAGGCTAAGGTCAAATTGTATTGATACAAGGGCTGGATTTCTCAAAGCATTATCATGCATCAAATCTCAGCGTTCGATAGATAAACCATCAATTGTTGTAGAAGGTCGTATGGTTTCTGTGCATCACCCATCATTTTGCGATTGATCGTAAGTATCAACGTCAGTCATCAACAGTTTCATTCACTTTGTATAATAATTTTTTTCCCGCCATTTTTTTTCAGAGCCAAGAAGAGAAGGAAGGAAATACGTTCTTCACCCCATTGATGACGTCATATCGGGCTCCTTGAAGACTCTAGTGGCTGTATTCACCGAGCCTAGGAGTCAAGGACTGAGGCTTCATCCCGATGCCTGCTTGACACCCACTAGCTAAACTCCTTGAGCATCGAGTCCGGGCCAGTAATCACGCTGCCTGCGATTCCCGCTCATCGGCAGAGCGCCTGTCCGATTCAAATAGCCCTCCCCCCGTCTCAGGATGTCCCAGCGCCGGCCCGTGGCTGACCGACAGGCAATTACTGGCAGATACGCCGCAGTCGAGAGTCGAGAGGGTGCCGAGAAGAACATCCTGCGACACCTGAGGATTTTTTAATAAGCAAGGGAGAGGACGAACTCCTTTACCTTGCAGGCTACCTCCGAGGGCCAAATCTAATTGACTGGATATTATCTTCAAGGAATCCTATCGTATTGCAGGTTGGAATGAAGATGGGGCTCCTCACACTCCGGATGTGTTTGCTATGACAAACAATAGATAGACACAAACATCAACCTTGAATTATTATATTTTTAAACTCTTAATGATCACCACAACAGGAAATTCCCCACGGAGTCTCTGCTTGAAAACAGAAAGATTATATCAATGACGAAAGTTCACTTTTACAAAGACATGAACATCAGTCTAAAATATAGATTGTATTATAATTAAATTTGTGTTATTTTGATTATGTTAAGTTAACTCGGAACAACGAGTTTACAAGAATATGTATTTTTGTTATTATGCGTTGCAATTACACTCCCATTTGCTAGTAGTTTTTACAAAAAGCTCTAAAAGACCTCAGGTCGTGAGCTCAATACTTGATAAAGGGTGAACAATTAAGCTACTTAATTGATTTATTAAGTAGCTATATACAAGTATAATTACGTATATATTAATTGACACAGACAAGCGCAATAAATTACACGTTATCTTTGAAAACGGGTTTGAAGTGAGATCGCATTGTCTTGAGACAAGGTAAGAATACTTCACGTAGTACAAGCACAACATCTCGATGGCGCGTGGATGAACACAACACAAAGGGATTAATTGATTAATCACGATCTCTGAAAATACGAACCACAAGGCACACTTAATATAACGGAATGAAACCATAACGGTCTTGTATTCAAATCTGCTGGGATTATGATATCAAACACAGGCTGTAGGGGCCTACTTCGTGGACGATTAAAATAGAATTGTAGTCTAAATCTGTCACTAGGGAATACGGCTTGCCCCTCGCTTTCTCTTTTGCGAACAATATTAAGTGGCCGCGTCTTACAGGGCAGTGAATATTTCAAGACGGCGACAGAGGATTGTCAGGCAGAGAAGTATTGGTTATCTCTCCCTGGGACGAGATAATGATATTGGCAAGGGCACCCGTTGCTCCATTGAGAGTGCTTTCTATTGCCACTAACCATTTCTATTTTCATTTATTCCTGGGAGTGTAGTGCCGCCTGAACTCTTGCTTTGGATGACATTCATCCCCTGCAAGGTGAACCCGTTAGGGTCTATACTGCACGGTAGATGTAAAGGGAAACCCGCTCTTCATAATCAGGATTTCTTCCTGAGGGAATTTTTACCTGGCGCCATGACAGGACGTAAGGGTATGCGCGAAGCAGAAGCTGCCTTTGAACTATTAAACAACATCAAGACAGCGGTGATGTTCACCATGCACGGGCATATGCCTTCAGAGAGAAAGACAAATAAATGATCGGAAATACAAATGCGTTGCAAACAATCATTAAGGTCTCTTGTCAAAAAGAACATCGGTTGAGTGCCGGTTGAATTCATCCGACCGATAACATTCCCCCCGGTAGAAAGCCGATTGTACTGGATGAAAAATAAACGACGGCTATCCGATGGAAACGACATCGGACAGGTCAAATCATCTGATACCTGATCTTTTTGAAAAGAGGCATACTGACGTCAATGACATGCAAGTCACTTGTATTTCTTGCGCAGACGTTGGTCTGACTCCGCTTATATCATCAAGTATTCTATAGCGAGGTTAATATTCACCAATGTGCCCGTGTCGTAGCTGTAATTGCAGCTGTTTAGTCAAGCCAGCGACTGTGCTATAGAACGCTTCGATCACATTTCCCAAATGAACCTCCGGCTATCAAAATGTCACTCCGTTCCACCATGTGGATTTTCCGCTTAATGTAGTCACGCAATAACGACAACTTGTCGAATCGGAAAGAAATTACTTGGTTTCCATGCTTGTGAGTTTTCTCGCTTTTTAGATACCGTAAATTCCCGGGTTTTCTTCGCACCCATGTATACTGCGCACCCCCAACTTTTCATTTCTACCGCGGTGAAAAAAGTGCGCATTATACACGGGAATTTACGGTCCATCCTTTCTTTGAAATGTCAGCCATTGATTGTTTAAACAGCCAAGCAGGTTCCGTATTTTCACCTTCCTTGGGAATCCCTCTGCAGCAACTATGTCAAAGCCACCGTAAAAAAAATCGCTAACATTTGACCATTTTTGATTCAAATTTATCCAATGTTAGATATTTGTCAGAGTTTACCCAGCAACTCATTAAGTTGATATTTTAACCAACCTATGTTAGGTGATATACAAAAATGTTGCAAACTGCTTACTGACTAAAATTACCAAAATACAAATCTTAAGATTTAGTGGGCCTGACGTTTCGATCCTAGTAGGACCTTTCTCAAAGGCAGGACCTTTCTCTGCCTTTGAGAAAGGTCCTGCTAGGATCGAAACGTCAGGCCCACCTATGTTAGGTTTAATAACATTGTTGCAGTGCTTGAACGATGGGTAGTGATTGAGAAATAATAATCTTATTGTTTTCTGTATAAATTATAGTTAGTTGTACATGTATATGTTGCCGGTGTTGCAATATAATCTTTTGTTGCAATTACTGTGTCTGTTATTGTTCATTCTGTTGTTTGTTGAGAAAGGTGTGACGGGTATTTTTGTAGCACTCGAAGGAGAGGTATAGTGTGTATCTATCGTGCGTATCTAATCGTACATTTTCTTTGGAAAACATACTCATAATATTATAATACAAGAAAACATATGCATGCTTATACATGTCAAGGGTAAATAACGTATTTCTCATTTTGTTTTCCTGACTTCATAAGTTCGATCATATACCACAGAAGGATAACAATAGTCCGTATGATATTCATATAGGCACATAATGGCTGAAAGGTAGCCGCTCTATATAAGTGGAATTTAATGTGATAATAGCTGACGGAATGATCAATCAGCGAGCGACTGAATCGACGCGGAATTTGTTTAGCACAGGAACGTCATTACATTTTGATGCGGTGTAATTTATACAGCCAGTGGAACAGTAAGTGCAGAAGGGTTGTTTATAACATACCATGTCCACAAAACATTGAGAAGGTCCTTGTCGAATGGGCATTCGATGTTGTCTTGTCATCTTCCCCTTGGTATGTTTTTTTTAAAGCTGTCATACCACATGTTGTGGTATGTCTTGAAATTAGGAGTGGAGTTAATACGGATCCGTTTGCTGAAACAGTCGGGGTAGGCCCCTATAGTAGTGAAGTAGCTACAGACCAGCATACACGTTAAACTGAACTTTGTCCGTTCGTTAACTCGGTCTGTCCGTCGGTCCTTCGTGATAAAACACCACTTTTGTTTGATGTACTGTAAGTAGTCAGTAGCCCCATTAGCATTCGCTCCCTGGCAAAACGTGTGATTTATTCGCGCTTAATGTTGTCATTGATGTTTAGGCCGTAGGCGATGTGATACCGCCACGACTATACGGCTGTTGCAGTATGCATGATAAAGTAAGCCCATTTTGAACTGTCTCGTCCATGCGGCACAATGAAGCGCTACTGATAACAGCCGTAGCTATTACAGGTAGGCTAGATTACAGAGAGTGGCGCAGAGCATACTGGTGTCTTGCAGCGTACCGCATAATTAAGAAATGTTAAAGAGCTACTTTGAGGCAAATTCACTTTCCCAATTATAAGCTTAATACAATACCGATACTACGCAGTGTCTTTTATTCATGACTAGCTGTCCCACCTGACGTCACAAGCCCGAAGTAAACACAATAGTAATCTCGCGCGTTTCAGAAATTGGCCTTGTTGTTGTTTTTGTTTTGGTTTTTTTGCTGTTGCTGCTGCTATTGTTGGTTTTGTTGTTGTTGCTGTTGCTGCTGCTGTTGTTGGTTTTGTTGTTGTGTTGTTGTTGTTGTTGTTGTTGTTGGTAGTGGTGTTGGTGGTGGTGGTGGTGTTGGTGTTGGTGTTGTGTGTTGGTGCTGGTGTTGGTGTTGGTGTTGTTGTTGCTGTTGTGTGTTGTTGTTGCTGTTGTTGCTGCTGTTGCTGCTGTTGCTGTTGTTGTTTTTGTTGTTGTTGTTGTTCTCAAGCGACGTTGGGCTCGGGGTTAATGGAACTTATTGGGGTGGCAGTATTGTCACTACCCCAGGCGAACATTGGGTTTGGTCGGCGGGACACGGCCGTGCTTGCCGTCTGCTGGGGTTGTCTGGGGGCGGGGCCAGGGGCGGGGTTAATGGTCGCCGTCTTGATTCGACCTTGGACGGCAATAGCAACCAGCTTGGATATGTAGAGACAGACCAGGGACACGTATGCGTTGAGGGTCACCGCCACACAGATGGTGGCCATCTTGGGCATGGCCTTGGCGGTGGTGGTGTAGACAGGGATGGCGGCTACCACCAAGACCAGCGTGGTGTAGACACTGACAGCGATGAAGCGGGATTCGTTGTAGTTGTCGGGTACCTTGCGGGCCAGGAATGCTACCAGGCAGCAGGCGGCGATCAGGGCGAGGTTCAGGGAGCACGAGGCTACGAAGCCCTGACCAAAGGCACAGAATATCTCGCTGTGGTTACCCATGTACCGCGTGTACAGCACCACTGGTATAGAAGGACCAAGCACTGCCGAGATGATCGACGTAATGATCTGCAGGGAAAAAAACAGAAAATCTTCCTTTTCTAAACCTTTCTATAAGGTGCTTAATAATGCACGACACAAATGATCCAAAAGAAAGAAAATCAATAGACTTAGAGGGTCGGATATTTCGAACATATTAGGGGACTTCTCACCAATATTCAGATTTTACAAAACTCAAGATTGCCCTTTATTTGGCTGTCGATAGCCAGTAATAATTATAATCGACCATTGATCGACTAAGATCTGCTTTGATGGTGCTCGAGTAATCCTTTAACAACTTTGCAAAAATTCAGAAGCCGTTTGTATTACAAAGAGAAGAACGAAAGGAAAGCAATAATGACGTAAAATCGCAAAGACAATTTGACTGGATCGCGACCATAGTTATGGTATAAAATAAAATGAACAATAAATAATGTTAACAACCTGTCAAAAAGAACTACAATTGCGTGTATTGTGTGTGTATTTATTTCAATGGTGGGTACAATATGCACATGTCATATTATGACATGAACTTTTATTTTAATGAATTGGGTAAATCTTAAGTGATTTTATATAATTTTGTAGGTATTTCAAGTGCGAGATAAAGAATTAAACTTTTTCTGGGACGACTAGAGATTCAAATCTTATCAATCAAATTTTCTTTGCAATTCTATCTGATATAAAAGAGGTGATATACAAAAATGTTGCAAACTGCTTACTGACTAAAATAACCAAAATGTAAATCTAAAATTTAGTGGGCCTGACGTTTCGATCCTAGCAGGACCTTTCTCAAAGGCAGAGAAAGGTCCTGCTAGGATCGAAACGTCAGGCCCACTAAATTTTAGATTGATATAAAAGAGACTATCAGAAGGGCGGCCAAACTGATCAGGCCCCATCAGACGAACCTGAATCATGACGATGACGAGAGAGACCGCAACCTGAGCCCGCGGGGATGTGAACCTGGGACGCCGAGTGGTGACGCGACCAGCCTTGAAGATGCGATGGATGCGGACCACCCTGAGCAGCGTGGGTGCGTAGGTCATGGTGAAGCTGGCGCTGATGGCGAACTCGGTGACGGCGCAGGAGAGGGGGCCTGGGTTCCAGACGAAGACGAAGAGACTGGCGATGTAGGCCAGGAGAAGCCCGGCGAAGTGGATGCAGGTCAGCTCCCGGCTGGTAGCCTTGACCAGGTGGTGTTTCCTGTTGATGACCAGCCCGATGCCCGTCAGGAGCCAGCACAGCAATCCCAGGAACGTCATCGTCAGGAGACTGACCACGGCGGGGTCCTTCAGCGGCACGGCGGACGGTACGATGGGCAGGCAGCTCTGGGAGGTGTTATCCGGCCAGTACTGGTGCTCACAGCGCTGGCACACGGTGCCGTTCAACACGATGCTATCGGCGGCGCACTTGGTGCACTGGGTACAGCATCGCTTTCGCAGCGTGATCAGAGCGTAGCCCTGCGGGCAGGTCTGCCGACGGCTCGACCTGGGAAGGTCTGGACCATCGTCCGGCCACTGTATCGCCTCGTCCCGGATCCACAGCCTGGTTTCGTTGATGGCATCCCACCAACCCACGTCTATCATCTTGTACTCGCCATCCACGTGCTGCCAATTGGACAGAACGTACTGACCGCGCCCGTCGCCGCTGGAGTCGAACAAGACCTGCCCGTACGGTCCAGTAAACCGGATGCTCTTCAGGGTCTCCAGCAGCGCGCTGCCGTCGATGGTCAAGCTGGAATTCCCCGAAGCGTTCCTCTGTCTCAGGATTTCGTCCAGGGCGTGGGCAAAGGCCTGGACAGTGTTCATGACCAGTCCCTCCGTGTTGCCGCGATACAGCGGGCAGTCGGCCAGATCGGAGCAGTTCTTCCCCCGCATCCAATCCGCGGCCAGCTCTCGGAACCAGGGACTGATGCCGGGAGAGGAGGGTCTGAGCGAGGAGAAGTACTCCCCGAAGGCTGGGACTTTGGGCCGGTAGTCCCTGATGAAGAAGGCACCCTTGGCCACGGACTCTAAGGCTCCCTCCTGGAGACGATACCCCCAGTGAGTGGTCCCGATCCAGATGATCTTTCTCAAGCCCGAATTCCCCACCGCCCGGAGCACGGACTGAGCCTCGTTGGTTGCGCCGAAGAGAATCACCACCTTGACCAGACTGTGGGTCTCCAGCTTCCCTATGACCTCTCGCAGATCTTCCTCCGAGGCGAACTCTGGGATCGGGGAGGAGAAAGCCACGCAGATGCCCGACTCTTCCGCCAGCTCCTGCAGGGCGAAGGCCCCGCGGATGCCGTCGCTCTTCAGCGAGTAGAGAAGGCCCACGTACTCCCAGTCGAAACGCAGCAGCAGGTCTAGGATCACCTTCACCTGGTACCTGTCGGGCGGGTAGGTCCGCAGGAAGAACGGGAAGCGGGCCTTCTCGCTCAGCTCGTCGCTGGAGGCGGCGTAGGACACGACAGGGACGTGGAAGAGCGAGGCGAACTTGGCCACGTAGATGCTGGTCTCGCTGAAGCCCGTACCGACGATGCCGGCCACACGACCCACGGAACTCGAACCGCACTCGGCGCCCGCGGCCCGGGAGAGGTTGCTGCCGCTGTGGATCAGCGACACCGCCGTCAGAAGAGCCACCTCCTCGGACCGGCAGTCGTCCCGCAGGTCGAAGCCGAGCGTCACGCCCGGCAGGAGATCGTCTCTGCCGTTGATCTCGCCGATGGCGAAGATCATGGCCTCTGAGAGGCGCACTGCCCACGGTGATAGGGCGCCGGTGCATGGCGCGGGCTGGCTGTCGAAGCTGAAGGGGAAGATCCCGCCAAGCACGATGTCCCCCGGCTTGGTATAAGACATACACTCCCTTGACATGACGTGGGTTCCACTGACTGCCACCGCCACGCACAAGAGCAACTTCAACTGAATCACCCAAAACATGTTGCATCAGTTTCAGCTAACTTCAAATGAAGCATCGCTGCACCTATGGCCCCACTTTTTATACAAGACGCTGGGTCGGTGGTGCTCACTCATTCTCACCAGGCCGTCCGCTTTCTTTGGGAGGGTTAAATGTCCGCATCACTGCGAGGAGAAACAAGGGGGTGCGTGATCCCAAGCAGTGACGAGCCGTTTGGAGCTCTTCGTTCTTCGATTGGACATACAGCCAGTCACGTATGCACTCCGCTCCACTCGTAGGCTCCTCAGTGACCGAAGCCTCCCCATCCTCACATATCCATGGTAACGGCGATTATAATCCCAGCCAGACGCGGTGTCTGCGGTATATAAGTTCGTGCGCGAAATCGAATCTGTTCGGGAAATCCTTAGTCGTCGACACGGGGCGAAATTGAATTGGAATAGTATTTCGGTTTCGATCGAAAACGCCACGGTGTATAGTGGGGAAAGACAGGACTAGACGTGTTTAGTTGAACACAGATTTCGGTGATGTTTATATACACGTGAGATTTCAGCCATCTATCTCGATCTCTTAAACTCCAAGTCGAGGTTTTTTTTTTAAGCCGTATTCTCAAAACCATCATGATTAGAAATAAGTCTCCAAATGAATGAAGAATATGTACAGAAATAGCCTGCCGTTCACTCGCTGAGAGGTATAAGGTCTCTTCGTTCCGGGTAAACCTCGTTTTGATTAATTTCAATGCTTTGGGTCCTCCTTACTCTTTTTGTTGGATTGTTGTGTTATTAAATTTTACTTTTGCAGCTGCGTCAAACCCTAAGTCGATCAGTTGCCTTGGGTTGATTTTAATTCGGTTTCATTACTTGGTGACATTTCCATTGTGCACGTATAAATTGAAATACTCTGTTTGTAATAATTTACTCGAAATTACTGTAAAAAATATTGGGATGCATGATTCTCTGGTGACTTCTTTTACCCTTTTAAGTATAACTTGATTTGATTTTAATTTTATGAATGTCTACAGCTTTGAA
This sequence comes from Luidia sarsii, assembly GCA_949987565.1. Taxonomy (NCBI): domain Eukaryota; kingdom Metazoa; phylum Echinodermata; class Asteroidea; order Paxillosida; family Luidiidae; genus Luidia; species Luidia sarsii. Next base: position 843,578 of record OX465108.1, on the reverse strand, counting down.
TGCCTTGATAAATGCACGCTGATAAGGGTGATGGCTACTCGAGTTCTTCGTAGTTTTGTGGCGTCGATATTATTTTTGTTTTATGTCGATGTGTAATTCCCATACCCTCGTCAACATTTCACCGAAGCACCAAAACATTAATTAGAGAAGAATAAATCAGTGATATTTAATTGAATAAAACGTTGATACAATGTATTTTGTTTTATTTTACAGGTTTTCTCATTCTGCCTTTGAGAAAGGTCCTGCTAGGATCGAAACTTCAGGCCCTTCTGTGATATTTTATTGAACTAAAACATCTAAAATCAAAGCAAACAGAAAGATAAAACTGCTACATTTCATGCTGGTAGTATAGTCTACAATTAGAATTATCTGGTTTCTTCGTACACGCATCCTGATGTAATTCAAATGTTCCAAAAGAAAATGTGTCTAACACAATCAAGTCTCTTACAAAAGATTTGATTAATAGCTCTTGGGAAGAGATCTAAAAGGGAAGAAGAAAATACCGTCCCTTTCAAAAACAGAGAAAGGCTTCAAAATGATAACTGTACGATTGTCTTCACACGACCTTATCACGTACAAGGCATGACTCAGACGATGTTGACAACTCTATGAATAGGCAAAGAAAACTCAAATAAAAAGGGAAAAAATGTCTGGGAACTTTTGAGTAATTTTGAAAAATACCATGCCGAAATGTGGATGGTTATGTTGTTAAACCAAGTGCTAATCCTTGTCCATGGTAGATATGAAGGTGCTTACACAGCAATGTGAACAGCATGTCAGGTTAAAAGTTCAAACTTCCGTCCGCCATTTCATCAATGGCGGCATGCAACTCGCAAAATCCATCCAGAAAATACACTGCCCCCCCAAAAAAAAAAAAAAAAAATCACCACTAACTTCTCAAAAAGCTTTCCTCTCTACACACCTCCAAATATTGCTCATTACAGCAATGACAACTTGCTGAGTCAAGACCAATTCAACGGCTAGAAGACAGAGACATGGCATTAAAAATACCATGAAAAGAATAATCTCAATGATTCTCCGTCTCAGACTTTGATCCTAGCAGTGTACCCATCCCTAAGGCCACCTTGGTGAGCTCCTGCTACGATCCAAATATCAAGTCAACAATGCTGAGATTTGTCCAGGTTCAAGTCGCCTGTAGAGAAGTCTGCAACTTTCTTGTATCACTGTAACACTGAAAAAGAAATCTACAAAGTCCCTCTTACTAAATGAATGCAATCTATCAAAATAACGGCATGCTTTTTGGATAATACTCAAGTCCTTACATCTTTCAAATTCTCTTTCCTTTACATTATAGACTTCCCTTGGACAGATAGACACTCATTCCATTCAAGCCAAACTTCTGTTCATAAAATAATAGACTTGGGCAAATACATGCCAGTTCTCCATTTCTTATAAATATGTCTTAAAGAAAAGACAGACATCATAGAAAAATATAATACAATGCTGGTGACCGTGAACAAATGTCCTGTGTAGAATCCATCAAGGAACTCTGGAGCAGTTTCAGCACCAAAATCTTTGATGGGGAGAATCAGATTCAGGGTTAACGGCCCAGGTAGCAATTTGTGTTTACAGATAACCTTGTGCCTTTGCCTCATCGAGCTGTTATCACGCAGGTAAATAGAGTTTGAGTAATGGGAAATGGTGAAGGTGTACGTGCATCGCATTGAAAGAAGCCATCGACTGACCTCCTTTAGACCAAAGAGGAAAGGACACCCTGCAGATAATCACTTCCATTAGCATTATGTATCAGCCCAAGTACAAGTAAGACGCCTCATAATAACACAGTCGTTAAGAGGTGCGTGTCCTTCCCGAGTGCTGACTGTACTTGTTTTGTTCGTGCTTAAGCAGCTCTATAGAAGAAATGTCCCAGGGAGGAAATGTTGCAAAGCCTTACGATCCATCAGAACTCCTTATGACGGATAATGGCAATGTAGTCTCGATAGGACAGGCTTCTGCATCTTACAATCAGTCATCTGTTAGGACGAGTTAGGTAGAATGAACCACAGATCATATAGAAAACGGGTCTCAATCTTAGAGGAATACTGTTAGACAGTGGCACGTTAGCTTACAAAGGGTGTCAGAATGTTGTATCGTTTGCCAGGGGTTATATCGTGTCTGCCTTGATGGGTAACCTTAGCTGGTACATACCAGCTAAGGCTAAGGCTGCTGAGTAGATCATATCACGGCGTGACATTCCCGTGAAGGCCAGGTGCCAATCGCTGCGATTGACCCCAGGCATGTCACGCTCAATAACCTCCCCCACTGTCACAGCCAAGCCGGACCAGCGCAGGGTGTAGTCGGGCGGGGTCCTTGCCTGGGCCGAGGTGATCAGATCCAGGGGGACGGGCGTGGCCTGAGTGAAGACCTCCAGGCTGATGTGATGGACAGGGTCTTGCAGGAGGACACATCCAATGTCAAACCATCTGCCAAACCAGAACACACAGTGGGCATTGTTAAACAAGCTCCTTTTTAAATCTCAGAAGTTAGAGGGCCTGACGTTTCGATCCCAGCAGGACCTTTCTCATATGCAAAGCTACTTCTTGGATAACACTTGAAGGTTTGCATGGTGTAAGTGCCAAGTGGAAGGTTTGCAGTGACATCATGTAGTGCATTTCTTTTGAGACGGTGTGTGTGGCTCTGAACTCCTCTTAATCTCAAAACATTTAGAATGTCTGACATTCAAATGTTCAATCCTAGCAGGACCTTTCTCGATCCTGCTAGGATCAAAATGTCTGGCCTTCCTAACTTTTAATATTCAGTAATTTTTCGTCATTTTAGTCAATGAAAAATTTGCAACATTTGTGCACTTTACAAAGATCAAAAGGAAAGCGTTACTTTTCTAAAACCCTCAAATTTAGGGGCTAGTTTACTCACTTTTCAGGAAGATGTTCAACGATGAAGCTCTCCACAGACACCACGGTTTGCGTTTCATCAACGAGACCATTCCGTCTGAGATTGTCGATCCTTTCCTGGGCACCTTTGCTCCCAGCCGCGTAACCCTCCGGCTGAGGGGCAATGTTGGACTGACCAGGCTTGCCAAGGACCGTTGCCCGGCCAAAGACCTTCTGGAAGGCGTCTCGGACTGGAGCAATTTTGACCTCTTTGTCTGAAGCCACCATAATGTGGACGTCCCCGCCCGACTCTGATAAGACAAAGCCAATGTGTTCCTAGATTAGTCTTTGTTAATGGACAAGGACTTTGTCATCCTCACCATTACCCTCATCTTCCTCCTCTTCACCCTCCTCATCTTCCTAATCCCCCCCTCATCACCACCATCACCACCACAACTATCACCACCGTCATCACCACCACCACTATCACCATCACCAATTCCCTTCATGGCAGGTTCTATCAGCAGTCAGCCTGGCTACTGGCTAGCTCATTCTCATCCCGATGTTGAAAAAAAAAAAATCCCCAAATTGACTTACTAATGATAGGCGCCATGCCAGGATCCAATGTCGTGATCATGGTATCCATGGAGCTCTGGAGATAAACAAAGCAAACAGACTTTAACAAACTCAAACAAATGTGAAACAAAACTAGCTACGGTGCAGAGAAATGATTCCTGAGTCCTGACAAAGTGAAATGAAAAATGAAATTCTTATCTTTGAAAGTCCTGAGCGATTCTTTGTTTCCTTTTTATCTCGACCACAAACTCACCTTGGTCTTTTCGACCATCTTCTTCATGAAGTTACTGCCCCAGCCCAGTAGACCTCCACTACCTCCATGGCCTTGGTAGTCCCCTTGTACGTCTGGTGTTGGTGAGGCATCATTGGCAGACACGGCCAGTGATACCTGGCCAACCTCAGGAACCTGAGACACGGCACAATCAGAAGGAACATCAAGACCAAACATGTGATCATCATCCAAAATCACTGACAATTTGGGATTTACGGATGAGGCCAGATCTGTGATTATCAATTTACCAGGGCAAGTTGACTATTTGGGAAGACCACCATTTAAGGGCTATAGCTCAGATGATAAGAGCACCGGTACGCAAAACCAGAGGTCTCAAGTTGAAGTTCCGGTCCAGTCAAAGTTTTCTATTCTACTTTTCAAAATATCAGCGTTCATGATAGTCCTAATCTGATGAGTTAACTCACCATCTGCCAATTTGATATACTGGCTGAAAATGTGTGTGTATAAGGGTGTGCTTGAGTATGAATACAACTGATACAAGAATGCTAGACAGGTCTTTTCAAAGGAGTGAGCTACCTTGCTGAGGGCCTGTACAGATGGTGTGTAGACAAATGGCTGAGGTGATGATACGTCTGGTGATGGGGTGAACGTCGGTGCCTGAGGGGCGTCTTGGGGGACAGACTGAGGGGGTACATACATTTGGGATGGTTGGGGTGGAGGTAAGTAGGTGGACGGGGTCAAGGGGTCAACCGGAGGGGCTACATTGCTGACTGTGAATGACAAGCATAAAAACCATGAATGAAAAGCGATCCCTAAAGTAACACCCAAATGCAAAACTCAAACATTTTGACAGCCTAACTTTCGATTCGAGCAGGGCCTTTCTAAAAGGCAGAAAAGTCTGAAACATCAGGAACTCTTATCTTTTTAAAAATAAATCATCTCGGATCAGGCTAAGAAACCTCGGGGCATTTTGGTCAGTTCTGTCAACAGTTTGCGACATTGTTGTGACTTTTATTGAGGGTCCAAGCATTGTTAGGTTTAATAAGAATCCTGTCTGACTTTCTTGCACAATCTTCCATCAAACATTCCCACATCGACGTGTCTTACCCCTGGATGTGGGCACTGGGTGTCTGGGTTAATGGTGGGGGAGGGAATTTGACGGGAGTAGACAGACCACTTACCAGGCGATGCTGGAGGAGGGGTAGTAGACTGGCCAGCTACTTCCTCCATCATGGTGGAAAATGACGGCAGGATTTACTCAATGAACGCACTTAAAATGGAACTGTATCAGGACGGGACAGAAGAAAAAGTGTGGCTCTAAAAAGAGGCGGTAACTCAATGTTTCGGGTAGTGTGCACTCTTCACATTGTCAGGAGACTGCTGGATTCCATCTTTCATCGATGTTTATACATGTAAGCCTGATGAAAGCGCTGGGGCGTGGAGAATCTTTGCCGCCTGGATCTCCTCTATCCTTGGCATCCACTCTCACATTGACACACTCCAGTGAACTTCAACGGAGTACTTCAACTGTTACGATTTAGTTAGTTAGAGGCATGATATAACTTAGGCCTACACCTAAACAGTAACACCATGATCCTAGTCAGTGACACTGACACACTGTGACACTGACAGTGTGCTACTGTACTGACTACTGACTGTTAGTGTTAGTGTTAGTGTTAGTGTTACTGAGTATTACAAATACACTGTTATGTTGTTATTTACTTATACTATAGTTATTAACTTATTAGTATTATTATACAGTGACTGAGTGCCGGTATTACTAAATTACTATTTCAAATTTGTTAACTCAGTCAATAACTGTACTGTCTGTACTGAAAAGTGAATGAAACCCTTTTGCATTTGCCTCCTGCTTTTTCGACATTGTTCGGGTCTGGGCACAAGATGACTTCGGAGGCCAAAGTAATTAAGATTAAGCACTAGAGAGGGATTCATGAGTCCATTACCTTCAAGGCTTCAGTTCAAGTACAATTTGCACGTCATCCATTCGCACTCACACAAACACAGCCTACACTCATTAGCGTGCAGCACATCATTCAATCCACGTTGAACGCAGACTAGTCTGGCAACCGCATCAATTTCCATTAGAATAACGTTATTGGATAATGGGAACTATACCATCGCCTACATCCTTTGCACAAAACAGTCGTCGGCTTGTGCCACGTTTCAACTGCCTTTGCAAGACACAGGTGCAGCGGGTGAAAGTATGGTACAATTTCATGTTTCATCTTTATTAATTTTCACTATAGAGCTCTATGATTTTTTTCTATTATAGGCCTAAGTCGTGTCAGACGGAGATATACACTCAAGTCAATCCATGGGCATGGATTGATCTAAATCAGTTTTATCAGTTTGATAAACTGAGAGAAAGAGACAGACAGAGAGATACAGAGACACAATGAGAGAGAGACAGACAGAGAGATACGCTGAGAGATAGAGAAAGAGACAAGTAGAGAAAGGGAGAGGGGAGAGGGAGAGTGAGAGAGTGAGACTTGAGAGGGAGAGGAAGGGAGAGAGAGGAAGAGGGAGATCGAGAGGGGGAGACTGAGGGAGAGAGGGGGAGAGAGGGTGAGAGAGGGTAAGAGTGAGAGAGGTAGAGAGAGCGAAAGAGGGGAGAGAGAGGGGAAAGAGGGGAGGGAGAGAGATAAAACGACACTGACAGAGGGACAGAAACTGTAGAGCGTTTACAAAGATAGAGGGTGCAGGGAGAGACAGATCGAGGCAGAGTGACGGAGACAGAGGGGGAGAGAAATGAGATGAGAGGGGACAGTTCAACAGCGATAATACACAATGTCCAGCAGAGCAGCTAAATTTTGTATGCAAGCCCTTTTGCTTACACCCACCACTAAAAGGCCAGCCCGAAACTAGAGCGAACTTAAACTCGTGCAATGTTTAATAACCATTCTTCAACAGAATGATGTAGACCGCGCGTTAGACTATAATGGAAGGTCAAGACCACGCCATCCCAGCTAATCATTTGTATGTTTTATTCAGCAGCCTAAAAGCCCGCATCTCTCACTCTCCCTGTCTCCATCATGAAAAGATAATGATAAGAGATGCATTGGTGGTTTACCTTGCGCCGTGCGGGGTAGAGCTAAGCAAAGGAATGAAAGAATTATGAAGTCTGCCTCCAGTCCTATCTCCCAGGTTGCATTGCGCGGATCGAGAGGCGAGACGCCAGGAATGAGCTGCTTGTTCAAAGCCACGTCGAGTGACCGAGTTTTTAAAGGCATTTCAGCGCAAGACCGCTGAACGCCTACGTCCTCGAACAACCAGCATGGTGATAACAATCGGCTCGCCATTCCACGCGGATTCAGTTATAGCCTTACTGAAGACACAGCCGGTGTAGGACTTCTTTTCGAAGTGATCTCCAAAGCTCAATGCCTGAACTTATCAAACGATATTGGCTTTTCAGAACCACACTTACTCACAAAAGAGATTTTACATGGTGTCTCCGCAAACCTATTTATCCTGATATTGGCGTTGTTTTACTGTACTGATCAGACTGATTACCCTTTCATAACTTTTCAATCTGCATTTGAGAAAGGCGCCCTGCTAGGACCGAAACGCCAGCTCATCTACAGTTTTAGGAACTTTAGGAAGCAAGAAGTCATGGTTGCTAAGAGTAGCTTCATCACCTTGCTTCTCTGCCTGGTTGATGGTCTTCTGTCTATCGCCACACTGAGGTGTCCCGTGGGCTGGACCTACTACGGTCAGTCCTGCTGGTTGCCTGTCGCTGGACTCGACGGCAATTACGGCTATGACACGGCCAGTCAGGCTTGCGAGGAGCTAGGCGGCAACTTGCCGGTCCCCATGACCGGTGGACAGAACGCTTTTCTCTTCGAATTCTTCGAGAGTTCCTGGCCGGATGCTGTTCGGGGGTTATGGCTCGGCTGTACGACTTACAACGGTACGCTATCATGCTATGGGGACTTCCATAGTTCAGGTGGATACTTCACCTTCGTACCGTCACCTGGTACTGAAGGCAGTCAATGCGTTATCATGGCGAGCTCCCGCAACGAGCTGTTCGTGGAACCAGGAGATTGGGTTGTGGCCGGCTGTTACAAGTATAGGTACGTCGTATGCCAGCGGCCCACTACGATTTGGGCCGTGTCTTACCAATGCGTCGCTGCCTCCCTCCCCGATAGCAACGCCTGTCTCCAGGGTCACACATTGGCAGTACTCGAGGAAAGAAGGCACGTTCTCTGCTGCCTGGCCTGCTCTAAGAACCCCAAGTGCCTCTCCTTCAACCTGTCAGGGAGTACCTGTCGTCTGAACAACGCCACCAAAGACCAGGTGGACCAAGGCAAGTACTTTCAGCAGGAAAATCAGTGCACCTATTATGAAAGGCTGTAATAAACTGATAAACAAGTCTTGGTTTCTTCGTGCACAACAAATCTCTTCTCCTTAATGTAGTAGAGGTGTTCCCAATGCACTCCCGCACCCTATATTCTGTGTTGAAGAGCATAGGACTTAACTTGTAGTTCACATCCCTGCAAGCAAAGGAGGGCCGGACTTTCAATGTGAAACTTGAGGAACATGAACAAAGAAGAGAATTGAACAAGAGGAACTTTAACGAAGAAGTTGAGCTTGAAAAAGAGGGACATGGAGAGAAGGATTTTCAATTGGTGATTATTATTCATAGCTGTAACTTTTAAAGGATTTTTATTTATGCTCGAGTAAGCCTACAAGAACCTATAATCTCATTCAAAGACTCCGGGAAAAATCTTAATAGACTAGGCTATAGCTACACCTGTAGCAGCCGCGTCTCTAAATACGTTGTAAACATCATCGCCACATCAAATGTTTCTTGTAAATAGAATTGAATGAATCTTAGGTTTAGGCCTAAATGTTCCCTTCACAAAATAATTATAGACAAATAACCAAAGGCAGGCTCTTGGGGTGGAGCCTCGTTTAGAAAACTAATGATTGGAAATGTTTATACAGGCTTAATCTACAGCATGGCAGTGTACCCCATTGGTGTATTCCATTGGCTTCGGTGTAATCCTTGGAACTTTTGCAGCCCACTTCAAGAAACTTCAACATTTTGATGCGTAACTTACGCAACATTTGTAAGTTCAGTAACTGACGCAACTTTTCGTGAAATCGGCTGCTTGACAGCGCTTATAAGTGTGTGAGGGGGTACCAATGACGTCAGAGTGACGCAGGCGTTCAGGCCATGTATTGCCATTATACAATTATAGCTATTATAAATTGTGTACCCACTGTTGAATAACGTAGGTTATCATGTCTGCTGCGCAATTAGCATTACATTTTCGAATGCGCAGCGGGAAGAACGCGCGCGCCATGGGAGGTACGCGCGTGTGGAAAGCGTCATGGGAAGAGCTTAATGGGCCTTTCCCATGAAATATGCAAATTAGACTTGGAGCATGGGCATTTAAAAAAAATCATAATAATGATTAAAAAATAAAAATAAATAAAAACAAAATTAACAATTAACAATAATAAAAAAATATATATATAGGGCCTATAGAGCTATTACCCATCGCGGAAGCAGGGTAACTAGGAGATAACATAAGAAGCTTATAAAAAGCACCTTTTTCATGCAATAATAACTTTTACATTCTCCTCGACGTCAAATCATATTGTAATAGTGGTAACTGTAATGTAATGTAATGTAATGTAATGTAATGTAATGTAATGTAAGGTATCATAATTATGAGGTACAATCATGTATACAACTTCTTGATCTAGATGTCTGAGTACTACTTAAATAAATTGAATAAAAAAGGAGAATAAAAAGTCATTCTGATGCAAGTATATATACAATTTAATAGACAACATAATAAGCTATGTACTGTAGATGCTAAAATTTGCGGCTATATATCATATCGTTGCCGAGATCTAGAGGGGAGACAGTAGAGCCCCCACCACGGTCACTAGATCTCTAGGTCAATACATTATACCCTGGGATGAACAGAACAGCAAACCTTCAAAATTAAGCCGACAAAAGACAAACTACTTTTGTTTGACGGGGATGAAGGCGGGGCCGAAGTCTCATCCGGGGATTATTAAGGAACCGATGTATCTTCATCTCTCGATGTGCAGTGCCAAAGGTTTGAAGCAAAATTTGCTGGATGGAATCTATTGCAGGGGTATTAAGCTCAACCAATCCTCTTAAGCTAAATATCGTCCTTGCCAATGATGACTGTGACGTCAGTGTTTGGACCTGAACATGTGTAGGTCCCAGCGTCAGCCATGGAATCTCCGATGACTAGTCTGCTGGACGTAGGAGACACGTGGAGGACTCGTGGTTTGAACTCAGCATCTTAAAGCAGGGAGAGGAGAGAGAGGGGGAAGTGAGGGGAAGAGGGGGAGGGAGAGAGGGGTGAGAGGGGGAAGTGAGGGGAAGAGGGGGAGGGAGAGAGGGGTGAGAGGGGGAAAGTGAGGGGAAGAGGGAGGGAGAGGAAGAGAGAGGGGGAAGTGAGGGGAAGAGGGGGAGGGAGAGGAGAGAGAGGGGGGAAAGTGAGGGGAAGAGGGGAGGGAGAGGAAGAGAGAGGGGGAAAGTGAGGGGAAGAGGGGGGGAGAGGAAGAGAGAGGGGGGAAAGTGAGGGGAAGAGGAGGAGGGAGAGGGAGAGAGAGGGGGGAAAGTGAGGGGAAGAGGGGGAGGGAGAGGGAGAGAGGGGGAGAAAGTGAGGGGAAGAGGGGGAGGGAGAGGGAGAGAGGGAGAGAAAGTGAGGGGAAGAGGGGGAGGGAGAGAGGGGTGAGAGGGGGAGAAAGTGAGGGGGAGGGAGAGAGGGCAGAGAGATGGGAGAGAGAGGAGAGAGAGGAGAGAGAGGAGAGAGAGGACAGAAAGTGAGGGAGAGGGGGATGGAGAGGGGGGGGAGAGAGGGGAGAGAGATGGGAGAGAGAGGACAGCAAGTGAGGGGAGAGGGGAGGGAGAGGGAGAGAGGGGAGAGAGAGGACAGAAAGTGAGGGGAGAGGGGGAGGGAGAGGAGAGAGAGAGAGAGAGAGAGAGAGAGAGAGAGAGAGAGAGAGAGAGAGAGAGAGAGAGGGGAGAGAGAGGAGAGAGGGGGAGAGAGAGGGGAAGAGAGAGTGAGAGACAGAGAGAGACAGAGAGAGGGAGGGAGAGAGAGATGGAGTAGGAGAGGGAGAGAGAGAGGGGGAGAGGCAAGAGAGAGACAGCAGTTTTAGCTTGGAACATGGCAAGCTAGTTTTGTAGTTCTCACAAAAAATGAGGTTCTTATACCTACGACAAAGAGCCTGGCTTTGATGATAAAGATACTGCTACAGGGACTACAGGATAGTAACGTCATTCAATGCTGACAAACATTTTGTATAAAAAAAGCAGGAGGTGAACTCTAAACAAACTGGGCCTTCTTTCATCAATATACCTGAGCGCTGTACTGGTTGCCCGTTGGGTAGAAACCAGCGTGGCTGGTACTTTGGTAGGAGGTTGTACGTGCAGTCTACAGACACCGCCCTTGAACCGCTTGAAGACACCTGGTTACCAACGGTAACCTCGTCCACTGAATTAAGAACAAAATCGACCAATCATCAATCATCAATTAATCAATCATCGATTAATCAATGAATCATTATTTCGGCAAACGCAAACTGAGTTCAAATTCCGTTTAAAGCCCCTACACAACATTGGTAAGATCAAAAAACAGAAATGTTCACAGATTTTTTATGAAACTTATACAGTTTGAAGATGGTTATAGTAGAAACCTCTCACTGAAATATTTCTGCCTTAAATGTTGTATTTTGGGAGAAATGAGTAAAAGAAATAGATCACGTCTCACCGAGATCTAAACTATTTTTCGGAACAGTACGGCGTTGAATGCTGCATTTTCGCGAAACAAATGAAGCGGTTTTCACGATTTTCTCGAGACTCGGTTGGCGGATTGAGCTGAAATTTTCACAGGTGTGCTATTTCATGCATATGTATGACAACGTATGGATGCTATTCTTTGACCTCGACCAATGTTGTGTAGGGGCTTTAAATCGATTTTCCTTGGCAATTTGGCAAAATGAAGTATGCTTCAGATTGGAAATGAATACCGTCGTAACAAGGCAGGGGTCCTCCATTGGTCTGGACGCAGTCTTGGGGCGCATAGTGGGACCCTTGTCTGCAAGCCGCTAGGTTCTTCAGGCAGAGCTCCCGACAAGGGACCAGGTGAAGGGGGGCCGGCGTATCCGCCTCCGGGTCGCAGGGTAGAAAGTACGAGGAGCAGAGGAGCGGTCTGGCGTAGGGGCTGCACAGCAAGGCGTCGGGGTCTACCGAGCCGAAGAGCCGAAAGACGGCGGCGGCCTCTGCCACCGTCCGGTGCCCCATGGAGCTGGGGAAATACGCATGGGTGTAGCCGACTCCCTCGCTGCAGAATCCGTGGTCGATTCTCTGGCAGGACCCTGGAGTTGAGTGAGGGATCTTGTGGTAACAACAAACTGAAGACATTCACATCAATGCTGAAATGTTACAAACAGCTCACTGACTTGAACATCTTAATCTGGAATTCAATGAGGGTTGCCCTGCTCGACGTAATAAGCACTGAATTCATACTTATTACGTTGAGCAGGGCAAACCCTCATTGAGTTACATTCTCCTCAACGCAATCATTATCAATTATATCTACAAATCTGTGACTCTCAAACATTCAGAGGGTCTGAAATTTCCATCCTTGCAGGACTATTATTAATTGGTTTGCGGTGACACCATGTTTATCATCTCTTTTGAGACTGAGTGTGGCTCTGAAAAGAGCCGGTGACTCAACGTTTCGACCAGTGTGTACTCTGCTCGTCGTCAGGAGACTGCTGGATTCCAACTATCATCAGGGGTTTTGTATGGCTTGGAGGAGCGGTGAAGCATGGAGGATCCTTCCCGCCAAAAGTTGTGGTCGTGACCTTGCAGGACCTTTCAAAGGCAGGTCGATAAGGCTTGTAGGGTTTACATAGTGGATTGACAGTGTCAAAAGTGCACGATGACACCATGTAAGTCATCTCCTCTGGGAGCCAGTAACTCAACGTTTCGAACAAGGTATGTTTTGTCCGTCGTCAGGAGATCTCTCGAAAGGGATGTGTGGGGACCGGGGGGAGGCTTCAAGATTAAGTGAGGATGAAGATTTAACACAAGAGAAGTTCACTTATAAAACCACGATAAACTAATATCATATCCCTCTGAACAGCTAGTCTTTTATTGTGTTTTTTTTGTACAAATCACAGCCGGGTTCCGGGGGAGACGACCTTTCCACGAAGGTATAAATTATAGGCAGATTGGATGACTGCCAGATATTTGCATCCATCACAAATACAATTTGTTGGATAGAATCAACTATGGGGGCATTACGTTCAACCATTGATCTTAAGCCAAACAAATGCATCTTATAATCTTAAAAAAATAATGCCTCTTATTAAAAACCTAAACATGCTAAAGATCGTCCTTGTCCTCCGCCACGGAGTGGACGGACAATACCCCGGACCCCTGCAGGGGTGTTTTGAGCGATTAACCGCCAAACTCCACTGATTCGGCCTCGCCTTTAACGGAGGGGGGGGGGGGGTTCTGAGTATCACCTTTGGGGAGCTCTCTGTCACTGATGGCTACAGAAGCTTGAAGGCCGTGTACGAGGCAGGTGTACACCCCCTGGTGACTAGCAGCGTCGAAGCTGGGAATGGTCAGCTGGACCGTTCCACCGCCCATTGGCCTGGCTCTGAGAGATGACGATGAACCGTCTTACCGTCAGATAAGATAATCGAAGCAAGAATATCGAGGAGAAAATAAAAAAAAGAAAAGAGAAAGAAAAAGAAACATGTAGTTAATACAAAAATATTGCAAACTGCTCACTGACTAAAATGACCTGCAATACATAAAATCTCAAAAGTTAGAGGGCCTGACGTTTCGATCCTAGCAGGACCTTTCTCAAAGGCCCTTGCCTTTGAGAAAGGTCCTGCTAGGATCGAAACGTCAGGCCCTCTAACTTTTGAGAAAGAAAGGAGCAGTACATTTCATGATTATGATTTATCTTTTACATGTCAGCTCGTCTGTAATTGCAAACATAACAAGATGTTAACGTCCTTCCACTTTTTTACGGAGCGGACCGTTCTTACATTTTTATGGGAACTGTCAAAGCTAAATGGCCCAACCACATCAAAATCTTGTTTCTGTAACTTGGGTTCTTTTTTTCAAACCCTGGCGCCCCAGCCCGGCAAAGACTATTTTTTGTGTGAGGCCACCATCTAAGGGCTGGATAGCTCAGATAGGAAGAGCGCTGCTACGCAAAAACGTCTCGGGTTCCAATCGAATCCAGGTCCAGACAAAATTGTCTTTGTCTTTTTTTTTCTTCAAAAATACTTTGTTCTGAAAAAAAAGGAAAGCTATATATACACCCAAAGCATAGCAGCAGGATTTTGAAGGGGAAAAAAGGTCCATGTAATTATCTTTCGATAACAAAGACAAAAGACTCGGACAAGATGAAAATATATGACCGTTGTCTTGTCTCATCACACTCACCGTCAGCAATCAATCTCCCGTCTGGGGTTCTCCAGGTAACACTCTGATTCCCGGCGAGATAGGTACAGCGCACCTCCACGGTAGTGCGACCAATGACCTTGGTCCGATATTCAACCGGACTGATAAGGACACCTTGAAAAAAGAGTACGTAAGAATTGCTTTTTTTTGGGGGGGGGGGTCACCCGTTAAAGCCCCTACACAACATTGGTCGAGGTCAAAGAATAGCATCCATACGTTGTCTGATCCAACATAATATGCATGAAATAGCACACCTGTGAAAATTTCAGCTCAATCCGCCAACCGAGTCTCGAGAAAATCGTGAAAACCGCTTCATTTGTTTCGCGAAAATGCAGCATTCAACGCCGAAAAATAGTTTAGATCTCGTTGAGACGAAAACTATTTCTTTTACTCATTTCTTCCAAAATACAACATTTTAAGCAGTGAGAGGTTTCTACTATAACCATCTTCAAACTATAAGTTTCATGTAAATTTATGAACATTTCTGTTTTTCGATCTTACCAATGTTGTGTAGGGGCTTTAAAGTAAAACTAATGGTTCTTCACAATGAAAGAAAGGCAAGAACTGGGGAAAGTTATCACAAATGTGGGAGTGAAAACTGCAAAAAACACAACAACAACAACAACAACAACAACAACAACAACAACAACAACAACAACAACAACAACAACAACAACAACAACAACAACAACAACAACAACAACAACAACAACAACAACAACAACAACAACAACAACAACAACAAGCCCGTCTGCTTTGCATTGACTATCGTGCTGGATTTGTTGACATTTCTTTAATTTTTTCCCAAGATTTCAAAACGCAAAAAAAGAATATAATTATTGGTCTGGCACACTCTCGAATTTCACAGAAACTGAAACTTTATCTACCAGCAATAATTATCTGGATAAGGTCACCGGATAATTTGAAGCCAACTCAAACGAAGCCGCTTGCCCGCCTTGTTGTTTGCCAAATACAGACAGCGAATCTGTCAAGTAATCGGTCAAGTAATGATATCCCCGACGTCCCAGGTCTCGATCAGAATCCTTCTTGAAAGAAAATTGTCTCAGAAGTGTGTTCCCCTTGCTCCAGGGAGTCCCCGATGAGTCGTCATAGCGGGTCATGGGAACTTACGTGTGCAAGGTAAATGTCTATCCATTCTCCTTTATCGATTAAACTCTGAAAGGACGTTCTCGTTTATTTTCATTTATGCTTCTTGGCGGCGGTGCCTCGTTGATGTTTTGCATGCTATAAGCTGTGATTCCCTCTCTTGTGATTTATTGTCGCCTTAAGGAACTACGGTGGTCATTTACTGCCATCAGTCATACAAGAACAACCTACAACTTTTAAAACACAATGCCACAATGCTGGCCGTTTAGTTTTTTAAACTTTTTACATCTTTTGAAAATGCTGATTAAATCATTTTTCTGAACCTTAAGACCCTTTTCGGTCATTTTATAATTTCAAAAACAGCGAGGGCCAATGCAGAAGCCGAATGGTTTTGCAAATTTTGGAAACTACTTCAATTAGACTCATCCATTGTACTCTCTGCGCGCCTAGAATCTCAAAGTAAACTGCGTTAAAAATCAAGTTTCCTGCCTTGTGACCCGGCTATGCTAGTATAAGCCTCCAGTATAAGAAATACATCTGGGTCTGGGTCTGGGTCAGGGTCTGGTCAGGGTCTGGGTCTGGGTCTGGGTCTGGGTCAGGGTCTGGGTCTGGGTCAGGGTCTGGGTCTGGGTCTGGGTCTGGGTCAGGGTCTGGGTCTGGGTCTGGGTCTGGGTCTGGGTCTGGGTCTGTGTCTGTGTCTGGGTCAGGGTCTGGGTCTGGGTCAGGGTCTGGGTCTGGGGCTGGGGCTGGGTCTGGGTCTGGGTCTGGGTCTGGGTCTGGGTCTGGGTCTGGGTCTGGGTCTGGGTCTGGGTCTGGGTTCGGGTCTGGGTCTGGGTCTGGGTCTAGGTCAGGGTCTGGGTCTGGGTCTGGGTCTGGGTCTGGGTCTGGGTCTGGGTCTGGGTCTGGGTCTAGGTCAGGGTCTGGGTCTGGGTCTAGGTCAGGGTCTGGGTCTGGTCTAGGTCAGGGTCTGGCTCCGGCTCTGGCTCCAGCTTGACTCTGTCTCAGCTGTGGCTCTGGCTCTGGCTCTGGCTCTGGCTCTGGCTCTAGCTCTAGTGTGGTTCTATTCCTGATATAGACATTCCATGATAAAAAATAAAAATAATAATAACCCTCAAATTAACTCTCAACGAAAATCCAAAGCCCATTTCCCCCAGCTCTTGAAGCTAGGCCTGAGCTAGAGAAAGAGTTAGCTTGAGGAAAGAGTCTCACCGCTAAAGCAACTAGTGTGTGCCTGTGAGGGCAATTTGTGGCAGGCCAGCTGCAGGTTGCTCCCTGCACCTGCACCACGACACTCTGCCTTCGCCTGCGTGCAAAGCTCTCGGCATGGCAACCGTTGCTCGGCAACGGCTTGCCCCGCGCACGGAGGGAACCTGTGCAGACAGCCGAGCGTCTGCAGATGGATGGAGCAGGAGGAGGAGTCCGCGACCGAGGCGTTGCCGTTGGCAACCAACGCCATGAGCAAGGCATCTATTCTGAGGCTGAAGGGATGGATCCAGGTCAGGTCGTAACCAAGGAGACGGCGACACGTGTCGTCTTCGATTTCCTCGCAGGCTTGGTTCATTTCTGAGGAAATATTTACAAACACAGAATTCTCTGAAGTTTCCGTGATGATTCTGGAGATAATAATATGATTGGACCGCTATTCGTGTGTTGAAAAACCCCGGTACAACAGAGCCTGAAAACAAAATTGACTGGAGTGGGATCTTAACCCACGCCGCTCTTGTTGAGCGCCAAGTGTTCTACCACCGGATATATAGCCAGGCCTTAAGCGGGGGATATCTTTGTTGGGGTGGGGCGCCAGTCAGAAGCATTTCATTATCAACCATTAAATTCGCGGTAATTTCTGTTTTATAAAGCATTTTAAAAACGACACTATTTTTTTAAGTCACAATTTCCTGGTTCTCTCGTGATAAAGAAATGAATCATTTGATTTTAAAGATCCTACTTACTGAAATTTTGTTTTAAAAATGTGACAGACTATTACATTTAAAAGTGGATCATACAATGCCCCACTAGAAAGTATAATGTTTCCTTTGATTGTATATTCAATTGTTGATTACCGGGAGAATGTGAAGGGATGTCATAGTTCAGGGTGGTGGAGACTGACCGGCCATCCATGTGGCAGGTATATTGACCAGCATCACTGGCCTGGAAGTCTGTGATGACCAGATGGCTCACACCACCGCTGACCATCGAGGCACGAACGTGGTGAGCTCGCTGGCCTGTTTGCAAAGACAACAAGCCACAAAATACCATGATACTGCAAACCACTTACTGATCAAATTGACCTAAAAGTCTTACCAACATTGGGGGGTCTTACTAAGGGTCTCTCCTCCTCGACGTAAGCACTGAATGCCCAGTGCTTTGCCCAATGCCTGATGAACAAATTCAGGGCAAACCCTCATTGAATTACATTCTCCTCGCACAAAATAACACAATGTTGCAAACCACTCACTGACCAAAATGATCTAAAAATCAAAAGAAATCACGGAGGGTCTGGCTTGTAATCCTAGCGTACTCTTTCTCAGGGTAATGTTTGCCTATTCTCGAGGTCCTGTGGCCGATTTTACCAGACGCGGCGTTACTCACAAGAAATTATCAAAAGACGTTGAGCGATGTACAGAAACCATCCAGCCTAATTCAACTTGGCGGGATGGTGGCATCATTTTAAAGGGATGGGCAAGAGTCTGAAGCACTCAGCCATAAACTAACAGACATATTTAGGGATCACACATACAGTTTCATTCAGATGCAAATACCAATGAGGTCCCAATGTCATTTCATAGAGCCGCTTAGGCAAGAAATTTCAGTCTTGTTTAATTCAAGATTGCCAGAGCCATATTTCACTTGTTATTCACTGCACTCAATTTGTATTCCATGGGTTCATAAGACACATATAATATAGAACTTTGGCTAGCAACCTGATTTCATACAGCAAGGCTTTTCATGCTTTTCATGCTTCAGATATTGTTGCTTAAAATGGTTCTATGAAATTGGTCCTAGTTGTAATCAATTATTTGTTTATGGGGGTCTTGATCCTAGCATGACCTTTCTCAAAAACAGTTTTTTAAGAATCTGCATTCACTGTTTCCTTCAGCAAAGGTCCTATTAGGAGTAAAACCTCTTCTTTTTTTATAAAATTACTCTCCTCTTTGTTTCACCTTCATTAAGTTCCGTTCCATTTGGCAAGAGCCATGACTGGCTTTGGACAGGCGAGGGCAGCACACTGCTCGCACACTCTAATGTTATCACAGTATTACCGTCTTCACTATCCTGGGTCTCTGTAGAAAGGTGCAGTGTTTTTGTCCCACCTAGATTAAAACAAAAAAATATTTGGTGACGGAGATATTCAACACAAAAAAAAATAGTTTTTTTTCTAACAATGGCAAAGAAAACTTTGACTGGACCAGGACTTGAACCCCAGACCTCTGGTCACTCAGCCACTTACATGTAATGGTTGAATTGCTGCTGACTGGCGCCCTACCACAGCAAAGACTGGTTGACTATTATGGAAGGCCACCATCTAAGGGCTGGATAGCTCAGATGGTAGGAGCGCTTGTACACAAAACCAGTGGTCTCGGGTTCAAGTCTGGTCCAGTCAAAGTTTTCTTAGAAAGCCTTTCTGAAAGGCCCTGATAGGAATAAATGCCAGGCCCCATTCCAACCTGCAACCATTTTAAGAAGAGCAAACAGAAAACAAAATCTCAACATAGATTTCCCATGAATTTTTGAGCTTTGTATATTTTTGGACAATACAAAAACACCTTAAGAAAACGATGAAATTGTTACTATAAATGCAGATTAATAATTTCCAAAGGGTTTCGTGTTCATTTGGGTGGATTTTTTTTCTTCAAAATCGTCCCAAATACTTCCTCACCTTGAGATACTAAGGCTGTAGTAATATTAACTTCCTGAGCAAATGTTCCATCACTGCATGTGTAGACACCTTCATCATCGCCTTGGAAACCATCTATAACCAGAAGGCTGGTGTAGGCATCTTGATCTCTCGTCTTAATATGCTCACTTTGTTCTGAGAAAAAAATAAGAAGAACAATCATCATCAAGCATGGCAATTTCATAACCATGGCAACAGTGACACTGACTGCAAATCTCCACTTTTAACGACGAGAAATAGAGGAAGGGAATATAATGGAGCCATGCATACCTCCTGGTAGGAGCCAATCACTTTTCCTCACAGGTGGATGACGGCATTCTACCTGCACACGCATGCCTCCTGGGATGTTGGACACCTGGATTGGCCCAACCTCCAAACCTGCAGACATACAGGAAGATGCATCGTCATTACCTTCCCAAGTGATTAAATTATATTGGCTAGTTAACCAAACTATAGCAGTCAACCAGGTGACTTAAGTGATACAAGTTAACCATATGAAGTTAACCATATAATATAAGTTAACCATAGAATACAAGTTAACCATAGAATACAAGTTAACCATAGAATACAAGTTAACCATAGAATACAAGTTAACCATAGAATACAAGTTAACCATAGAATACAAGTTAAGTAGTTAACCATAGAATACAAGTTAAGTAGTTAACCATAGAATACAAGTTAACCATATAATACAGGTTAACCATATAATACCAGTTAATTATGTGATACAAAGTGACTACCGGTAGGTTATGTAAGTTAACAAATGATGCTAGTTAACAAATGATGCTAGTTAACTAAATGATAAAATTTTAATGCAAATTAACTACAAGATATAAGTTAAGCAAGTGATCAAGTTCCACCAAGTAATTGAAATTCAAGTACAAGTTAACACTAGAGCTCCAAGCTCTCGCAACCTGATTTTACTGACTAAACCTGTTAGTGCTTAAGCTGCTCCCCTCATCTCACCGTTATAACATGCCTTGTCCTTCTGATACGGGAACATGTCACAGCTGAACGACTCCAAACCCTCGGCCTCTAAAACCGACCGGCAGTCTCTCTTGACCCTGTCGCAGAGGTCACGGCACAAGGTCACCTGCTGCGCATCGCTGCGCGTCCCGCAGCGGGTCAGGAAGGGCGTGCAGAGCAAGGTGCCAGCAAAGGCGGAGCAATCCGAGAGGAGAAGGCCGTCAAACTGCCGCAGCTGTTCCTCCATCTCTCGCTGGTGCCTGCTGCCGTAGAGGTTTGGCAGCTGGACGCTGCTGTAGCTGAGCTTGCCAACGCAGCGGGGCACTGCAATGGGGACACAGGTGGTGGGGACGTCCCTCACCACTGCGCTCTGAGAGAGGCTGCCATCACTGCAAGTGTACACACCCGAGTCTACCTTCACTGAGAACTGACGGACTACCAACTTGAAAGTCCGATCATCCACTTCTCTTACTTGAAGTCTGTAAATGCCATCAAGGTGCGGGGGATGATCTGAAAGAATCATGTGAAAAGACAGTCATGTTAATCCAACTGATGAATAACGACAACCTAAGGGTAGCACTTAAAGACTGACTCGTTGGGAAGAGAGCATGAGCTTTCCTAGTAACAACTACTTCATTAGGGGAAACTAAATCTTATATGAAGTAAATACAACAACTGTTGCAAACTGCTCTATGACTAAAATGACCTGAAATACATAAATCTCAAAACTTAGCGGGGCTGACGTTTCGATCCTAGCAGGACCTTTCTTTGCCTTTGAGAAGGGTCGAAAGGTCAGGCCCTCTGAAAGCTTATATCTAAGCTATATAAGGATGTAGATATTACGGGGATAGGTTTTTGTTTAATTTTATTCTCTGATAATCAATTTGAAGGCCAAGCAAACTGACACAACTCCTGTATTCTTTCATCCAAACGGTTCAAAGCTTGAAATGAACAAAGGCTGCAGATGTGGTCAATGCCGCTGTAAACCTTTCTACTGGCCTGAGAGGCGTACAAAAAAAACAACCCTCTTCAAAGCCTTTTCAGCCTTGCCATACTCCTTGGGACTATTAATGCCCTTCTAAGAAGAGATAAACATCTACAGGCTTCTAGTCTCTTTGAAAAAAGAAAAAAGAAAAAAAATGACTCTATATGCAAATTAAATTGTGGCTTAAGTGTCATTTGGGTTCATTCTGGGCCAAACTAACCATATACCTGCCAAAACAAACAAATTATGCCTGTAGTGATGGGGAGTTGTAAAGAAACAGTGCTAGAGTCACCACAATCCTTCCACTTAGCATTACCACCATGTAAACCTTCAAGTCTTAACTAAGAATAATCCAATCCATTATCAGTTGCTTACTTAAGCTATAACTTGCCCCAGATGGCAGAGTTATGATGGCAGTCCTCAGAGATGAAGCCTTGGTCCTACACTCCAGCTCCATGGTAATGCTCCCAAAGGTCCACCCTGCTGGAAACCTTGCTGGTCCAAACTCAAAACCTGGATCGACAGGATAATATTAATCACATCGGATATCAAATGTCAAGTAATTACGAAATGGCCTTACTGCGAAGATTGCCTGCTGATTTCAACAACCCAAACTCTAACTCTTATATTCAGCTGGCCTAACATTTGAGCCCTTGAAGGACCTCCCCAATGCAAAAACAGGTCCTTGGAGAAATAGAGAGGTCCTTTGAAAAGTCATTGTGGAAAAAAGAGAGGTCCCTTTGAAAGGTCCTTAGTGAAAGGTCTTCTCAGGAGTGAAGTGTCAGGTCCTCTAAATTTGTCAGACCAATATTCATAACACTGTCGGCATTACAAACCAACAAATGCACACCCATTTTAGGGAACACATTATGCTGCTACCGCTGATAAACATTTACATTGTGAGAATTACTTTTTGTGTTTCAAACAAGTCTGCTCCTGAATTGTAATCAATCTTTTGATTCTGATGAGCTCCCTTTGCAATGAGATCAAAACTTCAACCAACCGCTGTAGCATTTGACATTTGGGTCGCTGTAGGGCAGGACATCACATGGGGCTGGTAGTCCTCTCATTATTCCAGCATCTACCAGATGGCGACAGTCTGAGAAAACCTTGTCACACACTTCCCTACATGGCAAGATGTTGTGATGGACTTCATTTTCATCACACTGCAAAAGTAAAGAAAAGAACAAAGAAAAGAGAAATGAGGGATTGAGTCGAGTCCTGCCCTGCCCTGCCCTGCCATGCACTACCCTACCCTACCCTACCCTACCCTACCCTGCCCTGCTCTGCCCTGCCCTGTCCTGTCCTGCCTTTCTCTGCTCTGCTCTTCCCTGCCCTACCCTGCTCTGCCCTGCCCTGTCCTGTCCTGCCCTGTCCTGTCCTGCCTTGCTCTGCTCTGCCCTGCTCTTCCCTGCCCTACCCTGCTCTGCCGTGCCCTACCCTGCTCTGCCGTGCCTTGCCCTGTCCTGCCTTGCCCTGCCCTGCCCTGCCCTGCCCTGCCCTGCCCTGCCCTGCCCTGCCCTGCCCTGCCCTGCCCTGCCCTGCCCTGCCCTGCCCTGCCCTGCCCTGCCCTGCCCTGCCCTGCCCTGCCCTGCCCTGCCCTGCCCTACCCTGCCCTGCCCTACCCTGCTCTCCCTGCCCTGCCCTGCCATGCCCTGTTCTTCCCTGCAAATGCAAGACCAAAATGCAGATAGACAAAGGGTAGAACTTTGGTGTCCCAGACTGATAAGTCCCGTACCTTAGGAAGGAGGTAACTGCACAGAAGTGCCTGCATGTGAGGAGAGCAGTCCCCCGGCTGTAAGACATCCCTGATGAAGTCATCAACCTGTGACTGTGATGAGAAGATGGAGTGGGATTCTGACAGAGAGGTGAGTGAGTAGGTCAGCTGGTCCTGGCAGTATGGAATAGTGATTGCCTCGCAAGAGGGACCTAAAGAAGGGAAAGATGGTTAAAGGAAGGAAAATCACAAGGTCATTTCAAACAATTGATCATAAATAGGAATGAAATTTTTTTCCTGGACCAGGGCTTGGTGCCTAGTCCCAGGTTTAACACAGCTGCCGTCCACTACAAGGGATATCTGGCAATTAGGTGGGTCTGGTTTGACTGATGTATCACCTATATAGCTATCCGGGCTGATGATTGGAAAACAAATTAATGAACCACGGATCGGATGCCAGTTTCAAGTAACATGGCTTCACCACCAAGCCAGGTCCCATTTCACAGAAATACAAATACCTTCTACACAAATACCTTCTATGAGTGAAATGTCCACCTTGGTTATAACAAGATTTTTCTTGCAAATCAACAAATCCCTTTTCCCTAACATTTTTACTTCACCACCAAGGCAGGTCCCATTTCACAGAGCTGGTAAAACACAAATACCTTCTATGAGAGAAATTTCCACCTTGGTTATAACAAGATTTTTCTTGTAAATTAACTCCCTTTTCCCTAACATTGCTTCACCACCACAAAGGCAGGTCCCATTTCACAGAGCTGTGGTTGAACACAAAACCTACTATGTGTCAAATTTCCACCTTGGTTTTAACAAGATTTTTCTTGCAAATCAACTCCCTTTTCCCCTGACTGATACGTGTCATTGCTATGCAGTATGGTACAGGCTAGACCGGCCACATACCTGTGGCAGGTTCAAAGATGTTGCCCAGATGAAAGGAGTGTCTGAATCCTTGGTCCTTGGTGGTGCAAGTGTAGTTGCCTGCATGCTGCAAATCCACAAATGCTTTCAGGACCAGTCTCAAGGCATCTTTGCCGATCCTCTCTGCATGAATAGGCTCGGATGGATCATCTGAGGAAGAAAAATGCTTCAAATTTCATCTCAACAATTTTGAGGATCGGAAGATTTTAATCCAAGCACGGCCTTTCTCTGTTTGCTTCAAGTCAGGCAATCATATCTTTTTAAGATTTGCATTTGTTTTCACCTCAGTCAACATTTTATTTTTGCTTAAGATTTATAATTTTTTTAGACAGCCTATGAGAAATATTCTCCTATTAAATAAGATGGAAAGAAGATTTCTCTGTGCAACAGTGGTACAGCACATACTTAAATATTACTTACCTGAAACACGAGTCCCATTAGGCATGAGCCACTCCAAGGGCACAGAAGGTGAAAGGTCATAGTAGCAGGTCAGACTGACCTTAGGGGCAGTGTTGGCTGATGGTGATTGAACTCTCACCTCTCCCAATCTAAGAGCTGAGGAGGAATTCATTCAGAACAAATAATCAAATGAAACTGAAAGCAACAATCTGGATGTATGTAGGCTTGGGTCTTTTGTAACTTTCATTTTGATTCTATTTCATTTTCATTGGTTTGTGGATTGTTTTTATTTATTATTTAGAATACTTTACAAAACTGCCTGGTAAGAACCTACTCAAGAAGGGTTGAAGGTTTTGGTAGTTTTTATTGTTGTTTTTTCAGGATACTTGACAAAAATACTGGAAATGAGAATGTTGTAATGCCTTCTAGGAACTTGGTCAAGGAAGGAGGTAGGGCTATAATGCATCCCTAATTGAGGTCATTTGGGGTACCTATTCAGAATATCAAACCAAACTACCTGAAATGCAGCTGGGGTTTTCCTCCAGAGTGGGAAATTGTTGACAATTCAGCGCTGGTCCCCAGACCAGTCCCAGGAACCGCATGCCCCTGGAACAGCCTCGCCATGCCCTCTGGCAGAGATCCCGGCAGGGCGGGGCCGAGTCCTCCCGCCCTCCCTCCACTCCGCAGGCTGGCAGGTAGACAGAGCACAGCAGTGGCCTCAGGTACTCCCTGCAACCTCTCGCCCTGGCCAGCAGCGGCTGGTATGGATCCATGGCCGTGGCGGCCTCTCTCTGAGTCCGGTAGACGGTGGTGAGCCGGTCCGGGTTATCGCCATTGCCGCGGTGACCGGTTGTCACCACGATAGGCGTCTTGGTGAAGCGGTGGGAGACACCAGAGGTGATGCAGACAGGCTGAGTGATTGGCTCACAATACTGGGCTGTCATAACAGAGGGGAAAATATCAATTAATCCAGAGGGCCTCACTTTTCTATTTTTGCAGGAGTTTTTCATTCAAAGGAAAGAACAGCAAAAAGCAGAAAAAGTCAGCATTCTGTGGTTTTCCCCTAAGACAACAAGTTACTATGTATGGCCTTTGGTATTTTTCATAATCTCTATATATTTCCCTTTTCTTTTCTTTGTTTGTTTGAAAAAAAATTAACAAAAGGAAAGAGTAGCCGGTGGTAAATTTCTATCAATTAAATTGTTTTCAAGTTCTTAGCTATCAAATATCTTTTGGCCTTGCTGGCCCCTAAGAAAAATGGCAAGACAAACTTCTTTAACAGTTCTGGATCCAATTTTTATTATTTTTTACTTTTACCATTGAACAACATTTCATATACAGCACTTCATTCCTTGGATCTTGTCCTACAACGCAACTGGAAGGTGACTATTACACCATTATTCAGTTGCTACCCTGACCAATTAGACGGCCTCGAATCCTATAGATACCCCCAGCGCTCCATGAACGCAATATTAAAGTTAGATAAATTCCAGGAATTCCGGAAGTATCTTTCTAGGTGAACATTTGTGATCAAAAGGTCAGTTGGTTTTCAATAGGTTTTGGCTGGTCCCTTTTCGGTCATCGAGGATGGTAGACGAAAAGAGACGAAGAGCAAAGGTTCTCGACACCCAGAATTGGCCCCTAACCTGGGCCCTGTTTATATAGCAGGTGTACCTGAGATCGCGACACCGGTATACATGTACAGTGTGCATGGATGGGCGGGCACTCTTGTCTAACACTCACACAACATGTGGTCATTGCGACCTGTATGCAGGGCCCACATCGTCGCTATCATCAGTACCACCAGTATCGGATTCAGAAGAGTTCAAGGGACCGATGATAGACCAACGATCCCAACACTCAGTAGTACTACAACCAAGCAAGACATTTTGAACCCCTCAGTGATAATCATTTGCCCCATGTGCTTAGACCATGGAGCTATAACTCCATGCTTAGACGTGATGTACATGGATAGATGGAGAGAGTGGTGGTGGTCCTTACCTGCTACGGAGCACTGGCAAGTAGCAGTCATCAACACCGCAATCAATGCTGCCGTTGAGATGAAGGACAGACGGCGCCAAGCCCACAAAACCAACCCCACTCCGGCCATGACGACACGGTGCCAGGAGTCGGAAGCTGTCGACCTGTGAGATGTCGATCCGTACCCAAGCTGTCGATCAGTACCTTACTGTCAGCACTTCGGAGTCTGTTGTGGTTATACCGTGAGTATGGGGGCAGTGTACAGTACACCACATGGGTTAACATGATATCTGCATGTGGGAACACATTGAGGAAAACGCATTGGTAACTTGTGGAAGTTGTGGTTTCATTGGGTACTGAAAGTGAAAGTGTAGTACTACTAGTACCTGTTACATGGAGGTACCCTATACCATATCCTACTGGGTGTGTTTACAAGTATGATTGATCGGTTTGCTAGGACCAAGCAGACTCGAGGACTGGGTATAGAGACCACATACCAGTACTGTCATGATCTACTTTGTATTTTGCCTCATCTCACGGGGCGTGCCCAGCAGGACAGTCTTCCATGTTTATCATTACTAGACACTTTCGATTTTATATATTTTTTTGTTTTTACCCGTAAACCAGCCAAACCAAAATTCCCACAGGGCGCAAACTGGCTGCTCGATAGTCCCTCGATTTCCCAGAGGCCAAGATAAAAGAGAGAGAGAAAGAGAGAGCTCGAGATTCCGAAAGACATGCAGACTCGTATAATTATATTGACCAAAGTGAGCTTCATTATTTTCGCATGATTAGAATTTTCTTCGAAGGTTTCCTCTGCGTTCAATCAGGAACGTTCTGATACAAGAGCAGATAAAAGAAATGTTGAACACGTCATTCTAATCATTCTTGAGATAAACTTTCCTAACTTTCATCCCTTAATTCCCTACTGCCCAGCCTCAACTTGCTCAAGTCTTTCTCCTCCTTTACCATGCATCTTCATGTACATTGCACATCTTATTAACAACTCCCCCCCCCCACACACACATAAAAATGCAGGTCGTAGTAAACAAACCCAAATGGCATGATTATGTCAAGGTCAGCGCAACCAACACATGGTGATAAATGAATATCGATTATTGATCACTAGACCATGAGTGACGCCCTCTACGGTCACAGACGCTCAACCTTAGAGGGAACGTGCACAGCTGCATGCAGTGTGTAGCCATGACCACTGACCTCAGTCTGGTAATATATGAAAACTCCAGGTGACCCTTTATTACTGGTATTAAACTTATAAGCGGCTCTCTCAAATCAATAGTTTTCCAGTGATGATATATATAATTATTTCATCACCCAAAAGTACCGGATAAAAATAATAAGAAAGAAAGGCCTCTTTACTTTATACCTGTTACATTACATAATCCCTACCCTAATCCTTGCCCTTCCCTTTGATCTCTCCCTACCAGCTTTCCTCTTTGTCCTTTGTTTCTCATCCGTGTCCTATTCACTCTCTTCCCCCTTCCTTCGTGTACATGTATCTGTTTTGTCCTTTGTCACTCTGCCTTTGAGAAAATCTGCTAGGATCGAAACGTCAGGCCCACTAAATTTTTTAGTTTTACATAACATTATTTTACAAGGTCTTTCTTGTCTTGAGTTATTGTCTTTTATGTGTACATTATAAAAATGTTACATTCATGTGAAATCATCACTCTTAAATTCAAGCGTATTTCAGCCGAGTTTTAATGAGAATTAGATCAACATGGTCTCGAGATGAATATTAATTTAGCTGTGATTATTTTCAATTAAATAGTCGCGCTGTAAACGTGTACGCCAGGATTAAGCACGCATGAACGAACCGCGTAATTAATTAATATTCAAATACATGATCGTCACAATAGATAATCAGATGAATATTAAAATAACACGGGATATATTGAACCAGTTTCTAGCATCAACGATCGATTTTCACATCCAATGTTGTTGTTTGGAGATGTGCTGCAAAGCTTAGTGGATATAATTATAGCCATGCAAAAAGGCGTGCCGCTCTCGAACCAAAACAATACCACGCGTTCAATATTCTAACACCTGTTGAAGTAAACGCCTTTATTATTGCAAAACGCTCACAGACACGCCCGTATCAGCACTGCGCAATAACACTCATCGTATCGCAATCGTCTCCTCAGTAATCATAACTAGAGGGAACCAGTAGAGATCTGTTCGAAGGAAACACCCAAAGGAGAATATGTATTTGAAGCGGAGGTTTCCGGTGCTGGTGGCTATGGCGTTGCTTGTCTTGTGGAGTCTGATGGCTCCGTGTGATGGTACATCATCCGGTGCACCATCCCAAGCATGCCTGACCCTAACACCACAGCACGGATCATCCACAGCACAGCCTCCGGTACACCCTTATCCTTATCAGATACAGCTCGGCACCAACTTGTACCAAGCCGGGAATACCATCACTGGTAAGGAAGGCTCTTCAAATTATTCAGTGCTTGATATTTCGATCAGTATTTCATTCAAAGGACTGTTTGAGTTGTGACGTCAGGCCCTGCTTTTTTCCTTTTTTTTTCATTTGAAATTTGATATTTTTATTTTCGTCACTCCAAAAGGAGTTTGCTGGACTTTTGAATTGTACAGAGAGACATGTACAACTATGGGGGACATGAAGGTTTTCCTTTATGATTCAACAAAAAAGAGGATGTGGCGTTTCGATCCTAGCACTAGCAGGACCTTTCTCGAAAACACAAACCTACTTGGGAAAATTCCCCTGAAAAGAAACAATTGTTTGTTTTACCCGAGGAAGATCAACAACAATGTATACAAATATTATACAATTTTAATTTTCCCAATCCAAAAATGGACACAAACACACTGTTTATTGCATGCTTCAAAGACATCGATGTTATTGCCAAACCCCTCACTAAGGCATTGTGCACGAGCCTTGATAAAAGGTCAACCTTTAATTAGCATTCTGCATTTTGAGAAAAGTCCTGCTAGGATCGAAACGCCAGCCCGGCACCCCCATAATATGAGTATACTGCAGTTTCAGGGAGACATTTGCAAAAGCGTACCATGAATCTAAACAAAACTGATTCAACCCTGTTCTTCTTGTTTCATAAAAAAAAATCACCATGTCTGTATTTTCGCAATGATTTGAAAGAAATTGTTCGATCGCCAAAATGTGAACAAAATGCACATCTGGAATAGTTGTTGCAGAAAAAAATGATGATGATGTAAACACCACAGTTAATGATCTGCTTTTCTATGAATTCGTTTCTCACCGTTTTAATTTTTCGTCGGTGCTTAAAAAGAAATCTGTCAGTAATCAGTACCATACCCAACGCGCACAATGGGTATGAGCCTTGATTGGCAAACAATGGTGGCGCATTAATGCTCACAACGACGCCTAAAAGTGTTGACATAGTCAGACGCTCTGCGACGGAGAATGGGACCGCGTGTTAAATCAAACGCAGCTCGTAATGGAAAATGATTCGCTTCGCTGCGTTTCAAATAATTGTGCCGCTCGGAAGTTGTCTTAAAGGTGTTTCTGCGACAGTTGTGTCAATTTCATTGGGAAGGAATTCAGTTGGTCGAAGAGAATACCTATGTGCTGGCATTGTAATTTGAATAATTCATGTACATTCTCGGGAGCTTTTCGAAAACACGGCACACGGCTCGGTTTAAAAAAAGCCCTAAAATCGGAGAAAAATGATCCACAATCTTTTTAAAAAAAATCACTTTCATTGGATGGAGGCAAATTCATTTCGGTCAATATTGATATGATGCATATTTTTTATTTCGTACTTCATTGATGCGCGTGAATCCTTTCCAAGGACGAATATTTAATCAGCGGGTTTCGAGAAGGTTAAATTGCGCACTTTATTGTTTTGTCATGCTCATTCATCATGGGTCAAGTAACCCATTGTCCTCTATTGTAATTAGCTACTTTAATTAACAACGCCATGGAAGATATAGCCTACATGTATATACCGGAAGGTATATATCTTGTTTATCTTTTATTCAAGCTCAGGCATGTAAACGTTATTATACTCTTGGTTATTCTGCTCCATAATGAATAATGTTTTTAAAAATCAATTTTTCCGTTCCATGTCAGTCGGCATTTGCATAAACACACATCTGTACTGATGAAAAATATAGATTATTTTGTAAATGACTCGAACACAGAATACAACTCTTGGGGTCCTTCCACCAGTCGCCATCTTGAACCGTTATCTAGATCGACATCAAAGTGATGAATTAGATTTAGAATTAATATTCATCCCTACCCTTTATACCCCGATCCGATCAAGGAAAGGTTGGTAAGCAACCAACAATCATCAAAATGTCAACTGGTGATTTTTGTCTTCAATAAAAAGTCAGGTTTCTGGTCGTATTGGTCAAAATCAAATTGTTAAAAAAACTCCAAACATTTCTGACGAAACCAAACCACGTATTGCCCAATATAATGTAGGCCATATTAAATCACTTTTTGTCCAACGTTTTTGCATTGGAGGATTAAATATAGGCTCTTCGTCCTCATCTAATAGTTGTATCATCTCTTCTCTTCTCTGATTTGTTTTCTCTTCCGGTCAGTCTCTGTAACAGGCCCACGCACCGACGAAGGGTTCAAGGGCTTCATCCTGCAGGCAAGGTTCCTCGGCCAGTCGGTACCGGTGGGCTCCTGGGAGGGCCTACCGACCAGCGCGGCGCGGACCCTGTCTTGCCGGGGCCTGGACGACACGGTGACCCACTCCGACACACGCCTCAAAGATGTGATCGCCTTCAGATGGAAGGCGCCTGCCAACAACGTCGGACCCTTGCAATTTGTGTGAGAGAATTTCCCGTGGATTTTACGATTTTCTCCCCCCCAAACCTTGCGAAATCGGAGGAGTAGAATCCTGGTCTAAGAGGCCGGGGTGAAGAGTGGTGAAGGAATTAGGAGTAATTAAATACTGTTTTGAAAAGAAGCAGAATAGTCGAGCTTGTGGATAGAATAGTCGGCCACAGCACCGCTTCTTGTGATGTGGCAATTTTCTTCCAATGGTAGTTGAAATGTTCAAGGACACTTTGAAACTCAAAATTAACCATTTCTTTGTGTCGTATTCTCCCTTATCGTTCTTTCCTGTAGTGCAACTGTTGTAGAATCTTACACGAGTTTCTGGGGACCGTTTTATTCAGACATCGTCCAAGGTGAAATTCCATTCTTTAATATTATACAAACGATCGCAGTCACTACTAGTATCTAGACATTATCATTCACATATATTATTTTATAGGAGCATTGTTTTTAGAGCCAAAAGTT
Organism: Luidia sarsii; assembly: GCA_949987565.1. NCBI lineage: Eukaryota > Metazoa > Echinodermata > Asteroidea > Paxillosida > Luidiidae > Luidia > Luidia sarsii. The sequence goes on along the minus strand of OX465108.1, from coordinate 812,142 downwards.
GCATAGCTTTTCAGAGGGCAACATTTCAAGAATGGTTTTCTGTGACATCATTAGGAGTCAGAACTGCTTCTGAAACCACGGGGCCGTCAGTGCGTCTCAGAACCACACAAACTCAAAGAGATTAAAAACTGAATTACAACATTCCAAGAAATCAAACGATTGAGGTGAAATGACAAGAAAAACAAGCGAGAGAGGCATTAATAAGCGATGTGCCCCTCTCTGTCGATCTGAGAACCGTCTTACATTGTTCATTTGCAGATGTCAAGAAGGAGGTTAGGGTATAGGCATAATGTGTGCAGGTTCAGCTTGTGCATCAATTAGTGTATAGTTTTTTAGACCGGTCTAAAAAAATCTCTCAAATATCTTCACTAGAAAGAAAAGTCATATTACTGTTTATGGATAAGGACAATTTTTGATGACTTTCTTTTCATGTAGTGGGTGATGTGTGCACCTCTAACCCGTGTCTTCATGGTGGTTCGTGCACCTCTTTTGATTCGTACTTCCTATGCACCTGTCTTCATGGGTACACCGGTGAACGCTGTGAAACCCAATGTGAGTACCTGTTGACTGAATTCATATCCTAACGATAGCGGTGACGTCATGGAAATCGTCTCTTTCGAGAATGGTTATAGCCCATGAGGAGAGCATTCAACAAGACCTCATCTCACAGCCACACTCACTTACAAAAGAGACGACTCATATATATATTTATATATATGGTGACACCACAAACTGTCCATGTTGTGGTTGTATTTTAATAACGACCCTTGCAAAGATCACAGGCATCAACTGATCCAAACCAAAGTATGAAGTCTTTACAGAACTAAGTACCGGTAATAAAATGAATGACCTACATCCCCAAAATAAAAATCTAAAACAAGAGGATCTGATGTTTTAATCTTTTTTCCAAAGCAGAAAGTATAAAATCACAGATTAAATCACAGATGTAGTTGTATATTGATAAAAAATGATTTTGTATGAAACCAACCCCCCCCCCACCCACCCACCCCCCCCCCACAAAAAAATCTGCAGGGGGTCAAGTCTGCTATCCTACCTTGTGCCTGAATGGTGGCACCTGCATCGTTTTGGACACCAACGAATTTGTGTGCATATGTAGATATGGAATGGATGGTAACCGATGTCAGAATGTTTTCCGAGGTAAGTGGCTTTATATCATTTATTGTTTGTAAAACCTCAAAGCATGGGATTCCATCATGCAAAGCATGGGTTCCATTAGGCAAAGCATGGGTTCCATTAGGCAAATCATGGGTTCCAACATACAAAGCTTGGGTTCCATCAGGCAAAGCAAGGGTTCCATCAGGCAAAGCATGGGTTCCAACATACAAAGCCAGGGTTCCATCAGGCAAAGCAAGGGTTCCATCAGGCAAAGCATGGGTTCCATTAGGCAAAGCATGGGTTCCATCAGGTAAAGCATGGGTTCCATCAGGCAAAGCATGGGTTCCATCAGGCAAAGCATGGGTTCCATTAGACAAAGCATAGGTTCCATTAGGCAAAGCATGGGTTCCATCAGGCAAAGCATGGGTTCCATCAGGTAAAGCATGGGTTCCATCAGACAAAGCATGGGTTCCATCAGGCAAAGCATGGGTTCCATCAGGCAAAGCATGGGTTCCATCAGGTAAAGCATGGGTTCCATCAGACAAAGCATGGGTTCCATCAGGCAAAGCATGGGTTCCATCAGGCAAAGCATGGGTTCCATCAGGCAAAGCATGGGTTCCATTAGGCAAAGCATGGGTTCCATTTGGCAGTCTCCTGGCCATTGGTGTGAAATTGGCTCAGTGTTAAAGTTCTCAACTTCTTATCTTAGATGTGTGTACTTCGAATCCATGTTACAATGGAGGGGCTTGCACTCCCTTAGGAGACGTGTACCAGTGCAGCTGCCGCCCTGGCTTCAGTGGTACACAGTGCCAAAACAATGGTGAGTACCAGTGGCAAATCCAGACCTTATTCCTGGGGTATTAGATGGATATTTCGGTGCTCCTGGACTGAAAGAAAACATTGACGTTTTGAGCTTCAGTGCATGGTATCTTTTGCCTTGTATTTTTTGGGTAGTGAGGTTAGCTGAAGGCTGCCATTAACAGAAGTTATGGGTGAGTTTTCATGGCACAACCTATCCTCATTTTTCATTTTTATATAGGTCAGGATATAGTGTGGCCCATCCCAGGCTTACCCTTTGGTATATGAATCACATAAGGCTACAGATGGCTGGCCTAAAATGATTTTGTTCTTGTTTTACTTTCTTCCAGCTTGTTCCTTGAATCCTTGCCTTAATGGTGGGGCTTGCTTGTTGAATGGTCATGCCTACCAGTGTATGTGCCCCATAGACTACACAGGATCACAGTGTGAGACCAGAGGTGGGTGTTCATCAGACTTAATGAGATGCCTGTGATATTGGAAAATTGCTTCGGGCTGTGATTTTGACTGCGTTGTTTTTTTCTTGACTTATAGGGGAATTTTCATATATATATTCTGGAAAGGGATCACAGAGGTTGTGGATTAAAAACAACTTGGGTTTACCCAAAATATTCCAAGACACTGTTGGAAGTATTCACAGAGAAAACAGTCACAGAGTGTAAATCAACATCAAATCCCATCTTTTTAAATACAGTTGATAACCATGATTTGAATTCTACCTCACAGGAGTCTTTGGAGGTTAAACAGCTTTGGTTGCATCAAGCATTGGTTGAGCCAAAACATAAACAACTTTAACAATCATGCTTTTGGGAATTTGTCAGTTTCGGGCAGTGGTTTCCTTAACCCCTCGAATAATTTTGAAAATTGGCAAAGAAAAGTTTGACAGGACCGGGACTCGAACCCTAGACCTCTTGACTCCAGAGGTCTCAGGTTCAAGTCCCGGTCCTGTCAAACTTTTCTTTGCCATTTTTTTCAAATTGTTCAAAAAGTTCCCAGTCAATTTTCCTTCAATAAGTGACATAATCTTGATATTTTCTTCCCCCAACAGTTCTTAATGGCTGTTCTCCAAGTCCATGTTTGAATGGTGGCATTTGTCTGTCTTCACACGGCACAGTCTATCACTGTAACTGTCCTGTTGGATTCACAGGCACACGCTGCCAAGATAGTGAGTATTGAAGACTACAGTTAAACATTTTCCCCTAAATAAATGGCTGAAAACCTGGCATGCAGACATTGTCGCCTTCTGTCAGAGGTTCTACTGATTATTATTATGACAGTCAACGGTTGAATTGGTTGTGACTGGGGCCCCCACCCTTGTAAAGACTAATTGACTATTTGGGAAGGCCACCATCTAAGGGTTGGATAGCTCGGATGGAAGAGCACTGGCACGTTAATCCAGAGGTCTCGGGTTCAAGTCCCAGTCCGGTCAAAGTTTTCTTTGCCAATACTTGATATAACTTGTTGGGATGTATCTTACTTTGAAGAATCTATTTCGGGTGCGGAAAGGCATAGAAATAAATAATGATATTTGTCTTTATTGCGACAGGTAATAGCTGTCTCTCCAACCCTTGTCTGAATTCTGGGACTTGTACATCTTATGAATCTGCATATGAATGTACTTGTCTGCCTGGATACAGTGGAACACGATGCCAAAATGTTGGTGAGTAAAACATAGTACTTACAGGTTACAACTCATTACAATAATTCCCCCCCCAAAAAAAAAAAAATAATAATAATAATAATAAATAATAAATAGCTTCACTCTAAGGTATGTGGCATCTTGGCCAATCTTTTTTTGGCTGATAAAATTATCAATTTGAAACAGCTTGAAAATGTCAACATTTGTAATTGACTTTAGTAAAATGCAAAAATGTTGCAAACTGCTTACTAACTAAAATGACCAATAAGAGAATATCAAACATTAGGAGGACCTTTCTCAAAAGCAAAACAAAAATACCAGTCTTAGTAGGCCTAATCCTTCATAAATAAGATTCTCCTCCACACAAATCATAAATTATTACATCTAAAAGCATTAGGATCTTCCTTGATGTGGAAGGTTTGCAGTGTGTTATCTCTTTTGAGATTGAGTGCTGCTCTGAGAAGTATAAGCTAGTGAATCAATACGATCTGTTAAACTTACAATAATGACTGACTGCAGTTGTGCAGTTCATTATTGTGATTGATGGCAAGTTATAAACAATTTGGTGAAGTCAATGCCAGACATAAAGCCTGATTGATTCTGAAAGTGATATTTAAAAATGCTTACTGACCAAAATTCCTGATTGATTCTGTTTATTTCAGTGGTTGTCTGTTTGCCTAACCCATGTCTGAATGGAGGCCAGTGCTCGGAACTCCCAGGAAACTCTGCCTATCAATGCTCCTGTCTGACTGGCTACTCGGGATCAAGATGTCAAAGTAAGATGGCATAATGGCGCTGGAAGGGATTATCGTAAAACCTAGAGTCAATTTCACAAACATGCATCATAAATCTCCCCTTAATGGATACCCCTTTGCAGTTTTAATGTCGTCATTTGTTATTTGTCATCGACCAGTGTCTTACATCTTCATGACCATAAAAATGTAAGTTGAATTGGGTGAAAATAATGACTCTTTAGTCACAGATGATAACAACACATGTACAGTAGTCAATACACAGCATAAAGTGGATGCAGTTTGTTTAAACTTTATTTTCATACAAACCAAGAAAAGTCAACTTGTGAATGGATACTCCAGTCTTTGGTCACTCATCCAAGTCCTACCAATCTTTCCTTTGCTGTAGATGATGCTTGCTCAAACAGTCCCTGTGTAAATGGCGGCATCTGCTCTGTGGTGTCTGGAACGGCCAACTATCAATGCACCTGCTCTCAGGGCTATACGGGAACAAACTGCCAAAGTAAGTCACTCATCATAAGTAATGCAAACTTGTTACCATCTAGGCCCAATGTTAAGAAAACCTGCTTATCTGGGAACTTCATCCTTGTTTTTTTTTTTTTCAAGATTGCCAGCCATTCATTTGAAGCTTGCTGCCTTCATCTTGTATTCCAGTCATTGGTGCTTAGCATAAAACGCAAGTGGAACTTTGGCCGGTAACCTGATTTTATTCAGCAAGGCTTTTCACGCATTTTGATGCTGAAGCAGCTCTATGAAATTGGGCCCTGCTGACTGAGAAGACCAAAACGGAAATCTAAGAAATTCTAGAGGGCCTGGCATTTTGATTGGAGCAGGAACTTTTGTTCATGTGAGAAAGGTCCTGCTGGGATGGAAATGTCAGGTCCTGATGATCAGCTAGCCACCATTAGTATTTAGAGCACAACACACCATGTTCATTTCTGCTCCTATTTGATGATACAGAACGGAGATTTAGTCTCTGAAAGCTAAAGCATTTATGACAGTTTGTACTTGTTTCATTGTAAGGGAAGTTCCTCACCACTGTATCAAATCAAGTCTAGAATTGATTGATGAGGCACAGGGTAGACATGCTCTGTCTGACTATATCATTAATGGGCAGAATGTATAGGAGCTCATGTCTACATTACCGAAAGAGGGAGATGCTTCTTTATGGTTAGTTCTAGATTCCTGTTCACCCAATCCCTGTCTTAATGGGGGTTCGTGTTCATCGAGTTCAACGGAGAACACTTTCCAGTGCTACTGCAGTGGCCCATGGGCTGGACCTATTTGTAACATGACCTCACAAGGTAAGATAAGAAAACATAGGCTATGGACCTTGGATGTAGTATTTAGGAAGACAGATGTAGAATTGACCATTCTTTGTTCTTTAATTAAAAATTCTGGCAATAGAATGAATTTTCAGAAAATCTGTAAAAAAAATTGTTTGGTTTTGGAGCAATTCAAATACAATGAAGTGGTGTTCGTAATTTTTGTTAGGGTTGCAGCTGTGTGTATTTCAAATAATTTTCTGTTTAAATTTTACGGTGCTTGAGACCATTCAACAAATTCCTTCTCTTTAGCGGACATGGTGTATTACATCTTTGTGTGTTTGGAAAAATCCAATTTTTTGGAAAGACAAGTTGATATGGGTCCTTTGATTTTCATTTCAACAGCTGTTTGTGATCGGGTTTCTATTTGCGTCAATGGAGGCACATGTCAGCCGAATATCGGAGGCAGTTTTATATGCGTGTGTCCTGAGGGCTATGATGGTGTCGACTGCTCAAACCGTGAGTACATAAATATGAATATGCAAAAAAAATTGCAAACTGCTTACTGAATAAATTTAATTGAGTGTTTCATAATAATAAATTGCTTGTATTTATACGTGTCTGGGTGTAATAAGCTGTCCCTACACCAGTATAATTGCCTTTTAAGGGGTTTCAAGTATTTTGAATTGAATTTGAATTTGGATGAATTTTGCAAAAGGCGAATCAAATCAAATAGAAGGTGGGCCTGATGTTTCAGGACCTTTCTCAAAGAAAAAGGTGCAATAAGGTCCTGGTAGGATTGAAACATCAGGCACTCCTAATGTTTAGTATATAAATTCCCTCGAGAGACAGCAGAGGTTCATAAAGAGTTTAACCCACTAATCTGAAAGGTAAGTCCATGGATAACAGAGATGAATACAGAGCCAGTGACAGAAATCAGAGCCTTGTGAGATAGTATGAATTTTCTACCCGTCAGTTTTGGTATGGCACTTAAGCTTTTTATCCATGATTTTGTCTGGACAGAAATTTCTCCTTGCTTGCCCAACCCTTGCCTGAATGGAGGATCATGTGTCGAACAAAGTTCAACTTCCTTCACCTGTACTTGTCTACCGAGTCACTTGGGTGTCATCTGTGATATTGAAGGTAACTTTGAATTTTTGCTAGAATTGTTGCTAGAATTGTTGCTAGAATTGTTGCTAGAATTGTTGCTAGAATTGTTGCTAGAATTGTTGCTAGAATTGTTGCTAGAATTGTTGCTAGAATTGTTGCTAGAATTTTTGCTAGAATTTTTGCTAGAATTTTTGCTAGAATTTTTGCTAGAATTTTTGCTAGAATTTTTGCTAGAATTTTTGCTAGAATTTTTGCTAGAATTTTTGCTAGAATTTTTGCTTGAATTTTTGCTTGAATTTTTGCTTGAATTTTTGCTTGAATTTTTGCTAGTGAAATATTTTTCATCTTGTTGAGGCTAGTCAAGGTGAGGATAGCAAGTTCAGAATGGGTGGTCATGACACCAATGAATATATACCATTGTACTTTCCTGAGAACGGAAAGAGCATACTGTTTCTGAAATGCCCTGTGCCTTTCAGATCCTCACAAACCCAATAAGGATACCGTGTACATTGTGAAAATGCAAACTGCTCCTGACTTGTAATTCTACCAATCCTACCAAAACCTTTCTCAGATGTTCTACTGGGATCGAACTTCGGGCCCTCATTTACTAGCATGTTAACTTTTTATATATCTTTTATTTGTCTTTTCAAATTTGATCAATGTTATCAAACCAAATGTTAGTTACAAGCAATAATGGAAGGCATGACTGTTATTTTGTATTGATAATTTGTCTCTGCATTGTACTTGCTTTAGATTTGTGCCATCCTAGCCCATGCCACCAGGGTATATGTCAACAGCCCTCCAATAGCCACAGCTATAACTGCAGCTGCTATGAAGGCTACACAGGAACCTACTGTGACATACAAGGTACCACCTCAGCTTTTCCTTCAACTGATCAGGGAGGTGAAGATCAGAATATGACAAAGACTGAGGCCTAAACAAAAGTCAAGGGCTTGATGTTTTGATCCTCCAAGGACCTTTCTCAACGGCATGATGTATTCTACCTTTGAGAAAGGTCCTGCTAGGATCACAACTTCAGGGTCTCTATCTTATTCATTGGCTATTTTGGGAAGTTGCTCTCCCTCAAGGACTGGACAACCCATAGAGTAGAGCACTGGTTGACTGGTCATTTCAACCCAAAGGCCTGAGTTTAAACACAATCAAGCCAGGTACATTACACCAGAGATACCTTGTTAAAATTCCAGTCCAGTCAAATTGTTTATCGCTTTGATTGTTTGATGAAATGTGTTTCCTTTCTGTATTTGTTTTTCCTGATTTGATGTCTTTGCTTTTCCCCGCCAGCATTGTGTAATCCCAACCCCTGTGTAAATGGCGCTTGTGAGCAAGATGATGTGACGCTTACTTATTTCTGTCAGTGCAATCCTGGATTCATCGGTGAAATCTGCGACCAAGTCAGGGAAGGTAAGGATGGATATAATCAGACTTTCTAGTAGCCCCTTTGGTCTCATGAATCAACTGTTTCAACTTTGGGGCAAGACTGCACTCAGAAGAAAAAGGACTGGTCTGAATTCCCCCTGCTCCCTTTGAGAAAGTTCCTGCAAGGATTAAAAAGCGAACCCTCTAGTCTATCATTTAAATTTGCATATCTTGTTAGTTTGTAACCCTTTTGTTTGGAAATGGGGTTGTTTCTTGGAGATATACAGCCATTAATTATTAAATGCTTCTAACAGGCGCCCCCCTCCCAAAGATAGCTGACTACTTGGGAAGGCCCCTGCCTAAGGGCTGGATAGCTCAATTGGTAAGAGCACTGGTCATTATACCAGAGGCTTGGGTTTAATTGTTCCAGTCCATTCCAATTTTCGTTGGTATTTTTATCAATTTTCTCTTCCTTGCAGAAGCATGTGTGACAAATCCATGTCTGAATGGCAGTAGCTGTGTGGTGCAGACTGATGATAAATACAGCTATGAGTGTGCTTGTCTAGCAGGATACCAGGGAACATTCTGTGATGAAGGTACGTATCTTCCTACCAGGATGGACATGTGTTCTAGGTGTGGCGAATAGGGGTTTAAAAATGAATAATCAAAAGAATGTACCTGGTTTGGGGAACAGCATGGCCAGGCCAGTGGCAGGGTGGCATGGAAAGTGTGTGAAGCACAACACTGCCACCCAGGAGGGCGCTTTTGTAACTACAGTGTGTGTATCTCCCTCTGGCAGCTCTACCATCCTCAAAGGCATGGCTAATATATGCCATTGGCTATAGTCATAACTTAACTTTTCACTAATGCTCAGCACCCCTACTGGGACATATACCTAGGCCACCACTGCATGCTCATTAGCGATGGGTTCTGATTGACACCCCCACTTGAGCAAAAGATAGTTGACCATTTTGAAAAGCCTAACCCAAGGGCTGGATAGGTGGTTGAGTTCTGGTACATCAAATTAGAGAAAGTTCAGATCCTATTCCAGTTACATTTTCTTTGCTGTCTTGACAAGTGATAATTTTTATAAAGATTTTGTTTTCTCTGTACCCACCCAGCCGTAATTCCAGTTTTCCAGGATTGCCCTGAGTTTGAGATCCTCACCTTTGCCCTGCAACCCGGACAGAACTCGGCCGATGTCTCTCTGGCCACTACGGCCACCGTTCCTGGCCTGGAGGTAACCATGGAGACCATAACAGGGCCGGACATCCCCGGGCTGGTGCCATTCTCGGAGGAGTTCAGGGCAGGGTCACCAGTCACACTCCTTGCAACCAGTCCAGCAACTGGGGCAATAGCTGAGTGTAGCTTCCTGCTCAAACTGACCGGTAAGTTTTGGAAGAGTTTGAGTAGCAGAACTCATTCAACCAAGAACTCACCCTTGCAACTGTTTCATTACTTAATTAATTCGTACTCACTGATTATCCATACTTGCACTGGACAATTTTAGATTCAAAAGTTCTCAATCTGTCTTCCTTTTTTTTTTTTTTTTGAAATTTCACAGAATAAACAGAAATATCTGGCAACCTTTTCTATTACTTTAATGAACCAAATTTCTACAAAGCTCAAAAGCTTTGAAGGCCTGGAAAACGTACTCCTGCTATATAGGATAGGAAGGATTCTACTTTCTGCTTGGGTAGAAAAGAGAAAAGGGTCTTGAAGATATGCCCCAGAAGAATAAGACGCATGAGGCCTTAGCTCTTACTTTTAAAATTTACTTAAAATTTGTTTGAAGTCGGTTATCTTATGAAGATAGTTCTTTCCTGGTTTGGGCAGATGAGGAGCCTCCAACCGTTAATTGCCCAGCCAACATCACCAAGGTTACCTACGGGTCATCGGAAGAGGTCAGCTGGTCCCCCGCGTCGGCGTCCGACAACCTTGCCATGCCGGCTGATCTGACCATCACCTACAGCATGGAGAACGGTTCGTCCTTTACGGCCTACGAGGACGCCACTGCCACCGGCATTGACGTCACCACAAGGGACACATTTGGAAATGTTGGGGAGTGTCAGTTTCAGGTTACCGTGGTGAAGATACCCAGTAAGTGAGAGCATAGGGTCAATGTTCTTTGATGAGACAATTTTAAGAAAATTTGATATGAACCTGAGACTTCTATTCATCAATTTCTGATGGTCAGTACTGTCTATTACTAATATTATAACTACAAAGTTTACTAATAATCTGTCTTAAATTCTAACCTTCCCCACTTTTCTCTTTAATCTTTAATCTTTCCTCCCTTTCCTTCTCCCTGTCCTTCCCTTCGATCTTACCCTGAATCCTTGTCTGTAAACCCGCTTTCCTCTTTTGTCTCTTCCCTGTCATTTGTATCCTATTTTCTCCTTCCTATCTGTTTGTATCTTATCTTATTTAATACTGCCTTTGATGAGAAAGGTCCTGCTCGGATTGAAACATCTAAGTCCCATGAATCTTCCCTCTGTCTTGTTGCAGATCCGCCCACACCCATCTTCCTCGGTTGCCGGGAGGGGGAGATGGTATCCTACCAGCTGCGTGACAACACCGATGTAGCCTATATCAGCATTGACCTTCAGGCTAGGGATTCCAATCAGCAGCCGGCGATAATTACCCAGGTGGAGGGTCCGGTGATCAGTCTACCAGGAGATGTCACCTTCTCAGAGCCTTACAGGGAGGGCCAGAAGTTCATGTTCCAAGCTTTGGACCCGCATACTGAGCTGACCAGTATCTGCACCTTCTGGATTAAGCTAGTCGGTCAGTCTGAGTGACCTTTAGTGAATTTTACTTTGGAAAGGATGTAAAAAAAAAATTGTGGGTTTGCCCAACTTCATGTCCACTTTTCCCACTTGTCTGGTGGTTTTTGTCGGTGAGAATGTAATTCATTGATGGTTTGCCCTACTTGATGTATACTGATTGCCATTATTTTATGCTCAGTGCTTTGCCTGATTGCCTGTTTAAATAAAAACAAATGCAGCTTGGGCAGGATTTGAACCAGCAACTCCTGGTTTCCTGTGAGTTGAGCTTCTGAGATGAATTATAATGATATACACAAATGTTGCAAACTGCTTACTGACTAAAATTACCAAAATGTAAATCTTAAAATTTAGTGGGCCTGACGTTTCGATCCTAGCAGGACCTTTCTCAAGAAAAGTCCTGCTAGGATCGAAACGTCAGGCCCACTAAATTTTCTGAATTATAATATTGGTGAAAACTGGCCTTGATTTCAACAGACAAGGAGCCTCCGCAAATAACTTGCCCGGCAAACATCGTTGAGAGGACCACGACAGAGACCAAGGCCTTGTTCTGGTCGCCCGTCAGCATCCAGGACAATCTGGTCCTACCGATGGAGGACAGCGTGACCTCTGACCCCCAGAATGGCAGCCTCTTTGACGCCACTGCCAATGGCTTGTCACACATTGTGACAATGACAGCCACTGACTCCTTTGGCAATGCTGACTCTTGCGACTTCTCAGTCATGCTCTACAGGTTTGGTGAGTGTATACTTTGAAAACTCTTTTTCCGACTTGAGGGTAAGAACATGAAGTCTGTTTCGGTCAGTGTGTGGTGATCATAATCATTGTGCAAATTACCATGCTAAGTGCAAAAGCAAAGATTTTGCATCTGCTATAGAAGCAAAAGTGATCAAAAAATATTGCAATTGCTTACTGTCTTAAATAACCCAGATTGTATGTCAAAAATAAATTGCCTTTGAAAAAGTTCCTGCTTGGATCAAACCATCAGTGCCTCCATCTGACTTATGAGATCCTGATGACGGTTACCACTCAGGTTCTTTTTAGAACCAAACCTCTTCCTTTAAGAGACCTGATACATGGTGTCACCGCAAACCTTCCTATATTATGAGATCTAAATAATCTAGAGTATCTAGAAAATACTAATTATTTTATCATATCAGGAAATTTCTACCATCAGGATCTCATAGGATTGAAACATTAGGCCATCAAATATTTTCTGACTAAATCTTGATTATTTGTGGTTTTCTTGTAGATGTTGTTTGCTCAGAATTTCCCACGGTTGCTAACGGAAGTTCAGAGTGCGTCATAGCTGGGGACGGCAAGAAGGAATGCCATGTGTCATGTGACCCGGGATATGCCTACGCAGCGGAGGATGACCGTTTCAAATGTCAGATCACGGACACCAAGGCATTCTGGGAGCCCATGCCTGGTACTCTTGCTTGCATGCGTAAGTGATTTCCATTCCATAGATCATATGTATAGCGATTTGGCATCGGTGTTTATTCATTGGTTTACTGCAGCCAGCTCATACCAGACAAACAAAAAAACAATATCATATAAAAACCAGATTGTTCTTTGAGTCAATCAAGGTGATACTCATTACTCGCCTCTTGAAAGAGTCAAGACCAGATATTCAATATAGGAAGGTTTGCGGTGACACCATGTATAAGGTCTCTTAAAGAAGAGGTGATTTCAGAGTGGTTTCAGAACCACACCTCTTCTTTAAGAGACCTTAAACATGGTGTCACCGCAAACCTTCCTATATTGATTCACCCACCATGCAAAGTCTTATTTAGACCAGATATTGATATTATTTATTGATATGTGATCAGGAAGACTGTTCCATACACATACTGTGGAATGGGTCAAGCTTTTCTCCTTTTCTCCTTTGACTAACAAGTTGAATGCTGTGCTTGCTTGCAGGTCCAGTAGTGGGCATTGCCATTAGCAAGACAGTCACCGCCGTCTTCCCCTTTCACTTGGATGTCTGCGATGCTAGCAGCAGGGCCTTCGTCTTGGCAATCCAGACCAGCGTCCAGTCCGGGTTAGAGGAGGCTACCCTTTGCCTAAGGGGAGCTGCCCGGGCCTGTGAACCAGACAGCATCACGCCCAGATGCGGTGTGGTGGCCGGCGGCGATAACCCCGCCCGCCGTCGCCGTGCCTTCACCGACCTGACCGTGGATATCCGTGTCGCAGCCACCCTGGATGACGCACAGGGATCCTCGCTGACACAGATCAGGCAGGATGTGGACGATCTGACCCAAGCCATCCAGGAACATACTGACCAGGGCGGGCTGGTCTTGCTGGTAGACCACGAGGAGGTAGAGAGTCTGACATCGGAGACTTCAAAGGACTACACATGGATGTGCCAGGATGGATATAAGAGTGTGGCTGACGGATGCGGTAAGAACTATGCGAAAAATACTACGTCTTCTTTGTGGGAGGAATCCAAGATAGAGAGAGAATAAGGAAAAGAAAGTACGAGGGGAGAGGTTGAGAGAGAGTGGAGAATGAGAGAGAGAGGGAGACAGAGAGACAGAGAAAGAGACAGAGAGTCAGAGACAGAGACAGAGACATACAGACAGACAGACAGAGACAGAGACAGAGACAGAGACAGAGACAGACAGACAGGCAGACAGACAGAGACAGACAGGGAAAGAGAGAGAAAGGGAGAGCCAGAGAGACAGAGATGAGGGTGGTTTCGACAATTTTTTAGTTTAAAGTGTGTGTAGTAGAAATTAGCTGCAGACCTAACCTAGCTGAAGTGTATTTAACTTAATTTCTTTACTTCCCTTATCTTTGGTCTTCCAGTCCCTTGTCCATCAGGCACCTACTTCAACACCTCCTCCCTCCAGTGTATGTTTTGTGAGCTGGGCAGCTACCAGTTTCTAAGTGGGCAGATATCTTGCAGGAAATGTCCTCTCGACAGAGCCACAGACCAGACAGGCAGTGTTGGCATCAGGCAATGTGAGTATAGTCAAGATCTTTTTGGAAATAACGAAATGTAGCCACTCTGACTAGGCTTATGTTTTTGAGAACCAGAAAGCAAAAATATTGTTAAGATTCACAAAGAGAGAGAGAGAGAGAGAGAGAGAGAGAGAGAGAGAGAGAGAGAGGGGGGGGAGAGAGAGAGAGAGAGGGGGGGGGGAGAGAGAGAACTAGGAGCCAGAGACCATTGGTAGTGAGTGGGGAGACAGAGCAAGACAGAGTTCAAGAAAGTGTATTAAAAAGGAGAAAGATAGAGAACGTGTGGTTGTGAGGGGAGAGTGAGAGAGACAGAGTGTGAAGGAGAGATGAGAAGAGAGATAAAGGAAATGAGACAGAGTGTGAAGGAGAGATGAGAAGAGAGATAAAGAAAATGAGACAGAGGGAGATAGAGAGAGACAGAGTTAAAGAAAGTATGTGAGAGAGGGAGTGTGTGAAAGAGGGAGAGGAAGAGAGAGGGGAAGAATAAGAAAGAAAGAGAGACAGAGAAAGAGAATAAAGATTTTTGGAAAAGAATACATCCTCCTTTCCTTTGGATGGAAATGTCAGCCCTCGGATTTCTCTTTAAACTTCAAATTTTGGTGAAGCAGCAATTTTGTTTTACTTGATTCTGTCTTGTATTGACTTGCCTCTAGCAGCCTCGCAAATCACAACTCCTTGCCACCCAAGAGAATGCTTTCCAAGAATCAACAGACATTTGAGTTGATCATACATTCTGATTGCTCCCCATTTAGGTTTGGCCTTGGAAACACCCCTGCCTCTCACCTGGTCACCATTCATGATATCCATGGTGATCGTCGTCATAGCGTTGGTGATCGTCTTCCTCCTGGGTATTTTCTGCATCGCCTGCTGCGTCCCTAAGAAGGAGGAGCGATACGGTCAAGGAGCAGATGCAGATGGCTCCCTGTCCAACCTGAAGTACCTGAACAAAGCCTACGAAGAGGAGTATACCAAGCGCAGATCGGTCGGAATCCATCAGTTGGGCAAACGCCAAACCTCTCCTAGCAGAGCCTCCACGGCAACAGGATACATCACCATGTCAACAGCAGGCAGCAGCAGCATTAACAACCGTAACCATGTCGACATGGTCTCCATCGACTCTGAGGATTACCACCACGACGCTCACGGCAAGACAGGGCACTTTAACCATGGCAACACCATCGCCAGAGACTCTGGAATTGCCTATGGTCGTGCCACCACTGCCACGCTTACAAAGAGTGGGGACGGGTTCAACTCCCCAACTCAGCAAAGGTCGGGCTCAGGTCGTCAGAGAAGAGCTGAGCTGATAGATACAGGACTGTGAATTGACAGACGATGGACGTTGACGTCCTGTCAAGCTTTTTCATTTAAGCAAAATTTAAAGAGCCTTTTGGCAATTGCCATTTTTACGCAGTCTTTCTAGGATAATTTGAAAAATGGGATTTTTTAGTCTTGAAAAGTTCTTCCTGATGATATACGGCAGTGAATGATTAAATGCTTCTGAATGACGCCCCCAGCCTGGCAAAGACTAATCAACAATTTGGGAAGGCCACCATCTGATGGCTGGATAGCTCTGATGATAAGAACGCTGGTATGCAAAACCAGGTATCAGGTTCAACTACTGGTCTAGTCAAAGTTTTCTTTGCCATTTTTCAAATTTTTTTTTAAACAAATTTGTAAAAAATCTGTACAAAATAAGGACAAAAAAAAAACTGTTAGCACATTTCTCTATGGGTAATCTAGAATTTTATTCCGTCTGATTTCTCACAGCAAATTTCAAGTGTTGGAAAGTTATCAAAAATCTCTATTTTCTTGCTTATAAAAACTGGCAATGTAAAGTCATGCCGTATCATTGTTAGTTACATTCATAAGACAAATCACTGAATGAGCACAAAATAAAACATGATTGATTGCTAAGGGCATACCATTACTTAATCTTCAAGTAATAGTATTACCCGCTTTTAACATCTTTTTTTAAGGAAACATTCAAAGTAGTTTCTCTGTTTGTTTTTCACGTGATTAGCAATGGTTAAAACAAAGACGAATGTTTGATACTGATATGAAATGACAACTGATTCTGATTTTTTTGTAGAGCTCATTATCCTAAACATTGGCATGATTTCAATGCATCATCACTGGATGGGAATGCCATAAGAAACCAGGTTATAACCTGTTTGTAAATACTCTTACTTGAGTTCTGTATAGAATTTGGTCAAGATCCCAAACCAAGGCTAGGGGTCTTTATCCAGCAGCAGAAATACTGCTTGGAATGTCCACATTTCTGTCTTCACGAAACTTCACTTCAACTTGGTCAAACACATCATTAAATTTACCCATGCAACACTCTAGTGCAGCACTTTTTAGAAAGTATTTGTCCAAATATGAGATGGAATTGAATTACTTTTCAATCTTAAGGGTAAGATGATGAAATTGTATATATGGTATATTTCTTCAACATTTTGGGGGTATAAGATCTACCCTCATTAGTCTAGTTTTACGAATTGAAGAATTTCAGGAATTTTTTCTCCTTTTTTTTGGCTTTTTCATATCAATAAACAAATCTTAAAGCTGGATTATTTTTCTCCAATGAAGTGTTCATCCCAATTCCACAAACCAAAGAAAAATGAGCTGAATTCAAGAGACCAAAGGTAAAATATACAAATGCCTTTTAAATTTCTTTTTTTTATCTAGCATGATTTTTAAATGAAAAATATTCAAGTGCATGTGATTAAGTTGAATTAAATTTTTATCCAAACCCTACCTTCCCTCTTTGCTGTTAATTTGTCAGATTTGGGTTAGATATAGATTAGATGAGGTTTGAAGTTTTGCCAGTAAAAGCTTTGCAGTAACACCGTGGACAATATCTTTGTGAAAGCGAGTGTGGATCTAAGAGCCGGTAACTCCTGGTGAGATGGGACGGTTAGTATGGCAAGAGGTTTACAAGGACACCATGTGCATAGAATGGGGTTTTTTTGTGAGTAAATTTGCCTCTGACAGAAGAAATTTACTCAACATTTCAGACAGCAAGAGATTAATGCACGTGAGGAGTTAACATCTCCGCATGTCAAGAATGTTAAGGTAACAAAAATACCTTCCCCAAATAATGAAAAAGACATTCTCTCTAAATTCAGTAACAGTAAAAGCAAATCTTGCATCAACGCGTATCTAAATATAAATAATGACTGTTGACATGCTGTCTTGCTGAATTTAGAGATTCTTTGTCCAGCCCTGAACTTGAGAGGGTAAGAATAATGTCTCACAAGTCCACCCTTAAAAAAGTCATGACATGAGAAAAGAAATGAAGGTGCCTTTAGTCTTTACCAAACTGGAGATAAACAATTCGGCAGCACAATGAGAAATTTCAAAAAAATTGAGAAAACAAAACGAGAAAAAGAGCTAAGGACAAAACAAGACCAGTTGGCACAAATGTTGAAACAAAGCCTAAAAATTGAACTCCCCAAAAAGATTGACAGTTTGACACTGGTGAGGTTACTCCACCCCTTCCTTGGCTACAGGGAACGGTTTGGAGACAGGTAAGATACCAGAATCCTTGATAACACATTCCTTCTCAGGCTTGCTGTTCTTCACCTTGGTCCTCTCCACTTCCCTGACAACATCCTGCAAACGGGACAGGGGTAAGCAAGAACAGAAATATGATTCAATAGAAATGAAGGGGTTGTTCATCGCGGTGGTGCAGATAAGTGGAAAGGGTGATCAAAGTCACGCGATGTGTCGTTGCTGGTGGCGACGTTTCGGTTGCTAACTGCGAACCTTCATCATTGCCCGATGAAGGTTCGCAGTTAGCAACCGAAACGTCGCCACCAGCAACGACACATCGCGTGACTTTGATCACCCTTTCCACTAAGGAATATGATTACTCAACGACATCAAATTCTCATGATTAGGGACACTTTCATTTGGCATTAGAACAAAGTGAATACCACTATTCTTATCATAACTTAAATTTGTTTTATGCGAGTGTAAAAATAGCCTTCTTAGTCTGATTACAGATCACACTTGAAGACTAACCAGTAGCAACTTCTTCATCAGATTAAGTAGTTGGTACTTTTTCACTAGTGCTATCCCTGATTTAGATCAGCTTTGAAGGTTCCCATGGTGGAATCACAACTTGGAAAGTTTGCAGTGACATCATGTAAGTACTGCTGTAAGAGATGATTTACTTGGTGTCATCACAAACTCTACAAACAAAATCATCCTTACGTTGATAGCATTCATCAAGAAAAAAGCGGGGGAGGGGGGGGGGGCAGGAGAATCTGACTTACCATGCCCTTGAGAACCTTGCCAAAGACAACGTGTTTCCCATCCAGCCAGGTGGTCTTGACAGTGGTGAGAAAGAACTGAGAGCCATTGGTGTCCTTGCCGGCATTAGCCATGCTCAGCCATCCGGCACCGTAGTGCTTCAGCTTGAAGTTCTCATCCTTGAACTGGCTGCCGTAAATGCTCTCGCCTGGGTTTCGTCGTGGAATGAAAAAAGAGTTCAAGATAATAATATTATTGCCAAGCTGACTTACAAGTAAGAAATCTCTTGCTATAGTTAGCCCTCTGTTTGAAAAGGAGTCCTGGAAACTAAGGAAGTTAGGGAAGGGAAGGGATGGGAAGGGAAGGGAAGGGAAGGGAAGGAAAGGGAAGGAAAGGGAAGGGAAGGGAAGGGAAGGGAAGGGGGAAGGGAAGGGAAGGGAAGGGAAGGGAAGGGAAGGGAAGGGAAGGGAAGGGAAGGGAAGGGAAGGGAAGGGAAGGGAAGGGAAGGGAAGGGAAGGGAAGGGAAGGGAAGGGAAGGGAAGGGAAGGGAAGGGAAGGGAAGGGAAGGGAAGGGAAGGGAAGGGAAGGGAAGGGAAGGGAAGGGAAGGGAAGGGAAGGGAAGGGAAGGGAAGGGAAGGGAAGGGAAGGGAAGGGAAGGGAAGGGAAGGGAAGGGAAGGGAGGAGAGGGGAAGTCAGGGCAAGTCAAGGCAATCCATTCATCACTTACCTCCAGTGCCATCTCCGTTGGTGAAATCACCACCTTGGATCATGAAATCTTTGATGACACGATGAAATTTGCTGCCCTTGTACCCCTTGGTAAGAGACACACCCTGTGCAAATTAAAAAGAATAAAAAGAAATAAGGACAAATAAATAAAATATTGAGTATGTCCTTGGTCAGTATGTTACTGCTTATCCAATTAGTTGCAAAGTATGTTTCTTTCTATCCTGGTGAAAACTCACCTTTGAAATTATTGAGTGGTTGGATGTCGGCGAATAATATTTGATTTAAACTTAGGGAATGTAAGGATAAAGTCGGGCTGGTTTACAAAGCTACGTTACAATTCCAATCGTTGTGTTGTTCGTAGATTGGTGTCCCAAACTTAGACTCAAGAAATGTCTTATTTACCTCGGGCTTTTCGTTGTGGATGTTGGCCAAGGTGACAAAGTTCTTGACCGTCTTGGGGACTGTCTTGCCAAACAGTCCGATCTCAATGCGTCCAATTTCCTCGCCGCCAATGGCAATATCAAAGAAGACCTGTGGAATGAATCATGAGCACTGACTGCTTATGATGACACAAATGATCATGTACGTACTACATAAATGCCCGATATCAGAAATGTACGAGTAACATCAGAAATGAAAATAGCATCAATCAAAAATAATTACATATACAAAAATGTAGCAAACTGCTTACAGACTAAAAAGTAAAACAAGACATTTTAAGTGTTCGTCACAGGGATGAACCCAGAGCTGTTCCGAATCAAAATGAAAATCTCAACAATTCAGAGGGCCTGACTTTTCGATCCTAGCAGGTCCGAACACAATTAGCACTAAAAATACTAGCACTTGTCTTGTAGTAAGTATAACCATAACTGATGATAATTCAGTTAGTTGTGGTAACCGTAAACCAGGCTCATCCTCCTGAGGGTCGGAGACCTGAGGGAGGATGAGGGTTACGACTTTCGGTTGCTGCAACTATAAATACAGTAACTTTCTAAACGGCAGAATGATGGGGGGAAAAAATGCGTTGACTCAATTTTGACCTGAAAATGCTGAATATATAATATTAATAATAATAACAACACAAATAACATTTTTATTGTTTTAATATTTTTAACAACAGTGCTAGTCCGAGTAACTTGGACCCTTACAATCGCCCTTTTTTATTTTGAGGGATTCGCCCGACTCCCTCAAAATTTAAAAAAGGGCGATTGTAAGGATCCAAGTAAGTATGACCATGGAGGTAGAGGAGGGAGTATGACCATGGAGGAAGGAAAATAGCCTCCATGCTATGAATACAACACGTACAACACTAACACTGTAACAGTGCTACTGCTACTGCTACTGCTAGGTACTAGACTAATTCTATGAATTGAAGATTACATTTCTAAAAACCAATTTAACACCAATTTTGTGTCAAACTTTGAGCTTGATCAAATTTCAAAATCACCCGAATGCTTTACCAATACCAGATGGCAGATGGTAGAGAGACCCCCCCCCCCCACCCTTATCCCACTGTCCCAGTTGAGTTGGCACGACAGAGCCGGACAAGTTGAAGTTGAAATCACCAAAAAATCGTCAGAAGATTCCAACTTACGATGTCGGTAACTTTTGGTCCCAACTTCTTCTCAGCGACGGTCGGCTGCGGCAGCAGTAGATAGACTAGAGCTACCAGCGCCAGCGACGTGATCATGATCACCTTCATGTTTTTGATGATGAAGTGCAACATGTACGACGGGATTGTCTAGAGTACTGCACGTCCGTGCAGTCCGATCGGGACAAGGTACAGTAATTCCAGTTTTTTGGGCAAGGGGACGTAGCAATTAATCTTTCTTGCACCGGCCACGTCGGCTAAACAGTGCGCGTCACCCAGACGTCATTAATACTATTCATTATGCTTTATTCTATTAGCACCATACTATTTTGAGTGTTGAAGAGGCCCTTTAACTCAATAAGAATTTTCCTCAAATTTACCTCGTACAAGTAATGTATTTTCAAACTTGGTTTAAGAGTAATAACAAGCTATTAGTGCTTTTATTTGTTGCAAAATATAGTAAATAAAAAGGAAATTTTTATTTTTTAAATATGTTAAAGAATAAAAGTTGCTGATAAATTTTGATTTTAATAATATTTTTATAATATTTTGGAAAAATATGAGTAAGCTGAGAGGCGTTTCTGTTTATATTATGATCATTAGGCATGCAATGTATTGACACGTGTCCGCAGTGGATACATTGGTTGGAGAGTCACGTCCCAGTCACCTGGCTATGGCTTCAATTTGCACATAAGTCTATGGAATAACAAGTAGCCGCTAACCAGAGGCTTAAGCCTGTTTCCATGGACAATCTTGCGATGATGTCATTAAAAATGCCGGGGCTGTGACAGCGGTACTTTCATCGATTTTTGAAGACCGAAGAGCCTCCAAAAATAAGCTATTTTCGATTTTACACCAAGATACATGTAGTTGTAGTCATTGTACTTTTTTTTACATGCGGTGCATTTGAACCATGATTTAAACATAGATGATTTCCTTGCTCATTGTGAAAATCAGAGAAAATTAGGGATTTTTCACCATAAAAACGAACGCAAGAATCCCCCAATACCCGTACCTGATAGCCACTTCAACCGTTTGCAGCAAATAAAACAAGTTTCAAGGGTATTTTCTTCTTCTATGTCGAACTGACTTTAAACATGCTTAGAATTAAATAAGTTATAGCAATTTTATAGGCCTTAAAAAATATCAGGGCCTTTAGATTTTTTAGGAAGGCCTACTGTTCCCCTCACAGGAATTCGTAAATAAAAGGATAAAATACAAAACAAAAAACGAAATCCTACGACTTTGCTGGGACCGCGAACGAAACCCTATCAGACAGCGGTTCCCTTTAATCTCTATGTTTCCATAAAACCTTTGGCTCAGTACACATTAATGCAATATTAATATACTACAGTATACCATAGGCCTACAATGCACTACGGCAATGCATTACGTCATTTCAAGTCACCGACAGAATCCCTCCTATTGATATTCAAATGAGAACCGCCAAGGTCTCGTCCAATGAAATCGGTCGAAACATCTGACCATTGAAAGAGCGTCTTTGTGTTTTGGCGGGCACGGCCAAAAAATGTGTTGCGCACAGCTCACGTATATTCCAATATGGCTGCTTGACTTGTGAACATTTCGCTCGCACATTAGCGACAAATTGTCGTCTTTTTTAACGCTTCGTGGAGGAATTTCTTGGCATGCCGCGACTGAAAGGCCCCCGGAACAATTTCTCCATCATTTCATCGAGCTGTGGACCTGCATAATTCGTAAATACGGCTGCAAATCAGGCACTTATTTTCCATGTGCTTGTAGCGTTTGTCGGATTTGTCGATTTTGGGGACTGCATACATTTATCATTATCGTCTGCCGGCTGACTGGTCGGGTTTTTCACCGGCGGCCGGTGCTTCGAGGGAATTCTGGAACTTTCTGCCAGCTCAACAACGACTGGGAGGACAAGCTGAAGACAACGGGACTCAAAACTGACTTTCCTCGACCTCTGAACTGTCAGAACATTGTACCGTGAATCTTCGGGGCCCTTGCGCCGGGCAAATGCGCGTTTGCCCGGGCGGGTTTGGGCCCAAGCGTCGGTCTCGCATCCCGTGCCGCGTTCTGGATTCCGGACGGAGACCGGGAGGCTTCCGTCAAGGAACTCCTGCGGACCGTCCCTCGAACTACTACAAACGGGGCAACTTCACTATCAAGGTATTTTTCTTCTGGAGCAACGGACCGAGAAACTCAAGAACTGCAGCGAGTGCTGTCACGGTGTTTCTGCCGTGGAACTTCGGCCGAGTGTCGGACAATTTCCGACGCGAGTTTTTCTTCGGACAAGATGGAGCCCAAGAGAAGTGGTATTGTATTGGTAAGTCACGGGCAATGTGACGAGCCAAGAGGTTAGTGAACTTATTTGTTAAAAAAATCCAGTGAAATCTTGGGTAATTCGGAACCCAATTCTACCAAAAATTCGAGCGAAAAAAATAATTCGCGTTTCTGAGCTGCCAGTTTACCGACCCACAAAACTTGTCGCGTACGGCCCCACCGCCGTTTCTCATAAAGATGAAAAAGGGAAGAATTTTCACAGTTTGGGGAAGGAAAACGCAACAAAATAATTGTCTGAAGACAGCGAATTAAATTCTATGAAAAATAATGATAACCTAAAACCGGGTTTTCAGAATGTGTCATGTTCAAAATCTGTCTGAAAAATATCGTCCTTCGTGTGGGCTATTTTTGGAAACCTTGTTGTTTTGCAGCAGTGTTTTGCATTGCATTGGTTCGGCTCATGTGCATGTATATAGAGCATGTGGTCGTCAAGCCGCCATTACAGTCTAGCCCGTATTAACATTGCATTGCATTGCATTGCTCGGTAACTTGTTCTCACTCGAACATTCCTTACATTGTGTTCTGAGACTGTTAATTTGCATAAATGCCACGCGCACATAAAGTGGGCGTGGCTTAGGCCGGCTCGGCACGTGCCTGCAAGCACGCGTCGCTCACGTGTGTCTTGTGTATGTGTAACATTAATGGTTGAGCCCAAGTGGGCTTGGTTATAGTGTATAATGCTTGGCAAGAGATTCGTTTAATTTGCATAAGAAAAGGTTTGAGTGAAAGGCAAAAATGCGGCCAGGTGAATATAGGTCGCCGGGCAATAACAAACCAAGGCCTAGAGATAGACAAGTCCAGACAAGTAACCATGGGAACGTGAAGTTAGCGAGGGGCTCTTATAATTGTATAATATTGACAAAATAATTGGTTAGAGTAAAAGGCAAAAATAGCGGCCAGGTGCTGAGGGGTTACAGGGCAAAAATAGACCAGGTACAGACAGGTAGTCATGGAAACCACAGTCACTATGACCTTATGACCTTATACTACTGGTGTAGTATAGAGGGTTAATCATTCTACGGGTGCTATAGGGCCTAGATTTTTTTTTTTTACTTTTAAACATCTACACAAACATAATAAATAAAACATGACAAAAATACAGAACATCTAGGAGCCTGCTTCAACGCTTCGGACAGTGAACTATGAACTCTCTTCTCAGAGCTACTTCCATCTCCAACAAGTGACTCTCTCCGCCGTCCATTATTTTTGAATTAAACTCCAAGACTCTTGATTTACTTATCACCGAGCTACTACTCCGAGGCCCTTCATATTTGGTAATTCACAGTCAGCTCATCGGAACTGCAAAACCGGACAAGCGGCATCTTCTAGAAATCCACCGCCTACTCGGAGGAGAGAAACTTCCTTCATCTTCTGGATCATCGCTTGAGCTTCAAGAACGAAACTTCAAGGGCTACTCTCCAAGGAGCCAGCACGACCAAGAAACACCTGCATCTTATGGAACCATCTTTAACCCTCCATGGACTTGAACTTGAGCTTTTGCTTCAGCAAATATCGGATGAACTCTGAACTTTGAAATGCCTACATTTACACATACATAATACTCACACATGTTCATAATATCTGACTCCCAATTAAATGTTTACCCATGGGGTTGGGCTTTCGTTTATAAGGCTAGGAACAAAATCATATTATGTAACAATGATACGTTGTTACATTTATAATATTAGAAACTTTGTGAAACCTGTCTGGTCATTTTATAAGTGCACCTGGTCCGCTAAATATTTTTACTTTTGATTTGTTTATCTTGATGGAACAACCGCGTGCCCTCTTACGGGTGGGTTGATAACAAATCTGGTTTATCTGAATAGAGCAACCGCGTACCCTTTTTGGGGTGGGTTGTTGAAGAAAGTTGGTAATAATATTAATAGATCAACCATGAGCCCTTTTTGGGGTGGGTTGTTAAAGAAATTTGCTAATATTGATAGATCAACCATGAGCCCTTTTTGGGGTGGGTTGATAAAGAAAGTTGGTAATAATATTAATACAACAACCATGAGCCCTTTTTGGGGTGGGTTGATAAAGAAAGTTGGTAATAATATTAATACAACAACCATGAGCCCTTTTTGGGGTGGGTTGATAAAGAAAGTTGGTAATAATATTAATACAACAACCATGAGCCCTTTTTGGGGTGGGTTGATAAAGAAATTTGCTAATATTAATAGAACAACCATGAGCCCTTTTTGGGGTGGGTTGATAAAGAAAGTTGGTAATAATATTAATAGATCAACCATGAGCCCTTTTTGGGGTGGGTTGATAAAGAAAGTTAGTAATAATATTAATAGAACAACCACGCGCCCAAAAGGGTGGGTTGAATACTGTAATCTGAATGGAACAACCGTGCGCCCTTTATATGGGTGGGTTGATGAAAAGTTAATCTTAGTTTTGGGTGGTCAGAAGTGATCAACACAGCGCCCTCTAGGGGTGGGTTGATCACTGTATGGCGTTTGTGTTGTTACCAACACCGACGACTCCTCAAATACAAATCACAGTTTACTCAAGATTTAGAGGGTGGAATTTTATACTAAATACATTAACTACACAATATGTAAGCAAACCAAAAAGCATCACAATTAGGTCTATCAATTCCTTGGACACGGGCATTGACTGAAATGACTTTGTTTTAAATTTGTGAACTGAATAATGCAACTGGCCATCGTAATGATTATCTACTTCTACTCTTGTCTTGGCTTCACAAGAACTTCACATCAACTAACCGGGAAAATCTCCCCTCCTCTCCACAATCGATTCTTTCAACGACTCTGCTGTGACTTCAAGAACCAGCAACTTTTCACTTCTCTATCGATGGTCTCCTTCAATCAAGACACGCGCTCTGTCTTCAAGACTCGCCAGGAACCACCTGTTGCATCATTGCCCTCTTAGAACACTTGCCCTCTTTAATCATTATATTCATTGTAAATATTGTAATCATGTGATTTTAAAGGGCGCTTATACATGTCTTGTTAATATGAAAGAAATGATGAAAAGAAGTCATATTAAATTTTAGTCATCAAATTTTATGTAGAAAGTTATACAGATAATTCTCGGGTTTAAGTCCCGATCCAGTCAAGGTAATCTTTGTCATTTTCAAAACAGATATTTCGACCTTGGGAAAGATCCCGCTTTTATTGAACTTTCAGGCCTTCTAACTCTTTAAAATTATCAAATTTCAGGTCAATTAAGTCAGTACAGAGCTTCACACCTTTTGTTTCACTTTGAGAAAAATAATCATGCCACTCTCCATAAACTCGACATAGCGCCCTCTATAGTCCATGAATAATTGTAATAGTTATTATGTTTATTATGCCATGCGTTTACTGCAGCAAAGCTTCGCGCGTGCATGAGTGATATGTTTCAAAGGATGAATTGAATGATTGTGCGAACTTAACTAAAGATGCACCCAGTAAATCAATTTATTTATTTTATTAATCTATGATGTAAAAATTAATACGAAGCTGCGCCATAAAGACATGGGGAAACAAAGTTCGCCTCTCACTTCTGCATCACCCTTAGTTCGGATTATCAGCCATCCGCATGCATCATTTTACGAACGACATGACGTACGTACAATGACACATCGCATGACTTTAATCTGTAAAATATTATATCCACTGTGTACGATACACCGGTACACACTTGCATAGCCCGCACGTACGTACGGACAGACATACGACTGACTTAACTGACTGAACCGTCCGTACGTATGACTTGGCTAAAGCATAGGTTAAAACATATTCATGGGGTGCAGAAGTGAAGGGGAATTTTTGTTTCGTTATGTCTCTGGCAAAGCTTTGAAAATTCACGCAAAGAAACTGAAATCCAAAGGCAAAATCTATTAAGATTGTCCATGCTAATGACACAGACAGAATTGAAACAGTTCAATTTCGTCCATGTGGGGAAGAATTTCTTCCTGTTTTGGGGTTAAAAAAATACTTGTAACAAACATTACCGGGTGCTTCTTTACGTTGAGTTTCAGTTTAGAAAGCTAGGGTTATAGTACTAGTGCCCCCCCCCCAAAAAAAAGGGGACATAAACATGGAAACTAGTGATTCACATTTCCCTTGAATTTCATTTATAATCTTCTGCCGGGCACCAAGGTGTGAAAGAAGAGTGTGTGCTGAGTTGTAAGGCAAAGCGTTCAAGCAGCGAGCGATAGGCTCATTAGGCTGGCAGGGTGGGGAGTCATGAGGCGTATCTAAGGGCAATGGCTCCCAACGATTGGTTTGACAGCGATTGGAACTTCTTTTCCACACATTTGAAACCTCATTTACAAATGACATACTCATAGACAATTTAGTATGATCAAAATTTATGAAATTGTCCATTTAGGATGGAACCGAAGGAAGTGTCAAATCTTGAGCCAATTAAGTTTCCCATAAATTATCACTAATGAAAATGGCTGATAAACACTTCTCAAAAGAATGATTCAAAACTCTTTTTAAAATCTTTTTCAAGGGACGTCCTTGACACGTCACATTGCCATGCCTTAGATACGCCACTGACCGACGTCTTAAATAATTATTTGCTTAATTAATTATCATAATGATTCATCTGATTCTGGCCTGATTCTACGTACAATCTGCAACGCAGTCTGCAAATATTCCAACATTGGGAAACTCGGTGGATCGCCAGCTGTGATCTACAATGCTTCAACTTCGCTTGGATACCATGGCAACTGGATCTCCTTGGATTCAAGACATCAACCTTGATTATCGCCTTGGAGACGGCATCTGCATTTATGGAGAACCTTGAACTCTGTATCGCTGAACTTCTTTGAAATCTTGTAGACCGTCATATTTCAACAAACATGATATTCTCTTACATTCATTTTCACAATATTTCTCATGCAATTATTTTTTTTAATGTTTTTTATTTCTATTTATCAGGGCTAGGCACAAAATCACAACAATGTATCAGAGCCTGGTACATTACTTGAAATTTCCAATGAGGTCAAAGTTCAATTGTTACCTCATTCCTGGCCATTTTTGTTTACTTTTTAATTACCGGGTCTGCTCTTGAAATCGATCAATGCCTTTAAGATCTATAATTGTATTTATGTATGCAGAATGTGTCATGGTGTACATGTGATAAATAAATATGTCACATGGTGTGTAGCTTTTTTAATGGAATTATTTGTTTATTGTATAACCAATTCCTCTAATCTCATTCAATCAGCCACACGCCCTCTATATGGGTGGGTTGATTTTCTGCTAATCTCATTAATCAGCCACTTGCCCTCTATATGGGTGGGTTGATTTTCTGCTAATCTCATTAATCAGCCACATGCCCTCCATATGGGTGGGTTGATTCTCTGCTAATCTCATTAATCAGCCACTTGCCCTCTATTCGGGTGGGTTGATTTTCTGCTAATCTCATTAATCAGCCACATGCCCTCCATATGGGTGGGTTGATTCTCTGCTAATCTCATTAATCAGCCACTTGCCCTCTATATGGGTGGGTTGATTTTCTTCTAATCTCATTAATCAGCCACATGCCCTCCATATGGGTGGGTTGATTTTCTGCTAATCTCATTAAATCAGCCATACGCCCTCGATATGGGTGGGTTGATTTTCTGCTAATCTCATTAATCAGCCACACGCCCTCTATATGGGTGGGTTGATTCTCTGCTAATCTCATTCAATCAGCCACACGCCCTCTATATGGGTGGGTTGATCAAACTCATGGCCAGGTGTAACACGACCCGTATGGTTTTAGAGGGAGGGGGGCTTGTCGCTATTTTTTTTCAAAGAAATACTGAACACATAAAAACACAACAATCATAAAACAGACATAAGATTACATCATGTAAGAGCAAGCTTGGATGCAGAGATGAACATTATTATGAATTCACCTGAGACTTCAAACCATTCTCCTGTGACTTCAAGAACATTCTCCTAAGACTTCAAGAACATTCTCCTGAGACTTCAAGAACATTCTCCTAAGACTTCAGGAACATTCTCCTCAGACTTCAAGAACATTCTCCTAAGACTTCAAGAACATTCTCCTGATACTTCAAGAACATTCTCCCGATACTTCAAGAACATTCTTCCGATACTTAAAGAACATTCTCCTAAGACTTCAAGAACATTCTTCTAAGACTTCAAGAACATTCTCCCGAGACTTCAAGAACATTCTCCCGAGACTTCAAGACCATTCTCCTGAGACTTCAAGAACATTCTCCCGAGACTTCAAGACCATTCTCCTGATACTTCAAGAACATTCTCCTAAGACTTCAAGAACATTCTCCTAAGACTTCAAGAACATTCTCCTCAGACTTCAAGAACATTCTCCCGAGACTTCAAGACCATTCTCCTGATACTTCAAGAACATTCTCCTGAGACTTCAAGAACATTCTCCTCAGACTTGTAGAACATTCTCCTGATACTTCAAGAACATTCTCCTAAGACTTCAAGACCATTCTCCTGAGACTTCAAGAACATTCTCCCGAGACTTCAAGACCATTCTCCTGATACTTCAAGAACATTCTCCTAAGACTTCAAGAACATTCTCCTAAGACTTCAAGAACATTCTCCTCAGACTTCAAGAACATTCTCCCGAGACTTCAAGACCATTCTCCTGATACTTCAAGAACATTCTCCTGAGACTTCAAGAACATTCTCCTCAGACTTGTAGAACATTCTCCTGATACTTCAAGAACATTCTCCTAAGACTTCAAGACCATTCTCCTGAGACTTCAAGAACATTCTCCCGAGACTTCAAGACCATTCTCCTGATACTTCAAGAACATTCTCCTAAGACTTCAAGAACATTCTCCTAAGACTTCAAGAACATTCTCCTCAGACTTCAAAAACATTCTCCTAAGACTTTAAGAACATTCTCCCAAGACTTCAAGAACATTCTCCTCCGACTTCAAGAACATTCTCCTAAGACTTCAAGAACATTCTCCTCAGACTTCAAGAACATTCTCCTCCGACTTCAAGAACATTCTCCTAAGACTTCAAGAACATTCTCCTCCGACTTCAAGAACATTCTCCTCAGACTTCAAGAACATTCTCCTCCGACTTCAAGAACATTCTCCTAAGACTTCAAGAACATTCTCCTAAGACTTCAAGAACATTCTCCTCCGACTTCAAGAACATTCTCCTAAGACTTCAAGAACATTCTCCTCCGACTTCAAGAACATTCTCCTAAGACTTCAAGAACATTCTCCTCCGACTTCAAGAACATTCTCCTAAGACTTCAAGAACATTCTCCCGAGACTTCAAGAACATTCTCCTCAGACTTCAAGAACATTCTCCTACGTCATCAAAGACATTCTCCTGCTCTTCAATACTGAGGGGTCACCTTCAATCAACCCAAGACAACCTCTTGTGCCCTTTATCCTCTTGAGATTTCGACGAGTGTATTAGATAATAGGTTAGATATTATTAGGCTTGAGAGGTTGTAATCTGTGCCATGTTGTGGAGGTTCAAATTAATTAAAAGTCACTCCAGCAAAGATAGTTGACTATTTGGGAAGGCCGCCACCTTAGGGCTATGGCTCAATATTTAAGGTGGTGGAGCGCTGGTACTTAAGACCAGTGACCTTGGTTCAAATCCCGGTCCAGTCAAACTTCTTTGCTATTTGCAAGATTTAATAATTCATGACACTCGTGTTATTACCCAAAAGAGGCAAAGCTACCGAACCTTTGTTTTTGACTAATTGCTACCATCCTCAGAAATATGGCATTGTTACAACCTCGACGGTCTATGAATATTAATTAAGTAATAATTAGTATGCCAGGCTTTGCCAAAGCATCGCGCGCGTATCTGAGTGAAAGTGAATGATTGGTGGATGTGAATGGTGTGTGAACTTAACTAAGGATGCACCAAGCTGACTATGCTTCCACAGAAAGAAATAATAAACTTTTCTATCATTATCAACGGATTTTATCGGAACATGGGGGAAATTCGCATCTCATTTCTGCTAGCCTCTTAGTACGGATTACAAGATTTCCCTAATCCCAAAGGAATTTTGCGTACGCAGAAGTCCTACAAACCTAGTACATAGTACGTGCGTACGCCTGTGCGTATTTACGTACGACATATGCCGTACGATTTAGTACGGCTTGGTGTACTGGTTAACCTTGAACTTAACCCTTAACCATAGATTAAAACATTTATACACAGCACACAACATGATTAAAATCCATTCCTAAAAAATGACTAAAAATCAATCTAAATCGAGATCTCATAACCCGTACGTTGAGAGGTGAACAGAAATGGGTGGGGCTAAACCAAAATCAACTTTGAAAGAAAAATCCTGTCACCCACATTTCGTCGCATCCTTAGTCAAGTTGTTAGGA
This sequence comes from Luidia sarsii, assembly GCA_949987565.1. Taxonomy (NCBI): domain Eukaryota; kingdom Metazoa; phylum Echinodermata; class Asteroidea; order Paxillosida; family Luidiidae; genus Luidia; species Luidia sarsii. Next base: position 781,092 of record OX465108.1, on the reverse strand, counting down.
TTAGAAGGCAGGGGGGGGTAGATAAATAATTAAGTGGATTGGGTTTATATAGAAAGTATTGAATGTGTGAATGTGACCGACCCCTTGGCGATAAGAGCAACAGCGACTGTAATCTTGCAATTCCTTCAGGCAGCGAGCTATAAAATGGCATTCGAATGCGGGCAATGTATTATTCTGTCCTTCATCCAAACTTATTTTGGTTGAATATTGTATTAAAGTTATCTTAAGAGCCATGTTTACATGAGGTAATTTTCTGCAGGGAAATTAGAGGCAACCAATAGCATGTAAAAGAATCACTTGAGTAAACCCAAGGAATATTTTTCTGTCTGAAGATATCTCAAAATTCCTCAGAAAATGATCTGATTTGGACAAAGTTCACTCAAACGATGCAAATTTAAATAATCTGAAATTGAAAAGGGGTGCCTGATTTAGGAAAGACAATGAATTTCCTTTCTCGAAGATTGCCAGGGTCCGAATGCTTGAAATTGCCTCATGCAAAACGTGTTTTAGTAAAACGTTGGAGAGACAAGACCCTGTAAACTGTCTTCAAATGAGTTTGCAGTTCCGTCGGGAAAGAGGACAAGAGTACAAGTACAAGGAGACCAAAGTGTGATCTTCGGATTGGATTTACTTCAAGCCTGTGATACCATGGTGATACCAAGGAACAGTCGAGCCATCTTACTCAAGGGAATGGATATTGACGTCACAAAGAACTCGTCGCCCGTCAACACTGTCGCACACAAAAACTGTCTCCTAATTTCATAATATTCAAACACTATAAACTTAATTTGGGGTTACTTTTTTTAAGGTTAAGGAGTTCAGGATTTGGGTTTAAGGTTGGGTTTAAAATTAAGGTTTGGTTTAGGGTTAGAGTAAGTTATCATTAGAGTTAGAGTAAGTTGAATAAATTACTAAGACTCCAAGACTGCAAGGCTCCGAGGTTCCATTCCTCAAGCTTCAAGACTCCCCTCCTCAAGGCTCCACTCTTCCAGGTGGCAAGACTCCAAGTTACCAAGGCTCCAAGCTTCAAGTCTCCAAGTCCACCAGGCTCCACGGCTTCAAGATTGCAAGGCTCCACTGCAGCAAGCTTCAAGGCTCAAGGCTCAAGATAAAGGTTTGGTTTCTTTATTAGTATAGAACTGAATAAAAAGGAGTAAAAAAAAACATTTTCCAAAATTTAATTTAAAAAATACCCCGTCCCCCGGAAGACTATCGGAAATCTATCTGATCGCCTAAGATCGACCCGCTCGCTAGAATTCGACACACAAATTACCCGATTGCCATCCATCGAACCAATTGCCGTAAATTGTTCCGAAACCGATCCACTCCCTCAAATGACACAAAATGGACTCAAAATTGACCCACTTTACCTAATCGATCGCTCGCAAACAATTATTACGAAATCGGCCTGCTTGAAAAAGTCAACCCTCTCGCCGAAAATCGTCATCAAATTGACCTGCTTGGCCGCAATTGTCGCCAAATCGATCGGTCGCCGAAAATCGGCCAGCTCGTCAAAAATCGATCGCTCTCTAAAAATCGACTTGCTCTCCGAAAACCCATCTGCTGGTCCAAAATCGTCAAAAATTGATCGCTCGTCAAAAATTGATCGCTCGTCAAAAATGGGCCCGCTCGTCAAAAATGGGCCTGCTCGCCAAAAATCCACCCCCCTCTCCGAAAATCAGCAGAAATTGACTCGCTCTACGAAAAACGACAAAACCATCCCGCTCATCAAAAATCGACCCGCTCGTCAAAAATTAGCCTGCTCGTCAAAAACTCGACCGCTCGTCAAAAATCACCCCGCTTGTCAAAAATCGATCACTCGTCAAAACTGGGCCTGCTCGTCAAAAATCGATCGCTCGTCAAAAATCGGCCAGCTCGTCAAAAATCGATCTGCTCGTCAAAAATCGACTCCCTCTCCGAAAATCAGCAGAAATTGACCCCCTCTACGAAAAACGACATAAAATCAACTTGCTCTCCGAAAAACGATCTGATTGTCCAAAATCGTAACAAAATCGACCTGCTCGTCAAAAACCGTCCCGCTCGTCAAAAATCGATCGTTTGTCAAAAATGGGCCTGCTCGTCAAAAATCGATTGCTCGTCAAAAGTCGACCACTCGTCAAAACTGGGCCTGCTCGTCAAAAATCGATCGCTCGTCAAAAATCAATCGCTCGTCAAAAATCGGCCAGCTCATCGAAAATTGATCTGCTCGTCAAAAATCGACTCCCTCTCCAAAAATCAGCATACATCGACTCGCTCTACGAAAAATGACATGAAATCAACTCGCTCTCCAAAAAACGACTTGCTCTCCGAAAAAAACCCATCTGCTCGTCAAAAATCGGCCAGCTCATCGAAAATCAATTGCTCGTCAAAAATCGACTTGCTCTCCGAAAACCCATCTGCTGGTCCAAAATCGTCAAAAATTGGCCCGCGCGTCAAAAATGGGCCTGCTCGTCAAAAATCGATCCGCTCGCCAAAAATCCACCCCCCTCTCCGAAAATCAGCAGAAATTGACTCGCTCTACGAAAAAGACATAAAATCAACTTGCTCTCCGAAAAACGATCTGATTGTCCAAAATCGTAACAAAATCGACCTGCTCGTCAAAAACCGTCCCGCTCTTCAAAAATCGACCCGCTCTTCAAAAATTGGCACGCTCGTCAAAACTGGGCCTGCTCGTCAAAATTCGATCGCTCATCAAAAATCGATCGCTCGTCAAAAAAAGGCCTGGTCGTCAAAAATCGATCGCTCGTCAAAAATCAATCGCTCGTCAAAAATCGGCCAGCTCATCGAAAATCGATCTGCTCGTCAAAAATCGACTCCCTCTCCAAAAATCAGCATACATCGACTCGCTCTACGAAAAATGACATGAAATCAACTCGCTCTCCAAAAAACGACTTGCTCTCCGAAAACCCATCTGCTGGTCCAAAATCGTCAAAAATTGATCGCTCGTCAAAAATTGGCCCGCTCGTCAAAAAAGGGCCTGCTCGCCAAAAATCAACCCCCCTCTCCGAAAATCAGCAGAAATTGACTCGCTCTACGAAAAACGACAAAATCGACCTGCTCGTCAAAAATCGTCCCGCTCTTCAAAAATCGATCGCTAGTCAAAAATCGACCTGTTCGTCAAAAATCGGCCCGCTCGTCAAAAATCGGTCGCTCGTCAAAAATCGATCGCTTGTCAAAAATGGGACTGCTCGTCAAAAATTGATTGCTCGTCAAAAATCCATCGCTCGTCAAAAATCGATCGCTCGTAAAAAATCGACCTGCTCGTAAAAAAAATCGATCTCTCGTCAAAAATGGGCCTGCTCGTCAAAAATCGGCCTGCTCGTCAAAAATCAATCGCTCGTCAAAAATCGATCGCTCGTCAAAAATCAGACTGCTCATCAAAAATCAGACTGCTCGTCAAAAATCGACCTGCTCGTCAAAAATCGACCTGCTCGTCAAAAATCGACCTGCTCGTCAAAAATCAGACTGCTCGTCAAAAATCAGACTGCTCGTCAAAAATCAGACTGCTCGTCAAAAATCGATCGCTCGTCAAAAATCGATCGCTCGTCAAAAATCGACCTGCTCGTCAAAAATCGACCTGCTCGTCAAAAATCGGCCTGCTCGTCAAAAATCGACCTGCTCGTCAAAAACCATCCCGCTCATCAAAAATCGACCTGCTCGTCAAAAATCGGCCTGCTCGTCAAAAATCGGCCTGCTCGTCAAAAATCGGCCTGCTCGTCAAAAATCGGACTGCTCGTCAAAAATCGATCGCTCGTCAAAAATCGACCTGCTCGTCAAAAATCGGACCCGCTCGTCAAAAATCGGACCTGCTCGTCAAAAATCGGACCTGCTCGTCAAAAATCGGACTGCTCGTCAAAAATCAGACTGCTCGTCAAAAATCGATCGCTCGTCAAAAATCGATCGCTCGTCAAAAATCGACCTGCTCGTCAAAAATCGACCTGCTCGTCAAAAATCAACCTGCTCGTCAAAAATCGGACTGCTCGTCAAAAACCATCCCGCTCATCAAAAATCGACCTGCTCGTCAAAAATCGGCCTGCTCGTCAAAAATCGGCCTGCTCGTCAAAAATCGACCTGCTCGTCAAAAATCAACCTGCTCGTCAAAAATCAACCTGCTCGTCAAAAATTGGACTGCTCGTCAAAAATCAACCTGCTCGTCAAAAATCAACCTGCTCGTCAAAAATTGGACTGCTCGTCAAAAATCGACCTGCTCGTCAAAAATCAACCTGCTCGTCAAAAATTGGACTGCTCGTCAAAAATGGGCCTGCTCGTCAAAAATCGACCTGCTTGTCAAAAATGATCGCTCGTCAAAAATCGATCGCTCGTCAAAAATCGACCTGCTCGTCAAAAATCGACCTGCTCGTCAAAAATCGACCTGCTCGTCAAAAATCGGACTGCTCGTAAAAAATCAACCTGCTCGTCAAAAATCGATCGCTCGTCAAAAATCAGACTGCTCGTAAAAAATCGATCGCTCGTCAAAAATCGACCTGCTCGTCAAAAATCGACCTGCTCGTCAAAAATCGACCTGCTCGTCAAAAATCGGACTGCTCGTAAAAAATCAACCTGCTCGTCAAAAATCGGCCTGCTCGTCAAAAATCGACCTGCTCGTCAAAAATCAACCTGCTCGTCAAAAATTGGACTGCTCGTCAAAAATCAACCTGCTCGTCAAAAATCAACCTGCTCGTCAAAAATTGGACTGCTCGTCAAAAATCGACCTGCTCGTCAAAAATCAACCTGCTCGTCAAAAATTGGACTGCTCGTCAAAAACCATCCCGCTCATCAAAAATCGATCGCTCGTCAAAAATGGGCCTGCTCGTCAAAAATCAACCTGCTCGTCAAAAATCAGACTGCTCGTCAAAAATCGATCGCTCGTCAAAAATCGACCTGCTCGTCAAAAATCGACCTGCTCGTCAAAAATCGACCTGCTCGTCAAAAATCGGCCTGCTCGTCAAAAATCAACCTGCTCGTCAAAAATCGACCTGCTCGTCAAAAATCGGCCTGCTCGTCAAAAATCGACCTGCTCGTCAAAAATCAACCTGCTCGTCAAAAATTGGACTGCTCGTCAAAAATCGACCTGCTCGTCAAAAATCAACCTGCTCGTCAAAAATCGGACAGCTCGTCAAAAATCGACCTGCTCGTCAAAAATCAACCTGCTCGTCAAAAATTGGACTACTCGTCAAAAACCATCCCGCTCATCAAAAATCGATCGCTCGTCAAAAATGGGCCTGCTCGTCAAAAATCGGCCTGCTCGTCAAAAATCGACCTGCTCGTCAAAAATGGGCCTGCTCGTCAAAAATCGGCCTGCTCGTCAAAAATGGGCCTGCTCGTCAAAAATCGACCTGCTTGTCAAAAATGATCGCTCGTCAAAAATCGATCGCTCGTCAAAAATCGACCTGCTCGTCAAAAATCGACCTGCTCGTCAAAAATCGACCTGCTCGTCAAAAATCGGACTGCTCGTAAAAAATCAACCTGCTCGTCAAAAATCGATCGCTCGTCAAAAATCAGACTGCTCGTCAAAAATCGATCGCTCGTCAAAAATCGACCTGCTCGTCAAAAATCGACCTGCTCGTCAAAAATCGACCTGCTCGTCAAAAATCGGACTGCTCGTAAAAAATCAACCTGCTCGTCAAAAATCGACCCGCTCGTCAAAAATCGACCTGCTCGTCAAAAATCGGACAGCTCGTAAAAAATCAACCTGCTCGTCAAAAATCAACCTGCTCGTCAAAAATCGGACCTGCTCGTCAAAAATCGGACCTGCTCGTCAAAAATCAGACTGCTCGTCAAAAATCAGACTGCTCGTCAAAAATCAGACTGCTTGTCAAAAATCGATCGCTCGTCAAAAATCGACCTGCTCGTCAAAAATCGACCTGCTCGTCAAAAATCGGCCTGCTCGTCAAAAATCAACCTGCTCGTCAAAAATCGACCTGCTCGTCAAAAATTGGACTGCTCGTCAAAAATTGGACTGCTCGTCAAAAACCATCCCGCTCATCAAAAATCGATCGCTCGTCAAAAATGGGCCTGCTCGTCAAAAATCGACCTGCTCGTCAAAAATCGACCTGCTCGTCAAAAATTGGACTGCTCGTCAAAAATTGGACTGCTCGTCAAAAACCATCCCGCTCATCAAAAATCGATCGCTCGTCAAAAATGGGCCTGCTCGTCAAAAATCGACCTGCTCGTCAAAAATCGACCTGCTTGTCAAAAATGGGCCTGCTCGTCAAAAATGGGCCTGCTCGTCAAAAATCGACCTGCTCGTCAAAAATGATCGCTCGTCAAAAATCGATCGCTCTTCATTAATCGGCCTTTTCGTCAAAAGTCGGACTGCTCGTCAAAAATCGGACTACTCGTCAAAAATCGATCGCTCGTCAAAAATCAGACTGCTCGTCAAAAATCGATCGCTCGTCAAAAATCGACCTGCTCGTCAAAAATCGACCTGCTCGTCAAAAATCGGACTGCTCGTCAAAAATCGGACTACTCGTCAAAAATCGATCGCTCGTCAAAAATCGGACTGCTCGTAAAAAATCAACCTGCTCGTCAAAAATCGACCCGCTCATCAAAAATCAGCATAAATTGACTCGCTCTATGAAAAACGATATGCTCGTCCAAAATCGTCACAAAATCTACCCGCTCGTCAAAAATTGGCCCGCTCGTCAAAAATCGATCGCTCGTCAAAAATCGATCGCTCGTCAAAAATCAATCGCTCGTCAAAAATCGATCAATCGTCAAAAATCGACCTGCTCGTCAAAAATCGATCTGCTCGTCAAAAATCGACCTGCTCGACGAATGTCGCTCCGAAATCTATCTGCTGCACTTCGATTGAAATTCACTGCGTGGTCCCAATTATACCAGACCGGGTAAGTTTCTTTCATGAAATAGTTATTGAAACTGTCGAGTAAATAAAAGTTTGTCACTGTAAATGCAAATCATTTTTAATTCACAATTTGGTTCAATTCAGTATGTTTTTTTTCTGCGATAATTTTTAATTGTTAACTTTTGTTCATCACTGAGAACCTGAGGAAGGAGAAAGGGAAGAACATTCAGTGCGGATGTCGCTAGGATCCGGAAGCAGGGGAGTGGTGATAAAGTGAAGACGACCCTGCTTGTAGAGCAGTCCATTCACCAATCCTACGGTAAGAGGACCAACAAAAATCTGGATTGCCTTTTTCCATATTATAATTTTACTTTATGCAACCGCAAGAGAACTGTGTGGAATCCTTATCATTTGTTGCATTCCATGAGTTTTAAAGTTTTTTATGATTGAGTACAAAGCGGTGACAGCATATTTGTAGGCCTAAATCATCCCTTGGTAGATGAAGTGTGGCTCTGAAAAGAGCAGGTATCTCAAAGTGTGTACGTCTTCTGAGGACGGGCAGGGTACACACTGACCGAAACGTTGAGTTACCGGCTCTTTTCAGAGCCACTCTCCATCTCACATGAGATGGTTTACTTGGTGATTGTATTGCAGATAATTTCACGTCCCATTTTGTTATCACAGATACATGCGAAGAGACAACTCCACAAAGGCCCAAAGAACAAGCAGGAAAGACGTCGCTAGGATCCGGAAGCAGGGGGGAGCAGTGACGATCTACGATGACCCTGCTTGTAGAGCGGTCCATTCACCAATCATCTGGTAAATGGAAAGACAAACTAAACACAATGTCATGATGAGCTAATTAATTTGTTTTTTTATTGCATCTTATAATGACTTGAACTTCTCCTTATTGCTATAGATTCACGTGAGAAGACAACTTCAACGACTTTCAAGACACAGAGGTAGTTCAAGAAACTTCGACTGCCGACGTCGCTAGGATCCGGAAGCAGGGGGAAGCTGATCTACGATGCCCTGCTTGTAGAGCGGTCCATTCACCAACCACCAGGTAAATGAGAATTCAACATTAAAACAATCAGGACAAAATTAAATAAAATGTCGTTTTCAGTCTTTAATAAAGGGGACATGATGAACTAACTGATTTGTCCTTTTATTGCATGTTATATGATTTGAGCTTCCCTTTATTGCCATAGATACATACATACGACTTTCAAGACAGAGGGAGTTCAAAAAGCTTCGACTGCCGACGTCGCTAGGATCCGGAAGCAGGGGTGGTGATCTACGATGACCCTGCTTGTAGAGCGATCCATTCACCAATCACTAGGTAAAACAATCTATAAAATATCAGAATTGCTCTTTATCGTCTTTTATTAAACCTACAATTCTTATCCTGCTTTTATCATCTCCTGAAAAAAAATATAAACCAATTCAAAATATTGTACCATACAAAGTTAAAAACTTGTATGTGTTACCATAGATGTGAGACAACCCGCACGACATTCAAGACGGAGGGAGTGAAAGGAACGACCGGGAAAGACGTCGCGAGGATCCGGAAGCAGGGGGCGGGGGTGATGATCTACGATGACCCTGCTTGTGGAGCGGTCCATTCACCAATCATCTGGTAAATGAAAAGACAAATTAAATAAAAAGTCGTTTTGCAGGCTTTATTATTTTGATACTGAAGGAAACACGATGATCTAATCCCATTTGTTCTTCTATTGCACCTTATATTATGATTTGAATTTCTCCTTATTTCTCCTTAAGATCTACATCATACATCGATCGATGTTTTCCTTGATTAAGTTTGGTCATTGATCAGTAAGCAGTTTGCAGCGTTTTCATATATTTTTTTTATAAGACTCTCAAATTTAGTGGGCCTGGCGTTTCGATCCTAGCAGGACCTTTCTCCTTTGAGAAAGGTCCTGCTAGGATCGAAACGTCAACAACAATTTTGTATATGAATTTTATAAGACGTGGATAATGTTTCCCAAAAAGGGTCCCGCTGTGATTGAAACGTCAGGCCCTCCTAATTTTTGATATTTGCATTTGGGTCATTTTAGTCAGTAGGCCTAAGCAGAACGTACCTTGCAGTTGTAACAGTTTTTCATATAACATCACTTTCAGTGTAAACATGGAACAGCTTTCAGATATCGTGATCGAAACTCCATGAGAAAAAAGACCCCATTTTGATGTTAGAACTAAAGTAACCTTGACATCTGTTGGAAGTTGGGAATACACCCCCCCCCGGAACCGTGGGAGGCCTTTCAGTCCATGCGGTCATGAGAATTAGGCCTAAAGGCTAAACCTGTATTTCCGACCAACCGTGGTCTGTATGTGAAGCATGGCTGAACTCCTATTAGTGACAGGTGGTTGCAAATCCTAGCTTAAATTAAATCAATGATGCAGATAGTTTTGATCCTTTCTCCAAAAGGTATTTCTAGATCTCATCAGGCCCTCCATATTTTTAGAATGCTGTTATTGTTAAGAGTAATGCAGTTGATCACAAAATGAAATCTCATTCCACATGCCATTAGTTCTTCCAAAAATGAATGGATAATAAGAGCCTGTTTGTTCGTCCATGGTTCGTCGGACTGTCTGGGGTTTTGTTCTTCTGCGTTCATGAATCTTTTGCGTTTGTCTTCTGTCCAGTAGTGCGTTTTGTTTCAAACCATGTTGCCTGTGTTGTTGTCAGTCAGGGTATAAATCATTCAGGCTGGGAGTTTAGCCCCCCCGCCCCCCCCCCTTGGAGCCGCTTGTATAAACAGTTTACTAACATCCCCGTGGGCCAAACACAACTATATAGGAATGGTTTTATCATGCATGGTTTTTATCTTGGAGGAAGAAGGGGTCTTCCTGCGTGGTTTCATCGGGCTTTTGTGCAGTTTTTTTTTCTGCCATTGTGAAAGCTCCTATTGCCTCGAAACGGGCCCTTTATTTTTGAGAACTAATTTTTGAGATTTGCATTTTAGTCGTTTAAGCTAGAAAGCAATTTGAAGCATGTTGATATTATATAATCTCCTGGTATAAGCTTATCGGCAAATGGGGATCCAGGGAAGAACGGCTTAATTTACTGAATTTAGTATTTGAGAATAATCTTGATAAGTTAATTTAGGACAGTCTTTCCGTTTCTGAATGATCATAGAGGTAACTATACACGGCAGCATACGTTATCACATCCTTTTCTGTACTCATGACAGAGCGGCACAGGTTCGAACTTGAACTCTGATGTTCTCCAAATGGCATTGATTGAACCATGCCTCTTCCTTCCAGCCGTGGTTGAACTATTGAACAGTACACGACACCGTTCATCTCTCCCTGGTAATGAATGGTCCAGGGTTTGAGGAATGCTCTTTGCATGTGTTCCAACCAGGGGGTCAAAGGATTCGGATCACCTTCCCTCTACTCGTGTCTGTCCCTCGTCGGTACAAACATGGTGGGAGAAAGTGGGGGGGTGGTACAAACAGGTTATTCGAGCCTCACCCAATCAGTTTCGCTTTTGACAAATTGAAGTGACCTTCAGCTGGGTTCGTGCGGGGGAAGAGGAATTCCGGCCTGTATTTATACCAAGCCTAGGGCGACCTTGCTGCTGCACCGCCTGGTCTCCGGGGTGGGTAGCCTTGAAGGTTGCCGCGTTCTTTTTCTGTTTTTACAGCTACACTTATCCGCATATGGCGGTGGTAATTGGACGATGGTGCAATAACATCTCCCACCACTTGTCACTGCTTGTCAGGGCTTGCACAGGCTTGATTGTTTTTGTCTGCAGGTGTTTATAAAGCACCTGTTGGACGTTTAGGCATTCGCTTTCCAAGGGGAACTCGAGTAACAGGCACGTACACGCTTTTCCTGCGTTCGTTTCTAACCCAAGGATACCTCCTACAGTTGGTCAACCTCAGTGGCCGAATATTATCCGATTGTATCGGACTGATATCGGCGACATGTATTCGTCGATTGCCATTTTCCTGGCGCTCTGTTTTCAGGGTGAGTTCTGGCTGCAGTATGTAGAGCCCTCGTACCCCTCGTCTATAGTATAGGCTCTTTTTATGATATTTTGTTTGCAGATCAAAGCATTAAAATTGTTAGCTAATGAGTAATGTATAACTGTAGGCCTATAGGCTAGCCAATGTACTTTTTAAATACTTGATGTACGACGATCAAAATATCTATTTGGTTTTTATATACGAGGGTTGATTACAATCTTGTAAATTAAAAGGAAATAAGATTTGATTCACGGTTTCAGTGAGGGTCGATCATAGTTGCGGTAACTGTAGACATCATCCTCCCGATGGTCGGAGGGTAACGGTTACCAGAACGAGGAGGATCAACGCTTTTGTATCTGTATCAAAAATACAAAAATGTGTAGTTGAAAAGGAGTAAAAGGACTACAGTTACCCTAGCTAGCCGTACGGCCACGGCTGCGGTACAGTAACCACAGCCTAATACTTTAAATAGGTTGCATTATTGCATATGATGAGTGATTCAAATCAACAGACCTTTCTGCTTTGTTTGAGAAAGGCGGTGCTGTTCCTCGGGTCTTTTTAAATGGGAGTTTTCACACAATTAAATGACTGATTATATTCAGCAATTATTATTTTGCTGAAGCCATTTTTGGCGCAAAGTCTGCCCTGTGTATTTGGACCAGGGGACACATCCGCTTGTCCAAACCATACACTCCTTCCTCTTGGCTGTTGTTTGTTATTTTTTTATCGTCGTACCACGATCAAGATAAAAACAAATGGTTAAAAAAGGAGTGAAAGGGCTATAGACTAGTTACCGTAGCTTGTGCATAGCCCTAAGCCTAGTTAGTAGTTGTGCTTCTTCTTTTAGAGAACTTTGATACTTGGAGATCCATCGAATTAAGGGAAAGGTATCATTGTCAATATCCTCTGATAATTGTGAAGTTAACAAGGATGTTTGTACATATTTTACTAGGTGCCGTCGGTGTTCAGATGTCGGTTCATCCTTTGTGCCTCTCTGAAGGAGTTCCACCGTACAGTGGCTGGGGCAAAGATATGACAGAGGAACTCGCAGATGTGGTAGCTCTGAACAACACCATTGCTCAGCTGAGCGGTAAGAAACGGCCACTTTTCAGCGCCCATGACTGCACGAAACTCACTAAGCAGTCGGCATTAATAAGTACCGCAGAAATAAATCAATAAAAGTACACAAAGTACGAGTCAAACTTGGCAAAATCGGACGTCTGCGTGGCTTTTGTCACGCATCATATTGTTTTATGGTTGGTTGAAAAGTGTTGGACAACACTTGTTGAAAAAAATTTGGACAATGGTGGTGTCCGGATTCGGAGGGCCCGGTGCGTAGCAACACCACCGAATTCGGAGGTCTGAACACGAAAAGAGCACTGAGTCCCAACTATGCCAAAAGAAAATGATCCCTTGTGGGTCCAGTGGAGGTCCCCCCCCCCTCTAAAAAAAAACCGGCTCCAGGTTTGGATGAATAATAATGATATAACAATTGCACTTTCAGGTCTTCTGGACTCCGGATGTTCCAATGTGCTGGGTAAATTCCTCTGCAGTAGTTACCTACCCAGGCCAAACCGTGTCCTGACAAGTGAGCCTTCCAACGATGACTCGCTCAGCTACGAGTACCAGCGACCTTGCACCGAGGTCTGCCGGGACATTTGGCGCAACTGTCGGGCGTCTGCACGCCAGCTGAACGTGGCCAGGGTGGACTCATTGGACTGCAAAAACTACCCGTCCTCAAAGAAGCAGTCGTGCTTGATGGGTAAGTCTGGGGTGAAGTTTTGCCAGTCCCTCACTAAAAATGAATCACTATACAGGTATACTCACTACACACAATCTGCTTTGTGAACTCACCGTGCAAACCTTTTGGGTGGATTTTCCATTTACCTGTAGAACTTTTACCACCGGATGGCTCTCCCTACGTCGTGAACGCCACAAGACTCAATGCACAGGACGTCTCCATCCTCCTCATTAGACTTGAGCTTTCCACAGAGGCCATCCGAATCCGTTACAACGAGTCATCGACCATGGCAACTCGGACACTCATCTTCGCAGCCCAAGATATGTTATGGGAGGAAGACGACGTTTACCGGACCATTGTCGTCAAAGGCTTGATGAGTTCCGGTAACTACACCTTCGAGTTTGCCAGACTGAATGCCTTCGGCGAAGGAGCTGCCTTTCACCTCGTGGTGCCTGCCTTTCAGAATAGTAAGTCATTAATGGCACGCAGCATAAAGACGCGCGGTATTTGGGCACGCGGTATTTGGGCGCGCGGCATGAAGGCGCGCGGCATTAGACTTTCCTCAAGGCCTCCCCATCCATTTCTTACTCCTCACCTTGCTCGCCCTCTCCATCTCCCTCACCCTTGAACCCATCCCCCAACTTACTCATCCTCCCAGTCATCCCCACCTTCTCCACTCTCGATCATCATCTTCAAATTGTTACCCAAACTTTTGGGTGGATTTTCCATTTACCTATACTAGAACTGTTACCACCGGATGGCTCTCCCTACGTCGTGAACGCCACAAGACTCAATGCACAGGACGTCTCCATCCTCCTCATCAGGCTTGAGCTTCCCACAGAGGCCATCCGAATCCGTTACAACGAGTCTTCGACCATGACAACTCGGACACTCATCTTCGAAGCCGAAAATTTATTTTGGGAGCTAGGTGGCGTTCACCGGACCATTATCGTCAGAGGCTTGATGAGTCCCGGCAACTACACCTTCGAGTTTACCAGAGTGAACGCCTTCGGCGAAGGGCCAGCCTCACGCTTCGTTGTGCCTGCCTTTCAGAATAGTAAATAAATTAAGCACGCAGCATAAAGACGCGCGGCATTAGGGCGCGCGGCATTTGGGCGCGCGGCATTTGGGCGCGCGGCATGAATGCGCGCGGTATAAAGGCGCGCGGTATGAAGGCGCGCAGCATTAGGGCGCGCTGTATTAAGGCGCGCGCGGCATGATGCGCGCTGCGTTAGACTTTCCTCAAGGCCTCCCCATCCATTTCTTACTCCTCACCTTGCTCGCCCTCTCCATCCCCCTCTCCCTTGAACCCATCCCCCAACTTACTCATCCTCCCAGTCATCCCCACCTTCTCCACTCTCCATCATCATCTTCACAATCGCCACCATGAGGCCTAACACTAAACCATTATAATTTAGACATTATTTTGTCGTTTTCGAAGGACTCCCTCCCCGCGATGTTCCTCCGATCATCAATTCCACCCGTCTGAGCGAGAGCCTTGTCTACATCCTGTATTCCGTCCCCGACACTGAGTCGGGCATCGAAGCCTTTCGGATCAATTACAACGAGACCTCGACCATGTCTACTCGTAACATTATCTATGTCTTGGAGCCGAGGGAAAGAGACAGCCGCTATCTCCAACTCTTCGTCGTGTCAGGCCTGATGAGCCCAAGTAGCTATATCTTCCAGGTTACTGGACTGAATGACTACGGCGAGGGACCACCCTTGCGCTTCACTGTTCCCGAATACAGACAAAGTAGGGTTTTTTTCCCCCACACATCGTTACTGGTATTATTTCGTTTGTAAACCACATCATTGAAATTCAAAGCTAGTACGGTAGTTGGTTAGGTAAGTTAGCAGATCAGGATGATCACGTTCAGTGAGTGAACAGCTAGGGTGGACCTTTCACCAAATTTAGTAATTGATGACATGACCATGAGTCTGGATTTCAATGCAGGGATCGGAATCTCATGCCTCACTTTTTCAAGCTTGCTGCAGATCAACATGCACCGGACCGTAGTCTGTTCAGCTGTATTCGGGGATTTCTGGGAAGATTCAACAGTTTGTCTTAAATTGCCTTCGCTGTGAACTTATATTTATTCTTGGCTTTCATACACAGTCATGCATGCCCGCATATCGAGTCAAAGTGTGTGTTTGTTTTTTCTTGTCCAGGCAATCCAGACATCATCATTCAGTCCAAGTGTCAAGGTATTACCATACCTTTGTGCCAAGACATTGAGTACAACCAGACATCTATGCCTAACAAAATTGGACACAACAGACAAGACGAGGCCGGCCTGGAGATACACCAGTTCTATCCTTTGGTCAAAGTTCAATGCTCGCCACACCTGAAAAGCTTCCTGTGCGCAACTTACGTTCCCAAGTACGTGTGCCATGATTCAACTATAGGCGCCTCGTTTCGCTCTTTTTATAGTCTAGTCTCTCACTTAGTGAAGGTTTAAAGCAAATCTTAAATCTTACCACGTGTTTCACATTCAATGTTCACTGTAGTAAATGTTGGGCAGTATTTAACCTATTTTTTCTCCAACGTTGATTATTGCTCAAACCGTCAACTGGTTACATCATTGAACCCCGAGAAAATATCATGTCGCTTGTCGAATTGCATTGGTCAGATCAAATCACAACTTCCCAACTTTTCGAATCGAACCAAATGAGGGACAAGACACCAGGCTCTCCCCTCATAATTTCAAAGTACATGTCAATAAATGGTGTTGTTTTTCCTTCAGATGTGATCAATGATGCTACATCATTGATCAAACCTACTGTGGAATATCGAATTGCATTGGTCAGAGCCAATCACACCCTCCCGACATTTCTTATCAAACCAGATGAGGGATCGAATCGCCAGGCTGTCTTAATCTTAATTTAATTAACTAATTATAAAATTATGTCATGATTGATTCCTACAGATGTGAAGAGGGGGCGCCCTCACAGTCGCTGCTACCTTGTCGAGAGCTTTGTGAAGCTGCTAGAGAAGGCTGTGAGGACCTCATGATGGAGTTCGGCTTCTCCTGGCCGAATTCACTTTCCTGTGAAAACCTCCCCAGACAAAATGATGGCAGGTGCTTTATGGGAGGTATGTCAATTAAAACGGAACAGGCAGGTGGACTGTTGTGCTTTCAGCGTCATTAACCCTAGTGCGAAATCGGCTTCGGAAAGCATGTTATGTAGTTTAATTATCATTCTAAATCCTCCCCAGCCTCTTCATCTTCCTCGCCGTCCTCCTCATTGTGTTTTCTCTCCCTATCTTCATCCTAACCATCACCTCCGTCCCCATCCTCCACTTCATCACCTTCCCAATCATCCTCGCCATCTCCATCTTCGTCCTCAACACCACAGCCGCCACCTGCGCCACAACCATCAGCACCACAGTCGGATTATGATCTGAAACATCTCCCTCTTCTCGTTTTCTTTCACTCCGAAGAAATGGCGAGACTCCCTCCTCAAGATGTCCCGTGGATCATCAACTCCACCCGTCTGAGCGCGAGCCAGGTCGCCATCTTGTACACCCGCCCTGACCCCGTGTTGGGCGTACACTCCTTCAGGATCCGTTACAACGAGACCTCGACCATGACTACTCTTGTTCACTCCCTCGAACCGATGGAAGGAGACAGCATCTACAAATCATTCGTCGTCTCAGGTTTGATGAGCCCAAGTAGCTATATCTTCCAGGTTACTGGACTGAATGACTACGGCGAGGGACCACCCTTGCGCTTCACCGTTCCCGAATACAAACAAGGTAGGGTTTTTTTCCTACATAATACCTGGTATTAATTCGTATGTAAACCACATCATACATTGTTGAATTGCTTCTGACTGGCGCCCCACCCCTGCTAAGACTTGTTGACTATTAGGCAAGGCTACCATCTTGGGGCAGGATAGCTCAGATGGCTTTTGGGGAAGATTCAACGGAAGATCTGAAATTGCCTTCGCTATGAAGTTTTCTTTATTTCTGGCTCCCATACACACGCCCGCATAATTATCTATCCAAAGTATCTTTTTGTGTACATTGTTTGATTTCGTCTTGTCCGTGTAATCCAGACATTAGGCCTATCAGGCAGTGTCAAGGTATTACCATACCTTTGTGCCAAGACATCGACTACAACCAGACATCGATGCCTAACAATGTTGGACACAACAGTCAAGAAGAGGTCGACCTGGAGATACATCAGTTCTGGTGGCCCTTGGTCGAAATTCAGTGCTCGCCACACCTGAAAAGCTTCCTGTGTGCACTTCACGTTCCCAAGTACGTGTACCATGTGAACCTCTTTAGTCAAGTCTTTAATTCAGTGAATGTTGGGCAGTATTTAACAAAACAAATTGTTTTTTAACAAAACAAAGGTCCTGCTAGGATCGGAACGTCAGGCCCACTAAATTTTAAGATTTGCATTTTGGTAATTTTAGTCAGTAGGCAGTTTGCAACATTTTTGTATATCAAAACAAATATTGTTCAACGTTGATCGTTGATCAAAGTACAAGCTGCTACATCATTGATCAAACCTACTGTGGAATATCGAATTGCATTGGTCAGAGCCAATCACACCCTCCCGACATTTCTAATCAAACCAGATGAGGGGTCGAATCGCCAGGCTGTCTTAATCTTAATTTAATTAACTAATTATAAAAATATGTCATGATTGATTCCTACAGATGTGAAGAGGAGGCGCCCTCACAGCCGCTGCTACCTTGTCGAGAGCTTTGTCAAGCTGCTAGAGAAGGCTGTGAGGGCCTCATGATCGATTACGGCCTCCCCTGGCCGGATTCACTTTCCTGTGAAAACCTCCCCAGACAACATGAGGGCAGGTGCTTTATGGGCGGTATGTCAATTTAAACAGAACAGGCGGGTGGATTAGTGTGCTTGCGGCGTCATTTTCTACACTCGGCTTTGGAAAACTGACAAGAACCTAAGAGAGAATTTCTGTAGTAGTATCATTGATACCCTTTTCGTTCTCCCCATCCTCCTTTAGATTGTCCTCTTCCTCACCATCCTCCTCCTCCCCCATTATTTTCCTCATTTCAAAATGTCATTTCTGTTGAAGACGTCAGTGGTCATAATCGCCTGAAATACCTTCAACTGAAATGATCACGCACCCCGAATCCATGAGTTTCTGTCCTCTCTTGAAAATGAAAGCCAGTGAGCTTTAATTCCCATTCAAATGTGATTCCCCAATGGCTCGTACGCACCATAACATCGAAAGAAGAAGTTGTTGCATCTGATGAAGTACCGGCAGTTGTTGCTACAAACGCTTATTCATGCTTCCTAACTGCTTAGTCTTTTAAGGCCCTAAACAACATTGGTAAAGGTCAAAAGATTGCCACAGTTTGTGTATTAAACAATTAACATTCCAAAAACGAAATCCTGCGAAGGTTTTAGCTCAAATGGTTATCTGAGGAAGTAGAAAAAGGCAAAAAACCGTTCTGTAACTAGTGTAAAAAATATTTTTTTTATTCGCGAGTAATAAACTATTTATCTATGTTTGAGTGAAGATTTCTCGAAAAGTACAGCAACCCTGACCATGAGATGTTAACATGAGGATTCTATCATGACCATCTACAAACTGTGTGTAAATTAGAAGGAAATCTGTGGACGTTGATGTTTCCCTATCTTCCCAATGTTGTATTGGGCCTTTAAGTGCTATCTGAAGCTGCTGTTATCAATCAGATACCATAATACGTCTCCATGTATTATGTTCGTGCCATGGCGACAGGTCTATCATCGGAGGGAAGCACGGGAGGTGAGGACACATGTGAAATGATTACCGTGCCAATGTGCCAATCGAGTCTTGGCTACAACTACACGTCCTTCCCGAACCCGATGGGTCACTCCACCCAAGCCGAAACAGAATCACAGCTCCAAGCGTTCCACCCACTTGTGAGCGGCTGTTCGCCCCACTACACAAGCTTCATCTGTTCCCTGTTTTTACCAAAGTACGTTCAATTGTTCTTTTAAAAAGGACCAGGGTAAACTAACTGGTTAAAAATATGCAATGTGTAAGTAACGTAATGTACCAGCGCTCTATCACCTGAGCCATCAAACCCTTAGATGGTTCCAGTATCACTTGAGTTATTCGTAGGAACCAGTGTTTAGTCCAGAAGGGCTCTTATTAAGCCCAGAAACTCATCAACTGCTTTATCTTGTCTTTGAAGGAAAGATCTTTCCCAGGATTGAAACGCTATAGTTGGTTTTTATTTTCAAGAACCAAACATAATTATAAATCTGTCGATAACTGCTTACCAATTATTATTATTTATTTATTTTTTATTTTTTTTGGGGGGGGGGTTGGTTTTTGTTGGTCATTTCTTTTTTCGTCTTCTTGGTCATTGTAGACAGCAATAAATTCACTGCCTTTCTTATGACACACTTAAGATTATTAATTGATTGAATGACTGACTCTTTTACCCACCAGATGTGATGGATCTACATCGATACCGTATCCACCTTGTAGAGAGCTTTGCCAATTGGCAAGGGACGGATGTGATGACGTACTGCAGAGCTTTGGTTTGGACTGGCCCGAATCATTCTCTTGTAATCTGCTCCCCGGCAAAGATAGCGGCATGTGCTTCGCTGGGGGTAGGCCTATATTATTGTACATATACATTTGGAAGCATGTTGACTCAGTTCTCTTTTGAAATCGGCATTTGTAAATGTGATATAAAGTCATGGAAGCAAAGCATTACATTTGACCTAACAGGTTTTCCTTGATTATTAATTCTCTTCCCCGCCATTTTTTCCCTTTTTCTGAAAGTCTTAATCTGGTTCGTTATGTTCCACATTACCACTAGACAGACGGTGCCGAAATGTTTGGCCACGACTTCAGTTTACACGCAAGTCTATGACAGCAGCCGACCAGTGACTCCTCTAGGCTCGTGCGTAAAATGAAACCACTTCATCCGAATTCGGACGAATCCATATTTCCATGATGCACATGCTATACCAATGCACTTCCATCGTGCTTTCCCGCCAAAATGATTGCTCAGATTCTGATAAAACAGACAATCAACTGCTTGGAACAGTTTTTCCAAACACCTTTTGATCAGGGTTTAAAAGGCTCTAAGACTCACACTGGTTGACCCCAATAGTTACACCACAATGTATACAACTGTTGGCAGTCAAATTGATTTATTAAAACATATACAGACCATGGATTTGAAGAAAGCCTTAATTTTTGTTATGTATTTACATAAGATACCATTGAAGACACAGCGACGGACAACATGCAGCAGGGAATGGTGAGAGCACGTCGCTATGACGTAGTTGACCTCGGTGACCCCTCCTTGTTCCGTGGCTGGGCGGACGTGCAGGGACAGGGTGCAGCCAATGACTACTGCAGGTAGGATGCCAACACTCTGCACCATGCTGCAATCCACCCAGATTCGGCATTAGAGAAAGTTCCTTCTATGGTCGAGTTTGTAGAAAACTGTGTGGGGTCTTTTTCCGAATCCTTTCTTAAGCCCAGGCTCCGGTTTGGTCTGTTCTTCCAACCATTTGTAAGAACAAGACGTGGAAACGGAAAGTCTTTGGCTTCAGGTTTTAAGATAACACTCCGTTTTGAAAATAGACTTCCAAACTTCTTCAACAAAGAATCAATTTTTTTTTTAGGCAGACCTGGAAGCGATGCCTGCTGGGTTTTTGAACATGACTCAAGATAAATTGAGTCTGGTACCTTGTTTAAGACGTGGGAAAACTGACGATGGAGGAATTAATTCCCTCTTCTCGCAGGGTGGTTATCAATTCGACCGGCGACTATTTCCTGTCGTGCGCCCTGGCTGGCATGACGGGTACCAGTGAGTTCAACTTCAACAGCACTGGGGGATGGTTCGACGCGGGCCACATGAACACGTGGTACATGAGGGATGTGGACGGGGATGGGAAAGATGACTACTGCAGGTAGGTGAACCAGGATGTCTTTTGTCGGCCATAACTAATAATTTGTTGGGTTGTTTATCGTTGACTGTGTAAATGTGTGAAATTCATCACCCAGTGTAACTCTAACTCAAATTGCCAATTCCTGGTTGTGACCGACAGGACACTCCCATGGGAACGTTAAATATTTAGAAAGACATCTGAACAAAACGACTTGACTAAAACTGATTTTTACGGATGATGAATAAATTATTTTACACAAGTGCTCCACGCTATGGTGAATCCTAGCATTTGGGCTTAGGATCCCCCTCATGGTTTGTCTCCAAAAACTTCCATTTTCACAGTACAAGGTTGGAAACTTCAGGCCTTTGACTTTGATGTGGAAGATCACACTCCGTTTTGAAAAGACCTCCCAATCTTCATCCTCTACAACGAACCCCACCCTTTAGTTTCAGCTTTTGGATGACAGAGAAGATGCATGGTTCAGGAAAAGGCGTTGGTTTTCAAAGACACATTTACTACAGGTTGTGACGTTTCGATGCTAGCAGGACTTTTCTCACAGTCAGAATCTCAAAGGATGGCTGCATCGTGTAGATGGTGTGTTAAGTGTTATACCAACCTGTCTTCAACACTTGTCTCTCAACTGCAGGTGCATTGGCTGCCTTCCAAACACGTACGTTTCCTGCCTTCTGGCTGGTGTGCAGGGATTCAGCAGCCAGGGTATGGACTACGAACCAATGCATGGGGGATGCCACTACCATCAGGTCAACCCGTTCTTTGGACAATAGTCAGCGAGCGCCCTCTACGTCCTAAGATCTGATGTCTCCACTTCTCTAAAAGTTCACTTGTTGATCCATGTTGAACCAATGTTTTGACTAGCGTTGATTCAAATACAAACGGGTAACACTTAAGCTCTGTGGCAGTTTAAGGATGACTTACAAATTAAGGAAAAACTGACTTGGAACTTTTTGCAAAATTTT
Organism: Luidia sarsii; assembly: GCA_949987565.1. NCBI lineage: Eukaryota > Metazoa > Echinodermata > Asteroidea > Paxillosida > Luidiidae > Luidia > Luidia sarsii. The sequence continues at coordinate 759,686 of OX465108.1, read as the reverse complement.
GAAAAAATGGGAAAGAAAACCCATAAAACCAGACCAAGAGTTGGACAAATGATATGGTCCATAGGGTGTTGCTCTTCTCAGAGCCACACCCCTTCCCCCGGTCCTTTTGCCCAACACTTTTCTAGCCAGTTGTTACAGTGTATAGTTTGGACGGGAGAAGATGACTTGTAATGGAAACTCAGACATCACGAACTCAATGACGAAATGACCTACATTGTTAGCAAAGGTCACGTTCGAAATCTTTGATTTTACTTGATATTAGATTGTAGTTGCAGAGATCAGATAATTAGTTATTTTTATTAACAATCAGTGTTATTACTGTCTTTTCACTTAATCTAATGTAAATAATGTTAGCTAATATTGAACCAACGTTGTCACCAACGCTGTTGAAAATGTCAACTTTGATCATTATTGGTCAATAAGTCCTAACTATTGAATACTGTTGATTAAAAAACCCATAATCTCCGAGATTTCTGATAAAACAGACAACTGCTTGGAACACAGTTTTTCCAAACACCTTTTGATCAGGGTTTAAAAGGCTCTAAGACTCACACTGGTTTACTCCAATAATTACACCACAAATTATACAACTGTTGGCAGTCAAATTGATTTATTAAAACATATACAGACCATGGATTTAAAGAAAGCCTTAAAATTACATTTGTGTATTTACATAATTATTTACAGGGGTATAGAAAGTAAGAATAAATTGTGGGCCTTTTCCCAAGGTATCGGCTTCTCTTCATTCTTTGGCCCTTTTCCAAAACCAGGCTTCGGCTTCGTCTCTATTTTCAAAATGCAGTGTAACGTAAAAAAAAAAATTAAGCCAAAGGCCTCCTGTTTTCATGCCTTGTACTTTAAAATGGACGAAAGAAAGAAATACAAAGCCTGAGCCTAAGACGGGTTTTAGGAAACTGGCACTCATTCCATCTTAAAAGTAACAAGCAAGTAAACTATCTGCTTCAATCTTAAAGTAAACAGGGTGGTAGAGTGCTGGTATACCAAGCCAGAGGTCTTGAGTTTAACTCCCCACCATTCAAATTGTCATCTCTACATTAATAAGTTGGTTAAAGCTACCTAACTGCTAATTCGTTTTTCTTTTCAAACTGGGAACTTTTGAATAATTATGAAGAATTGGACCAGAACATGAAGCCTAGACCTCTGGTTTGCGTACCAGCACTTAGATGGTGGCCTTCCCAAATAGTGAACTAGTCTTTGGCACACCAGCGCTATTACATTCTGAGCTGTCCAGCCCTTAGATGGCGGCCTTCCCAAATAGTCAACTAGTCTTTGGCACACCAGCGCTCTTACAATCTGAGCTGTCCAGCCCTTAGATGGTGGCCTTCCCAAATAGTCAACTACTGGTAGTTTTCTTTTCCTTCCTTTGTGAATAAGGTACCACGGCGCAAAGAATAACAGCTTCCTGGCTTTTGGACGATAAAGGCAGCCCAAGCCAGAGCCAAAGCCCTAGCCAGAGCCAAAGCCCTAGCCAGAGCCAAAGCCAAGAGTAAGGCAGGCTCATGGATGGAGTGACTCAAGGATTATTTCAATGTTTCTAGGCGATGTCAACTCCACCAATCGTCCAGAGCCATCTCTTAAGTTTAATTACATTGTTGACAGTTTCAAGGACTAGTAAGATAGTCAGATCAATCTCAGGTGCCATTGGTTTATTTTGTGAGTGGAAACTATTGGCGTGTTGAGTACTTTCATTGACCCAACCCTACCTGAAACCCCACATTACCACAACCAGGGGCTGCTTTCATAGAGCTGCTTAAGCACAAAATGTCATGATTCACAAGATCACTTTGCTAACACAAACTTCACCTTTGTCTCGTGCTAACTAAAGAATATTGGAACTCAAGTCAGAAGCATTTCTCATCGCTTTGTTATGTGCTTTGTAATCCCGTTTACAAGGAAAAGACGTGTCATTCTCAGCAGATTTCTATGCTTAAGCAGCTCTATGAAATTGGACCCGGGTCTGATTCACAAAGTGTGAGGCTAATTTTCCAGTTCATGCTCATTATGTACTACAGTCAAGGGTAAGTGGTTATCCTTGTTGGGAGATACGCAAAAAGGTACATGGATGTTAAAATTGTTGTCTGTACTAGATTGATGCCCATTGGGTCCTTCCCGTTGTGACCTTTGCCCCCCCCCCCCTCGGGAATCTTTTAGCCGATTCTCGTCACTAGGTGGCGCTAGACAGGACCGTGCTCATCTCCTCCATTTCATCAGTAGGGACTTTGCGGCAGGCTGCAGCAGCCTACAAACAAAACGATAGCCACAAATGATTCATTTATCAAAATACCAAATATCATTTCCTTTCCTTTAAAATGAGAAAACTAAGCATTTAACCATTGAATGCAGATAGCTTAATTGAAAAAAAAATGCCTTAAGTTTTGTTTCTCAAACTTTGTAAAATAGTCTCATCTGGAGTAGGTATTTTATATTTATTCTTACAATGGTGTCACTGCAAGCATTCAACTTCAAAACTTATGAAATGAAAAGTGAGAAACGTGCTAAATTTTGAGATAAGCATTTTGGTCATTTTACTCCAAGCAGTTTGCACCATTATTGCATACAAGTGTGTTTTCTTTTACCTTATCAAATTCCTTGAGCCTCTCATTAATCTTGTGTTTGGTGTCTAGGAGATGGTGTTTACGGGGCAGCAGGGCTTGGTGGAGTCGTCGATTCTCCTGCTCCACCTGCTCAAGGAGGTGACCCAGCCTCTCCTTCTCTCTCAGCTTGGGCTGGACCAGGTGACTGCGAGAATCTTCAGCGGGGTCCCCAGACGGACGCCTACCAGAAAAGACCAGAAAACACCTCAAACTGTAGAGCCTTTCTTCTCAAAAAGTGGTATCCATGATTTTGCGTTGCCTCGTATCTCTCACGTTGTAACTTTGGAGTTCAGCAACGTATGGAAATTATTTTGATATCATTGGAAAGCAAATTAGGTCTCAAATTTTAACTCAAATTTGGACGAGAATCCTCATACCGTACTGGGTCACATTTCTGTCCTATAAATCAGTACGCAGTTGGAAACATTTTTGTGTTATTTTAAACCAGAAATGATCCAAAACCCTGTAGTAATTTTCAGCAAACTCATTGTAAGTTTTGATCAATTTCAAGACTACGAGTATGATCGATACAGCCTGTCATAACATGATGGGAAATCCATTGTACGCTGAGATACTATGAATCTCATGGCTTAGTAAAATCCACCCCTGATATTTCAATGTGCCTGGTTCCAAACAGATGCAGGTCAACCAAAACCAAAGCCGTGAGAAGCCATTGAATCTTACCACGCCGGTTGGCTCAATTGCGTGGGTGCGTCCAGGATCAATTGGTCCAGATCATTGAAGAGTTTCACCAGACCCTCTTCCTTTATCATCAAATCAAGCTCTTGCTGTCGACAGAAAGCAAATAAGAGAACACTTTGAAAAAACACAGTTAATTAATCAGATGTAAAGGCGAACACTTTAGAAAAGTTACAGGTTATGCAACTGGACAATTAACTAGCGGTACATAGATATTGGTTTCACTGCCTCAAGAGTAGAAATCTAACCAAAAGTTGACCGTACACGGTGAGCTACGTGCTGAGGTAATGAATGGCCTCCAGAGATTTTTAGCTCGGCAGATAGCTCTCGTGTGCGGCGGGCTTCAAACATTCTAAGACTGACTTTTCTCATTGCTGACTAAATTCCAGGAACAGTGAGTTGCTAACCTGGATGGACAGCTCCAGATTTTCCAGGAACTGTTCCCTGATGCTGCGCAATGCTTGAGGTCGCTTCTCGTGGGCAAAGTGATAACTGCGAGCAAAACTGCTGTATCTGTGATGACAAGAAGGAATTCAAGACAAACTGAAAGTCAATGAAGGAAGGTGGGCAAGGCCGTGATTCATGCACTACATATTGAGAGAGACCATTTAAAATCAGCTACAACTTTGTACAGGTTTCAAGTTTTTGTTGATGACTTTCACAAGCTGGGAGTTATTTGAATTAAAACTTATGAATAAATGTCGGGCAGAACTTTGGATAATTACAGTATTCCCTTAGTTAGTTAGTAATAATGGAGTATTCAAAAATTAGATTAAAATTAAAATTTAAATTAAAACTAAAAATAATATGACAACGCCATACATGTTACTTTATTATGCATGGAGGTTTATGCACGATTGTGGAAAAAGGAATGGTGATTTTTCTCCATGCAAATTGTTGTTAACTTAAGTGTGCAAAGGGTATGTGTATATCAGTTGTATTGTAACAAGTCGGAAGTTGTAATAATTATTTTATTACAAATACAAATACAATTAATCAATCGGTTATTCATTCAGTGCAATATCAAATCGCCTACCTCCCTGCTTCCAGACATTTTTTGACAGTTTTTTGGAGAGCATCACGAAGGCGGATCATATGAGAGCCTTCGTCACTGGCGGAGGCCGTCACTGCTGTTTCCTTCTTGGCCTCTTTTTCACCAGATTCATCCTTAGACGTCTCAATAACCGACGTTTCAGTCGCCTCTAAGATTCCGTCTGGAGTGGTCGCCATGTTTGAAGCACCGCGCAAACCAAAATAATGGACAAAACCTCCCGAGTGAGGGCGCAATGCGAGCCACACGTTAAAAAAGTTATGTTACATTCGAGAGATTCTAAAAAAATAATGATTGAAAAAACAATTCCCCGAAAATTATATTAAAATTGAATCATCGGATATTTGGTTTGATGTTATTCCTTGGAAGCAGAGGTGGGGGCGTTATTACGTCGATCTAAGTATTGTGACACCGCCGTTGATAATCATCCTGACGATTCTGTAAAATACTTTGTCTCAGTGGGGAAGTTCCTGCTAGGATCGAAACGTCAGGCTCATAATTATCGTTCCCTAACTTGCCATCAGACAGCGTGTACTAACATCATAGCGGGCTTACCCCTTTGTGACGTCAGCTTTCAATGTTTTTTTTATTGGCCATTGATCAAAGCGCCCTCACGCATTGACGAGCGTTATTGTCCCGTCACACGCGGGGAGCGCAGTCCCCATGGCAACGCAACTTGGGGGCACCCATAGAGTGCAGCACGGGCCAGCAACACCCCGACCCAACCAGAAAACCACAGTGTGTGTGGGTACCCACTGAATGTATCCACCGATGTTATAACTTGCAGACTTATGAGCAAAAATCATGATTATTCTGGTGAATCGAAAGCTCTGATCGCATCACTCTTGTCAGTAACATCGCTGGGGGCTGATTGGTGATTGTGACTAGGCTGTCCGAAGGTAAGATTGATAAAATCTTGTATTTTAGTTCGATTTCTGTCGTGTTTACATTGAGTCGTCTCCGTAGCTACTGACATATTTTGGGAAAGTGGAAAGTGGTCAAGGTCACACGTTGGGCTGTAAAATTTACTTCCGTTAGATCTGGTTTGGTTGGCACAAACACCCTGTAGAGTGTTCAGAATCCATATCTTCACTGTAAAAAAATACCAACAATTTGACCAGTGTTCTAATTATCAACTGGTTTGTGGTGACAGAGTCAAAACTCCGGCCAGCTGTCGGGTTGTGTTGGTAAGATAGCAACACTGTGAACCACAACCATTTTCTGATGTGATCACTGTGTTAGCGATTTCGCCCAACACTATCTCCGTTACCCAACGTGTTCACTGATTGTATTTCTCCATGTTCTGGTCGCACCACCCTATAATACACTCAGTGATGAATTTCCAGAGGTGAAAACCATAATTATTTATCCACAAGCATCCCGTATAGACACGAGTGGTCGGTTTGTTTTCCACCCAAGATGTCGGAGCCGAATTGGACTGTACAGGGATCAAACGTCAATTTCTGAAGACATTCAGACCACTGAATGATAATTTTATCAGTGTCTGATTCATTCGATGGGGCTCATTTCTACTGCTGTGTCAAGATGATTTCACGAGGGTTTACTTGGTTACTGGAATGTGTTGTCCCAAGACAACAGTTGTAGGGGTGCCTTGTGTTTCAATCCTACCATGGGACCTGTCTGTAAAATGGCATTAGCCTTGTGAAATCCCCCTGGCCCCCTAACTTAAAGCAGCTCTCTCTCTCTCTCTCTTTATGATTTGTATGAGGATGATTATCATCAGTAATATATAATTTATTGAATCACATTAAGATCGGGAATGGGAATTCAGCCATTATACAATCATTAAAACACATCGACATCTGAGCAAAATGGGTTTAGATTTGTGAGGTGATTACCATTTTGATGTACACAAATGTTGCAAACTGCTTACTGACTAACATTACCAAAATGCAAATCATAAAATTTAGTGGGCCTGACGTTTCGATCCTAGCAGGACCTTTCTCAAAGGCCTTTGAGAAATGTCCTGCTAGGATCGAAACGTCAGGCCCACTAAATTTTATGATTACCAGTTTATTAGGTGCTTTGACAATGCTCCTTTTGATATTTCAGATGATGTTTACTCCATCGGTTTCACACTGAATTGAATTTTAAATTACCTCAATCTCATAAGCAGAACTCGGGGTTTCAGTTCACGATTTATAATTTTGTTATCAGTCCAACATTATATTTCTAGAAGACTCCCGACACAGGAATGCAAAGTCCTCTTTATCAGAAACATGTGTTCTGTGTGCATTTATTCTTAAAACGTATAGGAACAACCGCGATAGGGCCGTATTGGCATCAGTACATGTAGTACAAGGGTTTCCGTTATCGCACCAACAAAACACCTGCAATCCAACAAGCTATAAGTGATTAATCTGTCACCGAGGGTATAGAATGGAAAACAGGTTGCCTTCAACCTGTCTCTTCCCTCTGAGATTCAGCAGCGATAAACTGGACGATTTATTAATAACCAAGGATACCTCCCTTATAGTCCTTGATGAAAACCATGCAGTCTGCAGTGAGTGCATGGGTCTGGCGCTCCAAATTAGATTACTCTCTTGGGTTTACATAGCAGCTGGGTGACTAGGACTGAGGCAACAGCGTGTCGTTAGGAGATGCACAGCGACAAACGCATCGATCTAACGGTCGACAAAGCACCGTGTTTGCTCTGCTGAGAGACGCCTGGCCAGTGAGCCGATTAGCCCCGTGTAACTGTTGCATGTCCTTCCCTAAGGGTGTGCAAACGATAGCGATCCCTCTTATGTAAACCCATGAATCTAAGGAGGGGGTATTATGCGACACACTGACAAAACACGGTGTGGATTTCTATTCTGGGCTGGGGTACTGAAGAAGCGTTGGCCAACCTTTTGCCCATCCCTGGGTTTTATTTTATCAGAAATGCTTGAACATTTTCATCTTTTCCACCGTCACAGCTAAACTGGAACATTTTTATCTTAAAAAAACACACCAAGTAAGGTTATTATTGCCAGAAGTGAAACGAAAGTAATATAATATCCGAGTCCAAGTTTACACTCGATGGGGAAAGTTTTAGATTTCTCTCTTTGAAATCTGATCGGTATTAGTGGAGTTGTTAAAAGCGGAACGCTTTCTTGGTCTGAACCATTGCGTTATTTGAGAAAGCTGTGAAGAAAGGTTTGAATAAATCATGAAATGTGAGCTGAAGGACGGGCTAGACTCCCAGTCTGATGACAGTATGGTTAGGTGATCAACCTATACGTCCTCATTATGTTCTACAGAAATCTAATCTATACATGCAGTTACTCCCTCCTTGCATTTCCCTACTATCTAACCCGGGTATGGCTACCAGTTCCCTTCTTTATCCACGTATCTTTTGGTCATCCATAACGTGTTATACCTTTCCCCTTGTTTCTTCCCTTGGCATTTTGCCTTTGAGAAAAGTCTTCAAAGGATCGAAGCATTAGGTCAATGAGAATTGAGGTAATTTTATTTGGTATATACGTCAATCAGCAGTTTGTAACATTTCTGCATAACTTTGCGTTGAAATTAATCTGTTTGACTTAAGTGATGCTATTCAGCGTTGTTTGGTTACACTTGTTCCTACTACTGAATATTTTGTGAACAGAAATATTAGAGTGGTTTGAAAGTTGGTCTGCAGGGATGCACAAGCGTTGCCAGGCTAACGTGAAGTGTTTGATACCGGGCCATTGACCTAATCAACCCGCCGCAGACCTGGAGTGGTGACATCATTGTCCGTACCTCATTTGCCAAAGTTCAGATTTGAGGACAATAAAAAACATCCCGAACTGGCGGAGTTAGAAATCGTGGTGGCCGTTCGTGTGATGTCAGGGTTGCCAGGATGGCCTCAAGTCCCTTGTCAACAAGACATGAATCTGTGCATTTTTCGCAGTCATTGGTTGGTAGTGTAACATAAAGTACCGTACTCTACAACCATGATGGCAATCAACCCAAAACAACGACCTATAGGCTTGTAGAGTAATAATTATGCAGAAAGGTTCTAAGCTACTTAAATAACCAAAACGAAAAATCCTTTATCAGGGGGCATGCGGTTTGTTCTGCCTTTCAGAGCGGTCCTGCTGTAAGATCGAAACGTCCAGGCCATCCTCAGTTTTGATAATTCAATTTTAAAGTCTTAAACAATGTTTCAAACTTCTCACTGATAATGACCGAAAGATATCCACTTCTAACAAATGCACAAAGCTGACGTTTCGATCCTAGCAGGACCTTTCTGCATGGCATTGAGAAAAATCCTGGTAGAATTTGAAACATCAGGCCCTCTTATCAGCCCCGAGACTGAAATGTTTAGCAACGATATTATTACATCCCAACGTTTACTTGACCAACATTTTCACAGTGTGGAACAATAACTGCATCAGTTTGTGTAATTACGATATCATCTAACTAGAAATAGAAATTATTATTCTTTTGAAATAGGCAAAAAGTGAACCTTGTTTTCTTTGATTCTCTAACAGGATGAAGTAAACTCCTCAGCCTTAAAGTTATATTCAAACTGAAAAAGACCAAGAAGGCCGCCCTCTACGGTTCATAGACTGTCAGGTCAGGTTATAACGCCACCAAGGTCAAGATGCCTTCTGAAGCCGTCACCCTGCCGGCCATCCCCACCGTGCCCGCCCAGCTGACGGGCAAGGACTTCCTCTCCTCCTCACACTTCCGCATCGCCAACGACCGTCGCCTGTCCCGCAGCGCCCTCAGGCGGAGCACCTTTGCCAAGGACTACGGCGCCCATGACCACTACGGTCGGGCCCCGGCCTCGGACCCCCCGGCCCCCGCCGACGTCATGCATAAGGATCCCAAAGGCGGGAGCCAGACGAGTACGGAATCCAGCACCGCCTTCACGGGTCGCATCCTCCCTCGCGTTGCCATGTGCCGTAAGCTGAACCGCACCAACTTCAGGATGGACTCGGACGAGCGTGTGGAGTCGTTCCGCACCACGCACGCCGGTCACTACGGGCCCAAGCCGCTCAGCAGGAGCCTGCCCGTAGGTGACGCCATGAAGAGCTTCGTGCCGCAGGGAGACGTAGAGAAGGAACGCATGCCTGTATCCGACTACCGTGGCAACTTCCTCGGACATGACACTCGCGTGGTGAAGGTGGAGAAAGCACCATGCATGCATGATGGTAAGACACACGCCAAGATAAGACTTTGGGGTTTTCATGATGGAATCGCAAAGAAGAAAGTTTGCGGTGACACCATTAAGGCATCTCTTTGGAAATAGCCGGTAACTAAGCATAGCTTGAGAGGCCTCTGCATGCATCGGCATCTCCGGAACACATAAGCACAATCGTTCAGCAGTCTCTTTAGGACGGGCAGAGCACACCCTGTCCGAAACGTTGGTTTACCAGCTCCGCTCAGAGCCACATTATTTATTCTGTGAAAGATATCTCTTACATGGCGTAACTTACCCGATTTGCCAAAGCCAGTTTTTACTCTATGCTATTTACACGGAGCGAAATCGTCAAACTTACCTCTATTCCATCGACTTTTGTTTCCGAAATGAGTCATTTGTAATCTAGTTTTGAACTCGGCAGTGTAGAATATCGCTAAATCAATGACGTCACTGATTTCCCTGTTTTACAATCGATCGTCATTCAGGCGGACCCAGCACCATCCGTGGAGAAGACAGAACGCACACGCAGTTTGCTACCTCAACGGACGAGCAGTTTCCTGGACGATATTTGCCCTATATCCCAGTCAAGCCAGATGTAAGTAGATATGAAAGCTTTGACAAAATTATGATTCCATAACATGATTCATTTTGATATGAATCATTATATCATTGGGAAAGTGATATCATTTCTGGTCGAATCTTTCTGAGTAAAAATTATTTGTTATCAGTTCCGCAAACTTCAAAATAACAAAGAAATGAATGTCAAAGATTTTATGATTTAAGCGTCTTAACTTCCTAATTCTAAACAGCTTCTTGGCTCCTACATACCCCCAAGGAGACCGGAAAAAGCTGATGCAAAATCTGAAGAATTTCACTAATTCATGAATAAATGTGTCCCCGATTTCACTGCCTAAACTTAAAATTAATCAAGTATGATATGTGAAAGCTTTGGGGTGTTGTCCGTCACTTTACTTCACCTTTCCTCCTTCCTCGAAACAGCTTCTTGGCTCCAACATACCGCAAGGAGACCAGGAGAAGCTGGTGCATCAAGACACCACCCAGCACCTGTCGTACCCGAAACCCGGCACGGCCAATTACCGTGTCTACAGACGGGACAACGCCCTGACCAGGCTCGGAAACACCAACTACAAGGCCGGTCACGACAAGAAGTACGACAAATTCGAGACGACAGCGGCCAAGTCATTCCAACTGGACGAAATGCCACGTGCGTGCCTTTGAAAAATCTTTAAAATCTTCATAAATCTTCAAAAATGTAGGCGTCTTGACGCTCCTAGCAGGACCTTTCTGAAAGGTCCTGCTAGGATAGAGGCGTTTAGTCCTCTAAATTTTTGAGATTTCCAAATTAACGCAGATTTTTTTCTTTCACTTTCCTCTACAGCTCAGACGGAGAAGATCCCGTACGAAAGTAACGCAAGCAGTTTCCCAGCAGGTGACCTCGACCCAGACAGGGTCAAGGGTCGAGTGACCACCACCAACTACACGTTCTACCATAAAACGGTGAGCCGCTATAGCGATCGCCAACCGTTTCACGAGCACCGATAAACCAACAGAAAGAAAATTAATTCATGAATAATTAAATCCTCGGAAAACCTATTGAACTATAAAAAATAATCATCCTCCTCGGTGTCACATTGAAGTAAGAAGAATAACCGTCGGACTTGGAAGGACTTCGAACTAATTCTAATTGTCTAGCAGGACCTTTCTCAAAGGAAGAATGAGAAAGGTCCTGGTAGGATCGAAACTTCAGTCTCTCGAAAAATGTGATTTCTATCGTTGAAGTCAGTAAGAAGTTCGGCACATTTTTCTATTAGCTGCCTGAAATTGTTTCATCAGGCATCGGGCAAAGCACTCAAGTATTCAGTGTTTATCACGTCGACCAGGGCAAACCCTCATTGAATTGAATTTTTCTATTAGGCCTACTTCATCCTGCCAGATGTTGCGTTCCTGATGAGGGCAGTTCAGGCGTCCAAAATAATCAGCCATTTTTGTTTCGTCGTCACAATTGTAGCCTCCTGGGGACTTTAGGAATGACATCATATCGGGAGCCAACAAGCTGACGGCGAGCAAGGTAGCCTTTGGTGTCCCTGGCCAATCGTCCACCTACTACTCCACCACGCAGACAGATGCCTATCCAGCCTTCCATGTACCCGTGGACCGAGTAGCAGGCCACGAGAAGATTAAGAGCAAGGTGCCACTGGATTACTATGGCAACGGTGAGGACAGTTTAGAATCAACTGCCAACAGATTCCATCTAAATATTATCATTTGAAAAGTTAAAGGGCCTGACGTTTCGATACTAGCAGGACCTTTCTCAAAGTCAAAGGCATTATAATAATTATCACACAGAGGATTGGTTACTGACTGGGAAATTTTCAACGACGAAAACCAAAATGTCGTTAATTTTTTTCACCAATGTTTCATTTCGTTAATATTGCATCTCATCAGTGTTTTTTATTATTATTTTTTTGTCGAAGAAGTAATCTTTTCGTGCAGATTTTCACTCATTTATTCAATTATGGGAGCAGTTTGCAAATGGAGATATGAATTACATTTTTAACTTTTTTTCTTTTTTTTTACTTTTTTTGACAGGCCAAGAGGTGAACACTTCGACCACAAAGGACGACTTTCCTTCGTGGAGGGACGCACCACTTCATACATTCAGCAAAGACGCACTCGCTAAGGTAAAGATTTGAATCACTCAGAGAATCAGGATCGACTCAGATGTCAAAACTATGGCAACATTTTCCCAAGAATAAAACCCCGAAATAATGAAGGTGATATACAAAAATGTTGCAAACTGCTTACTGACTAAATTTACCAAAATGCAAATCTTAAAATTTAGTGGGCCTGACGTTTCGATCCCAGCAGGACCTTTCTCAAAGGCTTTCTCTGCCTTTGAGAAAGGTCCTGCTAGGATCGAAACGTCAGGCCCACTAAATTTTAAGACCAGAAATAATGAATTAGATACCTAAATTGCCAATTAGATTAGATAAACTAAAGAGTTGTTCGTTCAATTTCTTTGCAGTTGAGATCTTCCAACATTAGCCCGCCCCTGCACGGGGACAGGGAATTCGGCACCACCCACCTGACATCGTACACAGCCAAGCGGGTAGACAGGTACCAGTACGACAGCGGCAAACTACAGAGGAGCTCCGTACCGCTGGGAACCATGACAATATGAAGGCAGAGTACCAGCTAACTTAGCAGGAACTCAGTCATGTACACAACTGTATCATATGCATGTATAGCTATATCAACCGCCTTCCAATTTTCACATTTAATGAAAATCTACTTTTCTTTATTATTTTTTTTACTTCATGTATAATTCACGTCTTTACAAGCGTGAACACTGTTGTACCTAAAATATTGCGTGTCTTGCACGTTTTCTGCATACAAGAATACTTTTAATTTTGCCTGGATTCCAAAAGAAACTTCTGTTCATACTCCAGTCCCTTTTGTTTCTTTGAAAAGTATGCTTTGAATTTGGATGAAGCAGTATGGGAACTATATTATTCAATCATCATCTCCATTTTCACTTTTCACACAAAATAATGTAATTTTCTGCCAGTAGGTTCGGGGTCCGAATCGCACAGATTTCATTAGAAGTTAAACTTTTACTTTGCAGTAACTGCTATTTATTATGTCCCTGTAAAAATCATGTCCTGTATAAGTACAGGCATTGGTGCGGTCTTAAACCAATTACTGCCTGTGCCTAATTCTGTAGGAATAAATTATGAATATCGTGAGTTTATGCCGGAAGAAAATCACCTTTCCATTTCTAAAAAATTCAATTTTATGATAAAAGATTGTTATCATAACTGTATAAAAATTGTTAATTTGTGTCACACATTATAGTTACTACCATTGTTTATTGGTTTGGTAATAACACTTTCTTCACGTTACATAACAAACAAGTGTCTTGCCTATTGTGTCTTGGGTTCAAGGCCCAGTCCAGTCAAAGTTTTCTTTGCCACTGTACAAAACTCTTTCTGATAATAATTCACCAATATTTACAGGGAACAGACAAAAGGGAAAACTGAGGCATCAGCACAAATCATGGTGAAAACAGCAACTGATTATTGCATTTATTTACAACTTTTGCCCTACAGCCACAGGATTTGTGGAGAAACACTTTCAATGAAGACGACTCTAATGAGTGTTCCTCCATTCTTACACCATTCTTAAAACATTCACATGCAGTCAACTTTATTCCTATTCTGCTCTGGATTTGATTAATCTGAAAAATATCTGGTAACAATTCTGGAGAGATTATAAGAGACGATCTATCTGGTTGGAAACTTAAAACGTCATGGCCATGCACAAATGAGTGATTATCACTTAATATGCAACAATCTTTGCAAACAGGTTAGAGTATTAACCAATTAAATGTTTTCCTAACTCCAAATACAAACACACCAAATTCTTATGGAAGGAGTATGGGTAAATTTAGAGTTTAGTTGCAATAACTCTTTCAAATCAATAAAATCTGGTGTCATGTTTTTTCTGGAATTTGTTACGACCAATAATGTACACAGAGAGATTCCCACGAATGAAGTGTGAAATTTCTGCAGACTTCAGTCAGTAACAAACGGGACAGGGTCCCAAATCAGAGATCAAAATAAATATAAAAAAATTGCCGACATTTTTCCAATCGCAGAGCCAATCCAATTTGTCTACAAATTTCAATCTGTTTGGGTGGCCTAGCAAGTCAACTAAGAAAAAAACCACACACTGCAAGACCAAGGAGACGGGATGCGGTTTCCCCAGCAACCGTTATCGCTGTGACAACCTTATACATTGGTGGCGAAGCCAAACATCTCCTTCTCACGGACCTTCCTGGGATGGAGGTAGTAGAGATCCAGGAGCATGGGGTCCATCCAGCGCTTGGAATCGTAGATTTTCTCACCAACAGTCCAGCCGGGGACATCCTTCATGATCTTGGCTTCCTCCTCAACGTTAGTCTTCAGAATCTTCAGAGTGCTGCAGAGAGGGAGACAGAGGCGGGTCTCATGGTTCCATAAAGGATATCTTGCTGTTTTGAGAAAGTTTTGTTAGGGTTTGGGTCGATTTGAATAATGTACTATGGTGGCGGGTACCACGTTGCATCATAGATAAAACATGTTTGCATGAAGGAGAATATAAGCAAACGAGGGTTTGCCCTTCTCGACGTAATAAGCACTGAATGCCCAGTGCTTTGCCAAATGCCTGATGAAAAAAAATCAGGCAGCTCGGGCGGGATTTGAACCCACGACTCCTGCCTTGTGGTGGATTTGAATAATGTATAACCACGAACATAACATGATGTATAGAGGAATCCTTTGTGACACCAATGCTGTAGTTTCTGCCTTCAAGAATGATCCAGCTGGGATCAATCTGCCAGGCCAATAAAGGCCATCTTGTTTTTGTTACACGTTGCAAACTGTTAGTTGATTTATAAAGACCACAATTAACATAAAGACAGGTGGACATTTGAGGACCTTTCCCTGCCACTGAAAAATGGCCAGTTAGAAAATAGAATTGCAGCAAAAGATAAAACAGACGCATTCCGATGCCTGGACAGCGGAACGAGTATTTCTAGAAGGAAATGACGACTCACCTTCTGTCATCTTCGGCTCTCAGAAGAGGCGTGATGCCAATAAAACATTCCTGCTCTTCCCTAGCCCACAACCTATCACGGACAAATGACGAATCAGTATACATAAAGATGAATGACGAATCAGTATACATAAAGATGAATGATGAATCAGTATACATAAAGATGAATGACAAATCAGTATACATAAAGATGAATGATGAATCAGTATACATAAAGATGAATGACAAATCAGTATACATAAAGATGAATGACGAATCAGTATACATAAAGATGAATGACGAATCAGTATACTTAGCAAAGAATAACATGGTTTCCGCTTTGTAAGCAAAAGATAATCATTGGTACTTGAAACCCAAGCCTCCATTTGGTAATAACTCCTATCTTATTTTCTGGGGTTTTTCCCCAAATATTGCCGCTGCTACTGCTAGGAAGGAGTTTGTAGTCTGTGGGTTATTGACGTATGAATGACATCTAAACTATGCTGCCCATTCCTTACCTTCGTTTCCTGTTGTGCCTACCATAGGTGAACAAGCCAACGTTCATAACAGCAGCACAGGCAGCAAACATCATGTAACCTGTGGAGGTAAAACCAAAATCAGTGTGCTTCATTATGCAAGGTGGAAAGACAATAAGACATTGGACACGGATGAGTAATGGCAGCAGTTGGGCACAAAAATACTCAGACTCAGAGTCAGAGCGTACAAAAAACATCAGTTTGTTAAACTTTTTTTGCCTTTCACCAACCTTCTAAAATCTCGCATTCGCAAAGTCCTCAGTCTGGGACTAAAGTTACTACAAAACTCAAAACTGTACTGTCTCAGTGTCTGTAGTGTAGTGTAGTTTAGAACTATGCAGTGGCTGTTGTTACGGCAGTCGTCCGTGTGGTTCCCTGACTAGATTGTATTTCGTCAGCATTGCAGGCTGGTTGAACCAGTCTATAAGCTGATAGTCTGGTTCCAAGAGCTAAACATCCTGAAAAATACTGTGAAGTCAGGGAACCACACGGACGACTGCCGTAACAACAGCCACTGCGTTAAAACTACGAAGTACGAAGACTTGAATTTATTCTAAATAACACTGTTCTTATTATTAATTCAAATTGACGCGATTTTCTTTGTTTTAAAAATATGCAGTCTCTTCTTCCTACTTAATTAAGGCATGAAGGAATTCCTCTATGGGTATGGGAATGAAGAAAATTAATGATTTTTTATCACGAAAACAATGCAACACAACTCAGTCACAGGTCATCAGAGCTCAAACGAGTTAGTCTCCGACTAACTTCAATACTTGTTACCTAATTTCACATGACAAATCCCATAGAAACTTCACCAAATTAAATCTTGCAGCACCCTGGGCAATTGTTCTTCATTTTCCTTACCGGACATGCCCCGTTTGGGAAGGGCTCGCTTGTAATCGAAGGGAGGATAGCCGCCTTTCGGCGGCATATCTTGCTTCACAGTCGTCGCCATCTTGCTCCAAAGGCAAGCCTGGACGGGAACGAGCTAGTGAGGGCGCTATTCACTTTTAACGAATAGTCTTTGCGTGCAGAACACTAAATCGAGTTCCGGTTGAACTCTTTACAAAAACACTCACTTTCAAAGCTAATTATTCCACACCCAGAAGTTTCTCAGTTCTTGTAGCTATACTGAGGATTGTAGTTTGGACCTTCATGTCTCTGATTCTTTTAGAGTTTTGCGCTCTTAGCAGATTTTTTGCAGAAAAAACACCCCCAAAGTGTAGCCATCCAAGCTGAATTTCTGCGAGCATTTTGGGACATCAAATTGAAGAGTGAACTCCCAGATTGTCTTAAGCTTCACTTATTCTACAATATATCAGTTAATTAGCCTCCAAAGCCTCCTTATTGAAAAAAAGTTGTGGGTCCACACTGTGATAATCAACTCGGCGAAGCCATCTTGGAGGGAATTAGTGTGCTGCAACTTTTGGAATACAAATCACCCTCTTGTGGCCCAGGGATTTACAAGAGCCAAATAAATACAGGAGTCAAATGGGGAGTTTCTTTGAAAGTGTTGTCAGTATTTATTGTAACCAATAGTAAATGCTTATGAGCTATTTTACAATCAATTTATATAAATACTGAGTAGAAAAAGATCCGCAGATGCTTGCTTTTTGTCTTATAACCTTTGAAATAAAATGGAGAAATTTGAAATACCCCCGACAATTGCAACATGGCAAAGAAAACTTGGACTGGACCAGGATTTGAACTCCAGACCTCTGGTTTTCAGTACCAGTGCCTAACATCTTATTTTCAAGGACTACTCTGAAGAATTTTGATACTGAGGTATATAGCATTTCTCCATCTTGATGTGGCTCCATGGAAATGCCTGCATCATTTCTTCCTCCTATCAAAAGAAGAATGGAAAACAGAGACCATCTCATGAACAGATCCATCTTGAAATGTTCACTTATAATTTTTAAAAATGTCAAACAATCGAAAGAAAAACAGGCTGAGAATTTTAAACAAAATTGAAAAACAGCAAAAAAAACTGTCTATTTTTATGTGTTCTTATTTAAATGCTGTATTAATGAAGTATATCTTGTCAAACAAAGGAAAAACTGACTGAGAACTTTTGAACAAATTGAAAATTGGCAAAGAAAACTTTGAGTATGTCTTGCTTAAACCTGGAACTAAAGAGAAGAGTCATGCTGGGATAACCATGTCAGGATTAGGGTTTGACTTTGCTGTGTTGCTAGCACTTTATGCTTAGTAGTCAGTTCTGTGTCTTGTCCCATTGCCTACTTGATGAGCAAGCAAGGAGCACGGCCGGGATGTGAACCAATGACTCCTGCTGCCATCCATACTCACTTCTTCTTGGGGTTTACGACGGTTTGTTCCTGGCCGGTGCGTGACTGCACTGAGGTGACATCTACATCCACAACCACTGCAGGGGACCGACTAGAATGACTGGTACCCACCTCCTCCTCCTCCTGCAATAGTGCAAATGAAAAGCTTAACAATTATAATGGCACTTTTGAAGCACCATACACAGTTACACAAAGTGAAAATAATTATTCTTGCTTTTTTATTTCCCCTTTTTGTTTTTGCTTTGTCAAGCTGTAAGGATCTCCTAGTCACATAACTGTCAAATTATCTTAACGGATTTTATGAATACTTAATACTGATAATAAAGAGGAATCACAAAGCAAACTACAAGCCAAAAATTGGGATCTGTTATCAAGAGCTTGTAAAAAGTGCAAAAAAAGAGAGGAATGATTCCTCCAAAATAGGAATGGTTGGCAGCTATGTAGTCATTGAACTTTGAGTGATTTCCTGAGTCACTCCCTCCAATCCTTACATTAGCACTGTGTTCTTCACTCTCAGTCCCTTGGCTCTCCTCCTGCCTGGTTCCCATCTCAGTCCCAGGCTCTGCCTTCACGTAGGTGGTGGGGTACCAGTGAGCGTCGTCCTCGGCGATGCCGGTTGCCGGGCGGGGCTGCTCTTCCAGCTCCATGGCGTTCAGGCTCTGGAAAGTCAACGGCTGGCTTGGCTGTTCCGTTGCCTCAGGGGGGAGCTCCTGCTCCTGCTCTGTGTCAGGAAACTGAATGTCCACAAAGGGCTCCTCCTTGAACCTGACACAAGAAAATATAAACATCTTAGACAAACAATTTACAAAATTAACAAACAAATTATGTAATTTCGTGTTTACTCCACATTTCTCTCTTTGATCTTTCCCCCTCTTCTCACTAATCCCTACCATAATCCTTGCCCTTCCCTTTGATCTCTCCCTACCAGCTTTACACTTTGTCTTTTGTTTCTCATCCGCGTCCTATTCACTCTCTTCCCCCTTCCTTCATGTACATGTATCTGTTTTGTCCTTGTCAATCTGCCTTTGAGAAAGGTCCTGCTAGGATCGAAACGTCAGGCCCATCAAAATTTTGAAAAAAATTAAATGTCTTTATTCCTAACCAGTCCTTTCTCTTTCACTCCCTATCTGATGAGGAGTGAAAGGAGTAACAAGATACTCCAATAAAAAAAAAAGAAGAATTCCTTGTGTGGATTTCAGAAAGCGTTCTGATCATATTAACTGAGCTTACGACAAATAACCCATCGTAATATTGGTAGGCCCCATGGTTTCAGTGCATAGCTCATCGTCTTATGATAGGTCATATGTTACGTTGAGTTTGATGAAATCAAGCACAGGTCTGATTTATTCAAAAAAAAAATAAGAGGAATGTCAATTCCTATCTCCAGCCTTCCTGAGTTCCTCTCTGTCTCCTTATTTCCTTAACCCTTAACCTTGAGTGGCTTGTTTTGGGTGAATTTGCATAAAAATTAATACAAATTATAAATGAAAGCAATCTTACAAAAGCCAAAGGCCAGGTGAAAATATCATAGATTGAAGTGTCCCTGAGAATCGGAAATCAGTCCAAAGCGGAAAAAAGTTGAATCAAAGAAAAGGTTGAAGAATCTACCTTGGGGGCTTGGAGTCACTTAATGAGTCAGCCGGATTCTGGGCAGGAAAGAAAAGACAACATTTCAACATTTGCAGACTTTGCAATTTGGGCAATTTGAGGAGGTAACTAGGAGAGGCGTCGTGGTCGGACGGTTAGAGCGTTCGTTTGTAGCGCAGGAGGTTGCTGGTTCAAATCCCACTCAGATCAGAAGCTGGGAACTCTCTCTGTCCACCAAGCAGTGAATGGGTACCTGGCTCTCTCTAGAGCTGGGGAAGGTTGAAAGGCGGCGAGGAAAGGAACTGGCCACCTTACATCATGCCGTGGCCTTGTACATTTGTGCTTCTCTAATAAGGCACATCCCCTATGCTATGATGACAGAATGGGACATCCTTTACCTTTTTTTAACCAGATTGTAACCATTCTGTACTAGTCAAAGGTCAAAGGAAGGGAATTCAAAGCCTCACCCTCAAGTTGTCGTAGGTCTCTCTGAGTTGGGTGTTCTGCTTCTGAATGTTGGCATGGTAATCCTTGATTCTGACTTTCCAGAATTTGTGGAGCGTCTGAATGCCACCAATGCCTACCTCTTGCAAGACTTGGGACAAGACGTCCTATGTACAAATGAAACATTGAGGGCATCAAATAAAGAGCTACTTTAACTTTGGGCAAAAACAATCTCAGCAGTGATGGAAATGTACAAAGAAGAATGTGGACAATATGAC
The DNA here is from genome assembly GCA_949987565.1 of Luidia sarsii. Taxonomy (NCBI): domain Eukaryota; kingdom Metazoa; phylum Echinodermata; class Asteroidea; order Paxillosida; family Luidiidae; genus Luidia; species Luidia sarsii. The sequence goes on along the minus strand of OX465108.1, from coordinate 739,438 downwards.
AGTGTTCTTTGCTCATTTCCACTCCTGTTCTGCACCAAATGAAATGCAAAGATACCCATTATAAGTCAGTTGATGGCATGTAAACATTGGTCACGCAATCGGTCTATTGAGAGATTTGTATTTTTTTGGACATTAAAGTTGGTAACTATTTTGGAATATTATTTTTTGCATTACTTTAAAATCTTACATTATCAGGCATTTAGACTATAACTGTTATATTGTAAAACTGCCCAAGTCAAAAAGGATTTCCCCACTTCTCTAAGGTCAAGTACGGGTCACCTTTGACCCACCTGGAAGCCTGTGTAGCCAGTCAGGGCTTCGCGGTCTACCGCAGCCCTCAGCAATAGGCAGACCTTGGTCAGATACTCTCTCAGGATGTCCGTCAACATCTCCGCCGCCGATTCCTGACTCACTGAGACAGGTCAAAGGAAGGTCAAATGTCAGAGGTCAATTTAACAGAGCTTTCACATCTCTAAAATTGACTGAAGGACACAATTTGCTCATCTACCATTTTTTCATTCTTCTTTTGGTGAACTATTTGTTTTTTTAACCTAGTTATTGTTAAGTGCCTGGGAGCATTTTATTTTGTAAAAAGATTTGGCGCTATACAAATGTGTCATTATCATTATCATGATTCACGAATTCAAGGCAGAATTTGTTGGTCAATGAACCTCTTACATCCGTGTAGCCATTGCATTTCCCTTCCATTCCATGCAGTTTAAAGCAAGACCAGACCTTTGAATGATAAGTCTTATTGAACATTGCCAATATTCAAATGATTTTTTTCTTTTGAAAACTAAGAGGACCTGATGTTTTGATCTAAGCAGGACCTTTTTACAAATGCTGATTTTCCCTCTCTCTCTAAACCTCCCTCAACTCACTTTCATATCCTGCGTGAGCGCAAATCGTTGCAACGGCTCGTCTACTCAGAATCCGTGAGGTGTCATCGTCCAGTTCCACCCCACTCTGACCATTCCTCAGCCTCAGGCTCCTGCAACGGAAGCAAAGAGGCACTCATCAGATGATGCTCGACAAAGTCCAATGGTACCTCAATCCAGAGCTCTTTAGGTCAAGTCCCCGTCCAGTCAAAGTTTTCTTTGCCAATTTTTCAATTTGTAAGAAAAGATTATTAGTAAACATCACAAACAAGATGGGCAAAGGAGAGACTAAGCACTATCAATGGCTGGGTCCAGAGACATTGCACAGCCATGAGTTGCATGAGATGGAGCCCAGGACCCCCTACAAGAGCAAACCCCACAGGCCTTGCACTCACTCATCCCGTGGCTCTCCCTGGCCATTGCCGTCTCCGTTGCTTGTCCAGGACCTCTTGGGAGGAAGAAGCAGGAGAGGAGTCAGAGGCAACGGTTGGAGGCGAGGCCTGGCGCTGCGGTCATCCCACTTCTGTGAAGGAGACAGAAATCTTACAAAATGTACCGGGTCCGACATTGCAATCCTACCAGGACCTCTCTTAAAGAAAATTTATGCTAGGATCAAAATGTCTTTTTTTGGGGGGGGGGGTCTTAGGTATGTCTCTACAGAGCATAGAATAGGACGATAGACACCCTTCTTTAGACTTTGAACCACTTTCTACCAGAGTGCTCAGCTTGGGAACCTTTGTGATAATACAATATGAGTGAACGCATTCAACGCAAGGGCCTATTCGTAGTCAAAGCTGTGGATGTATTGATCCTATTCTGCTTTAACCTTTCATGATATAGGAAAGGTACTTTGTCCCAACATTGGCAAGATGTTGCTCCTACTGGAATCCAATTCTCTGATCTGCTTACATTGCTTTCTGACTGGAGCTGCTGAGAGGCAGAGATGATGGTCCGTATCCGTCGGTTGTGCTTCAGGAGTTGGATGGTGTGAATACTGATGGCATCGGTACGACACTGGTCAGACGGGATCCTGTCAGAGACACCAGCCAGATACGATGGCAAGTCACAAACAAATGACAGGCTTAGGCTTAGGTTCATGTATGCTCGGCACTTTCATTTCCCTCACCCAATATTATGCAGAGTCAAGTTTTGAGTGAAGTTTGGATCGCAGTTTTGAGGTGACAGCTCTGTGCATGTTTATAATATTTTTTACATCCATATTTGATAGTGATAGGAATGACAGACTTCAATTGCAAGCTACACTCTACCATCAGATTAGCTATACAGTATCTCTGCTCCTTTTTTATTTTGACCATTGTACAAGGGCTGTAGTGAGGGCATATAAGTGTGTTTATACTCAGACCTAGCTGACACAAGTTCTACTCACTTCGGCCTAAGACCAGGAAGAGGACATCAAAGCCACAGCATTCGGTGTTATGACTATGAGTTCTTTGGTTGTAAAACGAAAACTTTAAAAAATTACGCAGTGGCTGTTGTTACGGCAGTCGTCCGTGTGGTTCCCTGACTTGATTGTATTTCGTCATCATTGCAGGCTGGTTGAACCAGTCTATTAGCTGATAGTCTGGTTCCACGAGGTAAACATCCTGACAAATACTGTGAAGTCAGGGAACCACACGGACGACTGCCGTAATAACAGCCACTGCGAACAAATTAAGGCTTCAGCTAGCGAAAAACTGTGACATTTTGAGATATTGCAGTTACTCACGGTGACTGTGAAACTGCCTGGTGCTGTGCAGTGGGCTGGTGGAGGTGTGGTCCCTCCAGGTCTACAGTCTTAGGGTTGAGAGTTGCAGAGTCCATATCAACCACGGACATTGACTTGGTGGCCGACTGGTTAGGTACAATCTCTCCCCAATGCCGCATTGTTGCATTCTGCATCCAAAATATTCAGTATATCATTTATCATGAATTAGGAATTATGACTAGGCCTATCTGTTGACAAGTGTTGTTAATTTGTAAATTTAAGTACTGTTGATAATTAATAAAATAATTGGCTATTGGCTATTGCATTAACTAGTAATTATGTATTATTAGTTATTACAAAATTAATATTAGTTTAGTACTACAGGGAGAAGGTATCAGTATTTATAGTAATAATATTATCTTAATTAATATTAATTTAATAATTATTAATATTTTATTTTTATTTATTTTTAGAAGAAAATTACTCTATATACTACTACTACTAGTATAGCTCATGAAAAGTGGCTTTTAACATTTTAACAGATAATCTGTCTGCTACAATGTAAAACATGTGCAGCTTTTCAACTTTTGTTTTCACCTGCTCAGTTGTTTGCAAGCCTGCAGTTGTTTTGTTGTCAATGCTTGTGTTCATGGTCGCCGCCATCTTAGGATTAGCGCCCCCTATTGACTGACAAGGGAAAGGACATTTCGTAGGGGTAGAAATGGAGCTGCGTAGTGGCTACGACTTTCATTTGCACGTGAATGGATGAAGGAGCTTAGATAGCGGCTGCAGCCAGTTACTATAGAAGTGTGCGTTATATCCAGTCGTAGCCGCTACGAATTAGGGCGAGGACAAACTGGTTCACAAACGCGGTGTGAACGTCCGCTGATCACGATGGCGGCCAAAAAGAGTAAAAAAGGCGACAGTGTGATACAGCAGGAGGACATCTTCCAAGCGGTTGTACTAGCCGACAGCTTCAACGTGCGATTTGCTCCAATAGTAGCTGAAAGACCGAGGGCAAGTTACTTATTGACTCATCGAAAGGGTCAGATGTTGAACATGTGTTTCAGAATAGGTCCACGGTCAAAACAGACCGCAGGAGGGCGCCCTACTAATAATAGTATGGGTCAGTTTCACTCTGATTTTTGCATCCAAAATATGGTCTGAAAACTCCTCACAGCTGAAATATTCAGTGTTATATAATCTTCGTTTGTTTATAATTGATTTGACAACAAAATAATACAATTTTAAGGGTGTTTTTTAACTTGGTTATCTTCCATATTGAAACTGAAAGTTTTGGGTTTGTAACTAGGGCCTAGTAATGTAGCTTCCTTCCTCCATGGTACTTGGTAGCTTCAAGTTCAATTTGACCTTGTTCCTTATTCTCAAAAACAGTGAAAGGTCCTTCTAGAATCCCAATACCATGCCCTCTAATGAACTTTCATCCAGGAAGGAGAAGTTGTACACTTTTTATTCTAACTCTAAGCACAAATTCCAGTCAGTCTGTGCTTTGGATCAGAGCAGGTCCTTTCTCAAACTAAAAATAAAAGCCCTTTATTTTCCATAAGTATCTTTGAAATTTACATATTTGGGTTATTTTAAGCCAGTAATAAGTGTTGCACTTTCAATTGTGTTGTATCGCTGCAATCCGTCTTCTATGATCATCTGAATGTCGTAGTTTCTTAAAAATAAAAGTCTTATTTTTTTTATTTATTTTTTAACTGGCAAAGATAACTTTGACTGGACCAGGACTTGTTCCCGAGACCTCTGGACTAACGTACCAGTGCTCTGCCATCTGAGCTATCCAGCCCTTAGATGGCGGCCTTACCAAATAGTCAACTAGTCTTTGCCGGGGTGGGGGTGCTAGTCCATTGGCCAAGGCATTGCTCTGTCACAAAATGCTAGTTGCATGATAATTTCATGGTCTTTTAAGGGTGACTCGTGGTTGCTTTGGTCATTATTACAATGTCCATCGATCTACATTCCTGTCTTCTCCTTCTTACAGGCCTTGATACCACTGGTCAACTTCCCTCTCATTGATTACACTTTTGAGTTCCTGGCTGGTGCCGGCATGCAAGAGATCTTCGTGTTCTGTTGTTCACACGCCGACCAGCTCAAGAAACATATACGGTAGGTCATGGTTTCCCCTGGGTTTTCTCTCAAAAGTTAGAGGGCCCAATGTTTCGATCCTAGCAGGACCATTCTTCCCCACCAGACCACTTAATTGATCAAGGCTGTAGGGTGGATTTGGGTCTGTATAGCATCGGTTATCATACATGTTATATGATTTTGCATCGGTGAGAAAAAGCGAGAAAGCAGATGAATGAGAGTTTGAACTACTCAACGTGTCATAAGCCCTGTGGGCTCAGCACATCGTACTATGAAAATGCCCGTCTGGGTTTTCAAAGACTGGCGTGAAGTTGATCTATAGCCGAGGCATTGATGCAAGGATTGACCCGACTCTTGCAGGCAATCCAAGTGGAACAAAGAGACCTCCCACTGCACCATCACGCCCATCATCTCGGAGGGATGTCACTCCGTCGGCGATGCGCTGAGAGAGATTGAGCGCAAGTCCATGATCAGAGCCCACTTTGTCCTCGTCAGTGGTGATGTGGTCTCCAACATGCCCCTGAAAGCTCTGATGGAAGAGCACAAGTGAGTATCATTACAACCCCAGCACTTCCTCCTTGTCACTCCCCCAAAATCTTCTTCCTCCAAAAAATAAAATGCTGGGTAGAGGGAAAACAATTAGACAGGGCTCGTCCTGTGATTTTAGGTTATTTATTGAGAAATTTACAGGTTATGAACATGGTTGCTGTGACACCATTTACCATGAATCTCCTTTGCGAAGGTTTGCATAGGTCTGAGTCTGAGTCTATACCCTGGCAAAGACTAGTTGACTGTTTTGGAAGGCCACCATCTACGGGCTGGATAGCTCAGATGGAAGAGCACTGGTACATTAATCCAGAGGTCTCGGGTTCAAGTCCCATTCCTGTCAAAGTTTTCTTTCCCATTTTTTTCAATTTGATTTCTGAAGTGAAACAAACTTCTTTGCCAGGGTGGGGGTGACAGTCAGAAGCAATTCAACCATTAATTAGTTGAGTATTTGGGAAGGCCGCCATCTAAGGGCTGGATAGCTCAGATGGAAGAGCACTGGTACGTAATTTTTCAATTTAAACTCCCAAAAATTGTAAGAAATAAAGCAAGCTGAGCAAGTGAAGTGAAAGGAAAAGTTAGTCCTGGATTTGTTGAATCCTGCCCTCTCTGTTGCTGACAGCAGTTGATTCCACTTTGTCATCAGGGCTCGTTTCAAGGCAGACAAGTCGGCCGTCCTCACCATGGTCTTCAAGCACGCCTTCCCCGGTCACCGGACGCGGAGCGCCGAGGACGAGGTGGTGGTTGCCACGGATACCACCAAGCGCATCCTGAGCTACCAGAAGATGCACGGGAAGACCAAGGCCCGGTTGCCCCTGGTAATGCATTGGCTGCCACGCCCTTCATTTAACCCATTTCAGTCTCTTCCTCATTGCTATAATATTCCGTTTATTGATAATTCTCTTCACCTCTGAGTACCATCTACTGTAGCTATGTAATTCCCTCTATGGCAATCTGAAAATAAGTGATTTAATGAATGAGTGAAATGAGAATATTTCTAGATCTTTCCTTTTTTATTTTATTTTTCCAGTGATTTTTTAATAATGGTAGGAATGGTCTTTTTTTTTTAAAATCATAATTATTGAAAACGGCAGTTAATGATTGAGTTGCTTCTGACTGGCGCCCCCACCCCGGCAAAGACTAGTTGACTATTAGGGAAGGCCACCATCTAAGGGCTGGATAGCTCAGGTGGAAGAGCACTGGTACGTTAATCCAGAGGTCTCGGGTTCAAGTCCCGGTCCAGACAAGGTTTTATTTGCCTTGATTGAAGGTGACATCATTAACTAATGAAGAAACACTCCTGAGCACAGCTACAATCACTTATAAGCCCGACAGCGACCGAACCACACCTTGCCACAATACACACCACAAGTATGATCAGGAGTACTTATTGACAGCATTTCTTCTTTCAGAATTTGTTTGAGGAGCACAGTGCTCTAAGCGTCCGTTACGACTTGATGCACAGCCACATCAGCGTCTGCTCTCCTCGAGTCACCGAGCTCTTTGTGGACAACTTTGACTACCAGGACCTGTCTGATCTCATCCGAGGAGTCTTAGTCAATGAGGAGGTAAGGTACCAGATCCTTGCACTGATGTCAGGCCAGGCACGTGTTGGCCAGCGGAGAAACAAACCAAAAATTAGCACTCACATAGTCATGATAACATTTTGATAATTGTTTACTAAAATGACAAAAATGTCCTGAAAAGGATATTGTATGGGATGTCACTACCACCTATTCATTGCTACCTCCTATTTGATATCCCACAAATCTGACGCTCCAACCATACCTGATTTGAGAATTCTTTTCGCCTTCTTGATAGATTGAAGGCAACAAACTTTACATGGATGTGATAGAGGAAGATTATGCAGCCAGGGTAACAGACCTACAGATGTACGATTCTGTGAGGTAAGATACTCTGCTTTACATCCCAACATAATCTTGCACCGATTTCTGAACTCTCATCACCCAGTCTCCCGGCGATATTCAAGTCTTTTCTTTCACCAGGTTCAATTTGGTCCAGAGAATTGAGCACTCTGTTTTGTATTGTAGTCTTGGTCAATGTCGTGTCCATTGTATTATTAAAATCTTCCTGTAATCAAATGAATGGTGTCACATTCAATTTACAATTCATTGAAGTTACAGTTCACCAATGGTTGGTTATTTTGGTGCCCATTGCTTCCATCCACCACAACATAATTATGATCTGGAAGTCTCCCTTTCTGGTAGAGGGCGCCAGATTGGCATTCTGTAGTCTTGCCTCAAGCCTGCCTAAAGCTGCTGTACTCTCTGTGCTTCTCTCATGCAGCAAGGACGTCATAAGGAGGTGGTCCCATCCCCTGGTGCCAGACAGTTTAGCGGCTGAGGGGGAAGGCTACAAGCTGGGCAGGCACAATGTCTACCTTGCCAGTAATGTCACACTGGAGAGGTCAGTACCAGCAAGTTAGTCTCCTCTCCAGGACCCTCTTGCCGCAATTCTCCAATCATTTTGTAATTGTAAAATTTTGAAAAATAGCAGAAAACTTTAACTGATCCGGGACTTGAACCTGATACATCTGGTATTGCGTACCAGTGCTCTTATGAGCTATCCAGCCGTTAGATAGCATCTTCCCAAATTCCTAACATGTCTTTGCCAAGGTGGCAACTTCTTTTGAATTTTCAAATTATTTTGAGAGGGCTGGATGTCAACTTCTCTTCAAATTCTTTCTCTTTAGTAAAGGTGGGTACTAAAATTAATTGCAGAGTTAAGAATATGTTTATCCAGGATGCTGAAGCTTGTGAATATTTGAGTACAAGGTTGATCAAGACACTCTTTCATCTTGATTGTTGTCATCCTCCTTCTCAGGGGTAGCGATTTGCAGGAAGACGTTATAGTTGGTCAGGGGACTACTATCGGCACAAACACGGTTATTTCTCAGTCAGTCATCGGCAAAAATTGCACAATAGGTGAGTCATGGGTGGACTGAGCTCTTCCAACAATCTCTCCTATTCCTCCTCTACCCTTGTATGAAATGAAGCCTTATATAATTTTTACTCACTGACTAAAATGACCTACAATACATAAACTTCTAAAATTAGAGGGCCTGACGTTTCGATCCTAGCAGGACCTTAAACTTTTGAGATCACAGGTATTCAAGAACAACCTTTTAACCCCCGTTCCAGGGAAATACTCTGTACTGACCAGGACTACAAGCCTTCCATTTCAGCCAAACTAAATCCTTTGTGAGACAGAAGATGAAGCCGGAGTCAGAGGTTGATGCAGGGACTCGGGGTTTTGGGAAGGCCCCCTTAGACGGGTTAGATAATTCAGGTGGTAGAGAGCTGCTATATCAAACACTAAGGCCTAGTTCAGTCCTTATCAGTCAGATTTTCTGGGCTGTTTTTTATGAATTGTTAAGATTATCCCAGCCAATTTTTCTTTCCTTTCTACTCTGAATTTTGTTTTGTTTTGTGTGTGTTCTAGGTGAGAATGTGACATTAGAGAACACCTACATTTGGGACGATGTCAGGATAGAGTCCAACTGCAAGTTAAGTCTGGCCGTCGTCTGCGACAAAGTCTGGCTGAAGGACTCGGTGGTGCTGAGTCCTGGCTGCATTGTCTCCTTTGGGGTGAGTAATAGCCCTAGCCATTGCCCTAGCCATAGCCCTAGCCATAGCCCAAGCCGTAACTCTAGCCATAGTCCCCTGCAAGGTTCTGTCATGAATGAGTCCGTGCCCCTATGTCTTGGAATCCATTGTGTCATATTTCTTGCTCTCCCCAATAAATCGAGGGCCTGTGGTTTCAATCCTAGTAGTAGTAGTAGGACCTAAAGTTGTTGAAAGTTTTCTACCTTTGAAAAAGTTCCTGGCTGAAAAGGTCAAGCCCTTTGAATTCTTGAGATTCTTGAGAGGTGTGTGCAATTCAGTCTTCCTCATTTAACAGGACTGCCCCTCGGCCCTTTGCTCCCAAATCTTTCAGGTCAGAGTTGGTCCCAGCATCACTCTCCCGCCTGGAACCCTCCTGACCAGACAAGCTGCTGGCAGCGACGTTGCCGTGGATACAGACGTGGTGGGGGAGGAGGGAGAGGGCTACGTTTGGCAACCTCCGCAGGATGAGGATGAGGAAGAGGAGGGACTACGGCAACAGTTGCTAGGTAACGTGACACGTCATCTTTTTAATAAACATTTAAATAGGAGCATTCTAATCCCCAAGCTATCCACCCCTTAGATGAAGGCCTTTCAAATTAGTAAACTATCTTTGGCAAGTGGTGGGGGGGTGCAAGTCAGAAATATTAACCTTTAACCACCTTACATCATAAGGAATCTTTGTCTTTGAGAAAAGGTCCTACATGGATTGAAAAGTCATTTTTGAGATAAAGGGAAAAGTTACTGGGAACTTAGATGGGGAAGGCCACCATGTACGAGGTCTCGGGTTCAAGTCCCAGTCCAGTCAAAGTTTTCTTTGCCATTTTTCAGTGTTACCAAACTTATTACCAAATTACAATTACCGAACAATTACCAAAATGCAAATCTCAAGAAAGGGCCTGCTAGAATCAGACCCAATAAGGGCCTTTGAAGGAATAATGATGATTTTATGTCTGCACTCTGCATCCCAAGGTTTGAACGTCTCCGTTGAGGAGGAGAAGGAGATGAGCAGCTCGGAGGAATCGGACGATGACGAGGAGATCATGATGTCTACTTCACCTCCACCGGATGACACCAAATGTGAGCCTCATGAATATGTATCCATGTCAATCATTAGAAGGTTTATTCCAATCCACCCTGATTGGATTGGAGGGATTGTAATTGGTTCTCTCTTTCCATCCCTTCCCTCCTCTCCCCCCTCTGCCCCCCGCTGCCCCCCTCTTCTCATCCCCTCTTTCTCCCCTCTCTCATTTTCTCTTCCCCTGCCTCTCCCTGTCTATGTCACTGTCTTCCACTCTCTCTCTCTCCCTCTCCCCCAACCCTCTCTCTCTCTCTCGTTCTCCCCGTCTTTGTCCCCCTCTATTTGTCCCCCTCTCACCCTCTCTCATTTTTTCTCCCTCTGCCTCTCCCTCGCTGTGTCGCTGTTTTCCACTCTCACTCTCTGTCCTACTTTCTGCAAATGTATATATCCATTTCTCTGAGCCCCACTCTCCATCTCCTATGCCCATCTCTTTATTTCACCGGCCTCAGTGTTTTACAACGAGGTCTCGGACAGCCTCCAGCGCACCATTGAGGAGAACGTCAAGGTGGAGAACCTCATCCTAGAGGTGAACTCCTCCAAGTATGCCTACAACATCTCCATGAAGGAGCTCAACCAGCTCGTGGTCAAAGCCATCTTAGAGATGCCTCACCTCAGGAGTCCAGAGCCTCTACAAGCGCCTCAGCTCCTTCCAAAACTACTCACGGTCTGTGGAACCTCTCGAGAATGACACATTACACAATCCGAGGCTCATTTGAATTTTGCTATCAACCTAATATTCATACAACAACTCTTGATATTCTTAGTATTAGCAAACCAGAATGTATCTATGATACACAGGATTTACCTGCAGTTTCATATGTATGATGTCCTAGATATATTTTTGTAAAGATGTCTACATTGATTTATAGTCATTTTAATGGTGTATGTCATGTGGATGGTTGGTTCTTGTTTTGTATTTCAGCTGGTGAAGAAACTGCTTCCGTTGTTCCGGAATTACATCAAGAGTGCAGAGTCTCAGCTTGACTGTCTGAACGCTCTGGAGGTAATTGTCAGTCCCAATGCCCGTACTTCACCCAGTGCCCATGCTCCACCCAGTGCCCATGCTCCACCCAGTGCCTGTACTTCACCCAGTGCCCATGCTCCACCCAGTGCCCATGCTCCACCCAGTGCCCATGCTCCACCCAGTGCCCATGCTCCACCCAGTGCCCATGCTCCACCCAGTGCCCGTACTTCACCCAGTGCCCATGCTCCACCCAGTGCCCGTACTTCACCCAGTGCCCATGCTCCACCCAGTGCCCATGCTCCACCCAGTGCCCGTACTTCTCCCAGTGCCCATGCTCCACCCAGTGCCCATGCTCCACCCAGTGCCCATGCTCCACCCAGTGCACATGCTCCACCCAGTGCCCGTACTTCTCCCAGTGCCCATGCTCCACCCAGTGCCCGTACTTCTCCCAGTGCCCATGCTCCACCCAGTGCCCATGCTCCACCCAGTGCCCATACTCCACCCAGTGCCCATGCTCCACCCAGTGCCCATGCTCCACCCAGTGCCCGTACTTCTCCCAGTGCCCATGCTCCACCCAGTGCCCGTACTTCTCCCAGTGCCCATGCTCCACCCAGTGCCCATGCTCCACCCAGTGCCCATGCTCCACCCAGTGCCCATGCTCCACCCAGTGCCCGTACTTCACCCAGTGCCCATGCTCCACCCAGTGCCCATGCTCCACCCAGTGCCCATGCTCCACCCAGTGCCCATGTTCTACCCAGTGCCCATGCTCCACCCAGTGCCCGTACTTCTCCCAGTGCCCATGCTCCACCCAGTACCCATACTTCACCCAGTGTCCATGCTCCACCCAGTACCCATGCTCCACCCAGTGCCCATGCTAGAGCCAATGTCCCTGTCTGACCCTCTCTCTCTGACTTGTCTTCCCCTTTCAGGATTTCTGCCACACCAGCAAGCCTACAGTAGCTGCTATGCCCAAAGTGTTGCTGTTGTTCTACCAGGCAGACATACTAAGTGAAGAGGCCATTCTACACTGGTTCAATGCTCCCCCATCCATTGATGATGACTTCACCTCTGCAATCAACAGGGAAATACGTACTCAGGTACTAGTCCAACCCCAGATATTGCACAGTTTCTTCAGGGTCCATTTCCATAAACCTGCTTAATCACTTTGCAAAATGTCTGATCCGCTAACTTTTCAAGATTTTATCCAAATGATGTGTATTAACAGATGCCTTTAGTCCCATAATTTTATGAAGATTTCATGAATCATCGTTAGTCTCTGACATGGTTGATTTCTGGACATTGTGACTGCAGGTTCAACCATTCATCAAATGGTTGGAGGAGGCAGAGGAAGAGAGCGACAGTGATGAAGATTAGGGATAGTCGCCATGGTAACAATCACCATAGCAAAGTGTCATCTATTGGGACGGAAGGGTGCTGGGCCGTGGGTCCAGCAAGCCAGGTGTGTCCCCTGTGATGGAAGTGTAGTTACCATGGTGCTGGTTGTCATGACGGCTAGCCATCTAAGACATTGGACGAATGGTTGCCAAGACAGCAAGTTGCCTCAAGATAAAGTCCTGTGTGTCCAATGAGATGGTGTAACCATGGAAGGAGTTGGTATGGTAACCAGTCTTCTGTTGTAATGGGAGGGATGTGATGGATGACTGTCGGGTCACAGGACCAGTTTCAAATTTTTGCGGCAATGTCAAAGGTCAGACAGGGTCATAAGGAGCATGACAATTGATCCTGTCCAAGGAGTATCCACCTGGAATAGAACCTCTTTAAGATGCCATGCACTTGGTCAGTGCTACTGTCCTCTCTAAAGAGCGCCCCCAGATGGGAATGCACCCATGGGATAGATATGGTAAAGCACTGAATAGCGCCCTCAATGTGTAATGCATCAAGTGCCAATTATTGTGAAGAGCGCCCTCATCGGGTAATGCAGGGAGGGAATAGACGGGGGCCTTTAGGCAATGGCTCCATTGCTTACTATTGTCCTAATCTCGCATATGGCTGAATAGGGTTTTGACCACTTTTTTTATAAGTGACTGCTGCGTACCCAACAACAAACCAAACCTTCCATTGCAGTGACTGTCCCACAGTCTTCATTTTCGGGTTTGGTGTGACGCCGTGACGGAGACAAAGCCTGAGCCTGATCTGGGGATTTGTAAGGGTCTGTTTGCCACTTATATGAAGAGCCTCCTGATTGGTTGAGGCATAGAGAAGATTGGTTGTCAGTACATGAAGCTCATTGTGAACAATATTCTCTTTGTTTTGGGGGAGAAAGAGTAAAAATGTGTCGATAAACACCCCACATTGTGCTACCAGTTTATTGAGTCATCTCTTTTCTTGTCTGTGTGCATAGTTGGTCTTATTTATACCTGTGATTTCTTGGAATCACTGCATTTTGGGGGGAACGTGCCATTTTCATAACTCAACAATCAAGAACAATAAATTCCTGTGAAATAAATCAATAAGATCATAATTATTGTTTTGTGGTTGTCTGAAAAGAGTCTGGTTTGTGCAGGTAGGAATATAATTCAGTGCAGGTTGCCTACCCGACATAGTACTGTACACTCGGTGCTTTGCCCGATTGCCTGGTGATTTGTGTAGGTAGGAATGTAATTCAATGAGGGTTTGCCCTACCCAACAGTACTGTACACGGTGCTTTGCCCGATTGCCTGGTGATTTGTGCAGGTAGGAATGTAAATCGATGAGGGTTTGCCCTACACAATAGCACGGTACTCTCAGTGCTTTGCCCGATTGCCGGGTGATTTGTGTAAGTGCTTTGCCCAATTGCCTGCAGTGTTAATTATATCTTTTACTGCAGGCCCTCAGTATTCTTACCAACACAAAATAATGATATAATATATATATACTGGTAGATATATAGATAGATATATAGAGTATCTATATATAATTCTCTTTTTGGGGTCAATCCAGGAAATAGGATTGGGAGAGGTCAAATAATTTTCAGTTTTTGTTCTGTTGGTCTTCCTCATATTAATGAGAATGTTGGATTTTTCTCTATTCATTGAATATATTCCAACTATGAAACAGAAATTAAAAATATCCCTTACCTTTTGATGACCAAACAGAAAAACAACACACACATCAGACTATTTAAGTTATAATCATTACATTTTATTTATTTAAAACCAGACTATGGATACAATAAATAACTCTTCTTAACGTAAAGTGAACATTTATGAAGTTGTTCTGTCTTGCTTTTGTGATGGTAGGAACATAAATCTCGACGATACAATATCCATTTTTATTGATTTCACTTGTAGAGTCATAAAAACCACTCCTAGTAAATCAATTCCTGGCTATAACAATATACTGGCATCTAAAGGATGAATGTACACTGTAGTTGCATGAACATGTTCATGTTCATGTACATTGTACACTGTACATGAGGTGATGTAGCCTGCATTGGTGGATGAAGTTCAAGACCAAAGCCACTATCCACCACCTTTGTACTCCCAAGCTCCCATTGCCAGTATGTACAATCTCATTCACTAAAAAGCGGTGCCCTGTAAGCAAGATGGCTGACATTCATATGGATATCATTAATGTACACGTACCCCATATCTATTGTAGGTTTTAGGTCCACAAAATTCTACAGCAAGTACTGTCTGAGGCCAGACGTCATCTCAGCTTTCGGCAGTGTCCAGTTACGGCTTAGTTGGCTACGGCTAGCAATAACACACAAGTCTATGGAAAAAAGTGCTGGTAGCCCTTTGCTTGGGTCTCCCATAGACTAGCACATAATTGGAGGTCATAGCCAGTGAATTCAAACATAGTATAACCTATATAACCAATCACAAGATATTGAGGATAGCTAACCAATTTTCTTCTGCGCAAAAATCTAATAACAAGAATGGATTGTATTACAGGAGTGGGTTGGAGTGTAGGTGGGTTAGTATATATATCACCATAGAAACAGACTTATGTAGACTGACACATATCCTGAAATCAATGACTAGTTGACTACCCAAATGCCTAAAAATGTGGTCAACAAAGCATGTATCAAAAATATATGAAAACCAAGGTATGTACCACACCAAACTATAATCTTCCTTTTAGCCCATATACTGAATATCTACAATGTTAATTATTTAAATGATCTGTTTCCTGGAAAAGACTGGGATTGAATTCAGACGTAAATGAGGAAACAAAATGTGCAACGATGCTGTGTAACATTGTCAGAACTACAAGTAATTATACACCGCTGATCGATAACACTGCCAGTGCTAATTGAGCACTGTGGTCTGTGTTGTAATATAAATACATGGATTTAACAACAAACTACAAACATCTCACAAATTAAGAGGGGCAAACATGTCCAACCCAGCAAGACTTTTTGAAGGGCCTTAGAGGGAGACTTGTCTTTAAGAAAGGTCCTGCTAGGATCGAACATCAGCCCTTTATACATTTTCAGCATTTAAGTTTAAAATCATTTTGCATAATTTTTCTGTCTTTAAGAATCAGCTAAAACTCAAATTTGGTGTGTTCTTTACCAGAAGTCGTGTTTTCAGTGGGAGTCCACATATCTCTTTGGGCAGCTCCCCTACGACCTTTGACCTCCTTTATTATTATTGTTTTCAACTGCAGCGAATACAAAATCTCACATATACAAAACAAAAAATAAGAATGCATAATTCTGGATATGAGACACAAAACATTCAATTTGCTTGCTGTTTGGACAGAAAGCATCAATTTAAAATAAAACCCTGAACAGTTTCAAGTTTATTTCTAAAAACTCATTTTCTCCCCACCTTCACGGCAGGGGTGCAGGCACCCTTCAGTTTTTAGTGTTTTTACAGATAAAATGGGGTCCATTTGTTTGCAGCCTCTTGTATTTTCATGATTCAGTCATGATAGGGTCTGCAGTCCAGATGTCAGAGAATACATAACAGCTAGCAGAGAAGAACTGCTTACAACAGCAGAACATTTGTTGCTAATGGTAAGTCAACTTGTATTTCAAGGGTAAGCAAGGAATTTCATTCGTCAATTTGTCAATTTTGATTTCAGGGGATTAATAGTCATGGATTTCTTGGGTCATGCATTCTAAGCAAAGACAGTTGAGCCACAAAAGAATTCATGAAATGGCTAACAAAATTAAGCATCCAATACATTTTGGTTCCAGATTGTCAAATCAGGATGATAGTGCATGATCAAAAATTACTTTGTATCAAACATGACAAAAAGGGACAATATTTTTCACAGAAAAAAAAATACAAGAAACGAAAGGATATCCTCTGTAGCAAATCAGCAATATCAGGAATATAGGATTCATAGTCACAACATTTCTGACATCTAATGTGAAGAAGCTAGCCCTACTTTTACCACCTTTTAAATTTAATAAATATTTTATAAATAACCATAACCTGGAGGAAACAAAATAAAAATAAAATAAAAATGATCTGCCAATAAAAAAATATCTATTCCTTTCACATGACTACTGATTACAATCCAGGAAATGGGTTTAAATTTTAACAAACATCAGTCACAATATGACCAGCACTTTAAGATGTTTCTTTTTTTACCAACGATTTAATTAAAAAGTGAAGATGCTGATTCCTGTTTGTCTGATCCCATTAAGCAGTTTAACAAAAAAATAAGCATTAACCTCAAAAATAGCTCTCCCACACATTACATAACATTTGAAGGTTTGCATGGTAGAAAAAAAAGGGGAGTGTTTCCGGTGACACCATGTAAATCATTTACAAATTTGGAGGGACTGATGTTTTCATCCTAGCAGGACCTTTCTCAAAGCATCCTGCCTTTGAGAAAGGTCCTGGTACGATAAAAACATCAGGCCTTCCTTATTTTTGATGTCTGCATTTTGGAGATTTTTCTTTCAAAACAATAATTCATTGACCGTCAAAAATCCTGTGAAAAGTCATCCCGCAAATTTAAACGTAAAATTTCAGCTTTTGAATGATACACCCTCATATCTGTATATTTTCAGTAATCGTACATTTTTTTCCACTGACTTCTTGCATCAATTCAAGCTTTGGTCAATCCTCTTTGGCTCCATACAATTTCAGTATTTTTGCATCAAGTTTTGTCCAGACTGGTAAGTGTAAAGAACACAGTTTCACATCAGCCTGATCATGTATTTTTATCCTGGTACCCTAGTGCAGTACTCTCCCATACCATGCATCAATCACAGTACAGCACAACAGGAATACAACCAAAGGACACACAATTCATAGAAAAATAATTCAGTGTGCACTGCTACCCACAGACCCCAAATAAATGTTTCATTTGAATCATGATTACATAATTATAATTATTTTTAAAAGCATATCACGGTGTATCAAATACATGTACTGAATTAAAATGATCAGCAATAACAGTAATAGTTTAGCTAAAATTTAGTGGGCCTGACGTTTCGATCCTAGCAGGACCTTTCTCAAAGGCAGAGAAAGGTCCTGGCTTGAGAAAGGTCCTGGTACGATAAAAACATCAGGCCTTCCTTATTTTTGATGTCTGCATTTTGGAGATTTTTCTTTCAAAACAATAATTCATTGACCGTCAAAAATCCTGTGAAAAGTCATCCCGCAAATTTAAACGTAAAATTTCAGCTTTTGAATGATACACCCTCATATCTGTATATTTTCAGTAATCGTACATTTTTTTCCACTGACTTCTTGCATCAATTCAAGCTTTGGTCAATCCTCTTTGGCTCCATACAATTTCAGTATTTTTGCATCAAGTTTTGTCCAGACTGGTAAGTGTAAAGAACACAGTTTCACATCAGCCTGATCATGTATTTTTATCCTGGTACCCTAGTGCAGTACTCTCCCATACCATGCATCAATCACAGTACAGCACAACAGGAATACAACCAAAGGACACACAATTCATAGGCTCTGCCTTTGAGAAAGGTCCTGCTAGGATCGAAACGTCAGGCCCACTAAATTTTAGATTTACATTTTGGTAATTTTAGTCAGTAAGCAGTTTGCAACATTTTTGTATATCACCTTAAGTAATAGTTTAGTTTAGTTTATTTTTCATCAATTTACTTATCAATTTTTATAAACAATTCTCACCAGTTTCAACCAATTTGGGTTTTTTTAAACCAGGTAACAATCCTCAGCATAAAGCTTTCAGGCAGAAAGCTTTACAATTGCCTGGTGAATATTTGTTAAAGCAAAAAATAGACCATTTCAACTCAAGCATGCGACAAAACCTGACAAGAGGATTCGAGAGAGCTTTAGTCAGATTTCTGGGGCTGCATGAGTACAAGAAACGGACCAGCCGTTGCCTAGGTTACCAGTCAGGGAATGTTAGCAGAATGCGCTGAAGTCAGAAACACATCCCAATGTGATGTCAATAGACCGATTGCGTGACCACTGTTTACATGCCATCACGTGACTTACAGTGGGTATTTTTGCATCTCATTTGGCACAGAGCAGCGATGGAAATGTACAAAGAAGAATGTGGACAATGTGATAGTCTTCTTTGCTCATTTCCACTCCTGTTTTGCACCAAATAAGATGCAAAAATACCAACTATAAGTCACGTGAAGGCATGTAACCATTGGTCGCGCAATCTTTCTTTTGCTTTGGACTCGTATTCCACTCTTCTTTAATTACTTGGCACGAAACAAGAGTGAGGTTTGGGTTGGCATGGTGATCCTATGAATCGTGACTTTTTGTGCTTAAGCAGATGTTGCCACTTAACCGGCTCTATAAGATTGGCCCCGGTACTCATCCTGAGATTTTCATCTCACATGATACAAAATGTTTCCACAGAAGACATGTAAGCACTGCTTGATGCTGTCTTTCACCCAAACCATCCCTACGATAGAGGTTTTCCTCAAAAATAACTTCCCAATTTGCTGGTCAGTTTGGCTTCGCCTAAACCTCACAACCAGCTCACGTTGTAAGATATCTGCCTCAGCAGGCAAACAATATCATACACATTGAATATTGGCCACGCAACCTTGTCAGGTAAAAATCGTAAGAAGACATTTGCATAGGCGACGGAGAAAGAGTTGAGCTACATGTAATGGAGTCAGAGAGCTACGTTGTCTTCCAATAATGTACACCAAGATTTGTGATAAAAAGAGTCCCATGACATACCTGCAGCAATGTCAGTGGTACCCATTGATGTCGTTATTAAGTGTCTTACGGCCAACTGTCTCAATGTGAAAGCCAATCTTCTGGAGGAGGTCATGGTCTAGTATCCTGCGTCCATCAAAGGCAAAGGCAGGCTTCTGCATGCTGTCAAAGACAGTCTGGTAGTCAAGGGTCTGTGGAAAAGACAAACGTATGGGTAGGAGGGTATGTTCATATGGGGTTGTTGAGAATGATATCGGATGAGGGTTTACCAATGTGGGTGTGCACATAAGCACTGTATGCTCAGTGCTTTGCCCGATTACCTGGTGATTTGCATCGGTGAGAATGTCATTTAATGAGGGTTTGCCCTTCCCAGACGTGTAGTCAGAACTGTATGCTCAGTGCTTTGCCCGATTGCCTGGTGATTTGCATTGGTGAGAATGTCATTTAATGAGGGTTTGCCCTTCCCAGACGTGTAGTCAGAACTGTATGCTCAGTGCTTTGCCCCGATTGCCTGGTGATATGCATCAGTGAGAATGTCATTCAATGAGGGTTTGCCCTTCCCAGACGTGTAGTCAGAACTGTATGCTCAGTGCTTTGCCCGATTGCCTGGTGATTTGCATTGGTGAGAATGTCATTTAATGAGGGTTTGCCCTTCCCAGACGTGTAGTCAGAACTGTATGCTCAGTGCTTTGCCCCGATTGCCTGGTGATATGCATCGGTGAGAATGTCATTCAATGAGGGTTTGCCCTTCCCAGACGTGTAGTCAGAACTGTATGCTCAGTGCTTTGCCCCGATTGCCTGGTGATATGCATCAGTGAGAATGTCATTCAATGAGGGTTTCCCCTTCCCAGACGTGTATTCAGAACTGTATGGTCAGTGCTTTGCCCCAATTGCCTGGTGATATGCATCGGTGAGAATGTCATTCAATGAGGGTTTGCCCTTCCCAGACGTGTAGTCAGAACTGTATGCTCAGTGCTTTGCCCCGATTGCCTGGTGATATGCATCGGTGAGAATGTCATTCAATGAGGGTTTGCCCTTCCCTGACGTGTAGTCAGCACTGTATGCTCACTCAGTGCTTTGCCCGATTGCCTGGTGACTTGCATCGGTGAGAATGTCATTCTGATGGTTTGCATGTAATTAGCATCTTATGCTCAGTGCTTTGCCAGATTACATAGGCGTACATGAAGAAAAAAACCAATGAGCTTTGGCAGGATTTGAACCCATGACTCCTACAATTTAATGCAAATATGTTACACACCTGTCCACTAAACTGCCCAAGGATGAATTTGTGAAGCGAGTTTTATAAATTCTCCAAAACACGCACCATCGGGACAAACAAGGGATAGAAATGGATTCTCAATAGTCAGGACCAAGAGACGGCCCAAGATGACAAAGAGTAAATAAGACAGAGTCTGGTACCTTGAATTCATCCCACTCAGTGCAGATGACAAAGGCATGGGTACCCTTGATGGCTTCATACGGATTCTTGAAAATCGACACAAGGTTATCCACTATGACATAAAGACAAAAATACAAAGATTATTTCAATCAAATTTAAATGTTAAGAATTAAAAACAGGTTGCAAAATGGTTTGTTGACGTTTGTTGACTTTGACTAATTTAAGAACATTAAACTACAGCAGGATTTTAACTGAGACATGTGGTTGAATGCATCAGGGCTCTGTCACATGAGCTGTCTAGCCCTGAACTACATCCATCTCTGATTTCAGTATCAGATAGAGCTTATTGTCACACTCAATGGGGCCCATGTTGTCGACCTCCTAGTTGGTGGGCCCTGGTAACTGGTCTCGCTCTTCCGATTGAGCCCAGGCGAACGACAACAACTTGAGACAGCAGCACCTCTAATTGCTGCTTGCCTCGTACGCAAGAAGAAGATCACACTCAATCATGATGATTAAGTCCCATATGTAGAGGGTATGACACGGATTCTACCACAACCTTTTTCAAAGGCAAAAAAGGTCATGCTAGGATCAAAACATCATGTCCAATTTCAGAATATTTACTGTGAGTTTGCATTAGTGGATCCTGACTTTTATCCGGGCCGATATAGTCAAGGTTTGACTCTGGATCATTTCAAATTTCCCTGGTCTGGTACCCACCTCGTGTTGGGTTTTCACAGATGCCTGGATGCTTCAGCTCACTCATGATCTGCTTAGGCACCACCTGGGGGTCATAGATGTTCAGCTGTGCACCTTCCTCCATCAGATACTTGCTCAGGTATATACTTGATGACTCCCTACGGTTAGAGGTGAGGAGGTAAACCAAGACATTGATGTGATTCAAAGAGGCATTGTCCTACTCCAACGCTACTCACAAACTCAAAATTAATTTCAGCACTTGAGCACTTGAGCACTTACCTCGTGTCCCCCGTGTCCTTCTTAAAGGCAAACCCTAAGACTGCAATCTTCTTATCGGTCACCGTGTTGAACAGACACTGGATAATCTTGCTGGCAAAACGTCGACGCTGAAAATCATTCATGGCAATGACCTGCGAAACAAAGAGAAACGGAATTAAATCTGTGGATTTCAAGAAACCTATTGCAGTCTCTGTATTGATTTATTGCATTACAAATTGCATTAAAAGAGAATAAGAAAAACTTCAGTTATGTTAAATTACTTCCAAAGAGAACATTTTTTCAGATGATTACAGTAGACATGATCCATATTTATTCACTGCAAACCACAAAACAAGACTTAAGGTTCTCTGTCCTGGCCTTCCCAAAACCGCCAGCCCTTCTATAGGAAAATTCAGTTTATTCGACTCGGATAGAAATATTTGCCAAGGGAGGGGAGGGAGGGAGTTACGGAGGGAGGAAGTAGGGAGGGAGGAAGTAGGGAGGGAGGGATTGCCCTTTCAATAGGGAAAGCCAAATACTAGGAAGGATCAAAGTCTAATCAAATATTTGCAGTGTGTATGACATGTATGACGTGCACTGCAGCAAAGACAACCAAGCTCCCAACCAAGGCATGCACGCATTCTGCCCTGGCATGTGGGTACCAGGACAGCAGACAAAGCTACAGGGTCAGTTATTTCAATCCTAGCTGATCCTTTCATCTATCCACGGAGGTCCTTGTAAAAAGTCCTGCTCAGATAGAAACATCAGTCCCTCCATCTATTTTATAATTTGCATCTTACATAACAGATAAATTTTTAGTTTCACTTTTTCAAATTTTAACAAATCCTAGCGGGACTTTACTTTTGAGAAAGAGGTCCTGCTTGGATAAAAAAAAAGCAACAGCCTCTGAATTTTGCACAGAATCATCTTGACAAAGTTTAATCATGAACACTACCTGATGCCAGTAAGCAGCCACCTGAGGGAGGTTCAATGCTTCACAGAGGTAGACCAAGTTCAGCACATCTTTCTGGAAGCAGCTCCCTCCAAATCCTGGCCACCCAAAAAAAAATCAGCCCCAAAATGAACGTGAGCAGAAATCCTGTCATATAGTCAGTTATTTTGTCTCAATCTCAAATCATTTAGACTTCCTGATATTTTTAATTTACCAGTAAAACTGAGGCTGTGATCTGAGCTACACACACTAGAATAAACAGACTAGTTGTAGGTGGTGACTCTGTAAACTATCCTTGCTGTGTAGCTTGAAATATCATTCAAATTCAAGGGACTCTATCCTCCGTATGTTTGACAAATTCAAGAAGATTGGGTCTTTGAGAAAGGTCCTGTTTAAGATTGAAACATCGAGCCCTCTACAGTTTTTTAAATGTAGACTCACGTACATGTGTAGACTCGAATGTAAAGTCAGGTTCAAAACAGTATCACACCCTCTCAATTGTGGACAAATTCAAAAGTTAGAGGGCCTGAAGTTTCGATCCTAGCAGGACCTTTGAGAAAGGTCCTGCCAGGATCGAAACGTCATGCCCTCTAACTTTTGAGATTTACGTATTGCAGGTCATTTTAGTCAGTGAGCAGTTTGTGGACAAATTCAGTGAGATCAGGCCTGGGCTAGACCTCAGGTCTTGAGAGTGTGAGTCGAAAATGTAGGACTGCCTTTGAGAAAGATCCCGCAAGGATCTTGACAACGGGCACTCCGAGGAGACTCACCGAGACTGGCCTGAAGAAATTTGGGTCCGATGCGGGAGTCGGTACCCACGGCGTGAGCAACCTCCGCCACATCGGCCCCCGTAGCCTCGCAGATCGCACTCATTGCATTAATGCTGGAGATACGCTGTGCCAAGAATGCATTGGCAGCCTAGGGATGGGGTAGGGTGGGGTAGAGTGGGGTAGGGTGGGGTAGGGTGGGGTAGGGTGGGGTAAGATGGGGTAGGGTGGGGTAGGGTGGGGTAGAGTGGGGTAGGGTGGGGTAGGGTGGGGTAGGGTGGGGTAGGGAGGGGTAGGGTGGGATATGGTAGGATAGGGTGGGGTAGGGTGGGGTAGGGTGGGGTAGGATGGGGTAGGGTGGGGTAGGATGGGGTAGGGTGGGGTAGGGTGGGGTAGGGTGGGGTAGGGTGGGGTAGGGTGGGGTAGGGTGGGGTAGGGTGGGGTAGGGTGGGGTAGGATGGGGTAGGGTGGGGTAGGGTGGGGTAGGATGGGGTAGGGTGGTGGTTTGCAAGGGAGGAAGAGAGACAGAGAGGAAATTCAATGACGGTCTAATCTACTTGACGCATAATCAGCAATGTATGCTCAATTCTTTACCTGACTGTATGATGATTTGTGTAATTCAATAAGGGCTTGCCCTACTTGAAATTCAGGATACTTAGCGAAGCATGCTACTATAATGCTTTGTCAAGTCAAATTGAAGAAATACTGGCAGCTGAAGTTGGCAACTAGTTCGCTACCTTTTTGTAATTTTGTATCACTTTGTCAGATTTGCATTTTTAATGCTCATTTCAGTCAGTAAGCAGTTAGCAACATTCTCGGACCATTTGCGTTTTTGTTAGTAAATAGTTTGCCAATTCTGTGGTAATTCTTGAAGACGATTAAGTCAAGCCCTACCAGTTTGGAGAGTTCCGAGGACCAGGTGTTTGTCAGGATGATTTTGTCCTCGTTCAGCCAGTGCTTGTAGATCCAGGCTAGCTCATTCATAGCCACACGTCCTGTCTTAGTCTGGTCTCCGCCAACCAGGACACGGTCCGGATTCAGCAGGTCTTTGATAGCCGTCCCCTCAGCCAGGAACTCTGGATTGGACAATACCTGGAAACATCCAAGACAATGGTGACAATATTAAACGTCAAATGTAGAATTCTGAAACCACTAGGTTTAGGAGATGGTTTATGTCAGTTTGACAAAGGGGCCGTATATTAGAAGAAAAAAATTCAAATTCTCCAAACTGACTGGTAATGCATACATATAATATGATTTTGCTTCAAGGAAAATACTATCAGCTAAGTGTTTATCCTATTTGACGTGTATCAGTAATTAAACACCGTATGGCCATTGCTCAGCCTCACTACCTGCTGAAAAAATACAGACATTTTTTCATGCGTGAACAAAATGCGGGCATAAAGAATATATTTATTTATTCATACAGTATATGAAGTGCAGAGGTTGAGTCAATAGAGGTCGATTCAAATACTTCAAGAAACTGACTGGCCAAGTATGGACAGTATGCATAGTTGCACACAGTGCTGTCAGTGTAAGAGTGAATATTTAAATTCACGTTTTCCCATCCTGAGAACTGAATATAAGTTCTCCCAAAGAGTCAATAAATTTTCCCACTTGTGTGAAAATTTCCCCATTTTTTTGTTTTTTATAATCTCCTGAATCTTAAATGTTCTGCTGCATCATCTAGGCAGGACCTACTTTACAAAAAGCCTTTGAGATCTAAATCTTGGAAGAGAGAGCCTTCAAAATCATCCAAAATGACACCTACTGTATACCAAGCTACTAATACCATTCAACAAAGAAATCCCATTAATAGTTTGAGGTGATCCCAGCACCAAATTGGTTCTCCCTAACCCCACCACCAGAAAAAAACATTCCAGGGATTTTTTACAGGTGGCAGGTCACTTAGCAAATACAGTTATGATAACAAATGTAAACAATTGATAAGATTTGTGTGGATAGGAAAAGGGCAGACAATTCTGTCAACGAATGATCAGTATGATTTACATGTATAGCACTGCTTCCTAAAAGGTCACCACGTTGTAAAAAGTCATTCCAAATTTAAGTCTGATAAAGTTTGTATCGAGTAATGTCAATCTGACACAAAGTTTAGTTTTGTATTCATTTTCAGAAATGAAACATCAGCCGAACAGAATTTCAT
Source organism: Luidia sarsii (assembly GCA_949987565.1). NCBI lineage: Eukaryota > Metazoa > Echinodermata > Asteroidea > Paxillosida > Luidiidae > Luidia > Luidia sarsii. The sequence goes on along the minus strand of OX465108.1, from coordinate 714,218 downwards.
CATCGCAATCATCAAAAATGCTTTTTTTTATCGATTTGTTTGACTTGATTTGACCTGAGCCCCATGTACATTACCTGTACATGAACATCATTTTATCACAGACATGTACAATTTTATCACAGACACAGACTTCCAATTTTATCAGCTTTACAAACTTTTACAATGTAGGGGCCTACACCAGTAGATTGTACATGTGTACGTAATTATACAGGTTAAGAAACCAATAGTAGTACCTGATACTTTTGATGGTAGATACACCCAATTTGATGATTGATTAACCCATTTTAATCTGTGTAGTCAAATTAATTGTTGGACAGAAGTGCAGACATCCAATTTTCTGGCAGTTAAACTGCGAGGCCCTGCACTGCAAGTGTATACAGACTTGCCAGGGTCAAAGAAAACAAACTATGCAGCTATTGTTAAGGCTCTGCACGAACGGTTTAGTCCTCAATGCCAGACTGAGCTTTATCGTGCTCAGCTGAAAGCAAGGGTTCGTAGAAAAGGCGAGTCTTTACCTGAACTGACTAGTGATATTCGTAGACTAGTTTTCAAGGCTTATCTAGATGTTTCCCCTGAATTAAGGGAGGAAATTGGTCGTGATTGTTTTCTGGATGCTTTAGATTCTCCAGATATCCGATTTCAGTTGAGAAGGCTCAAGCCTAAAACACTGGGTGCTGCACTCAGGCTTGCTACTTCAGTACTGTCTGAAATCCACCAGAGTCCAACCATGTAGCTATAATCATAGCTCCATGGTACAATGCCAACAGCCAGTCAGGGATAACTACCACCCAGGCTGTACAGTCTAATGTCAACACCCATCATTGTGTCCACTGAATGGAGTTTATGCAAATTTGCAGTTTGTATTGACCTGCCAATATAAGTGAGAGCATAGAGGCGTGACGCTTCATCCCATAGTGAAAGGTTTAAAGCCCTGGTCATGGAAGCGTATGTGCACACACAGATGTAGATTGTTTGAATAGCTTTAGGAAAATACCACAGTCTGGGCTTGCTTGCTTAGGTCGTAACATTTGGTATTCCTCAGTGGCCAGTATTGTTTAGTCAAATGGCACGAGGATGATTTGCAATTTCTCAAAGTGATTCTTTCATGCACCCCATGGGTTCATTTTACAAATCCTTGAATGTTCTTTAGAAAGTCAACCTAAGATGAAGCATTATACAATGCGCATCTACGCAAATACTTGGGCACAGTCATGGAATGGAACAAATCTCTTCGTCTGTTTTCAGCATCTACTCGTAACTCTAGAGGTCTTGCTGACAAGTTGAAAACAAAATCACATTCTGTAGCCTATACTTTTACAGGACACAGGTCAACCTCTGCCTGGGAAAAATGAACAAGTTCAAGACAAATGAACTTGTGTAATGTCTTGTACAGCATTTGATACTGTCATACCAGCAATAAATGAAGCATGATTGACGCTGGCTTGTTGGAAGGAAGTCTCTGGAATGTTTTACCAGCAGAAGAGCTCCGGTAAAAGTTACCACCACAGTGATTAAAATCTACGACAGGAAATGAATCTTCGTCCACTTTTTCCTCTCTCTCTCCCCATTTTTTTTTTAATTATAAAATCTCTTATTAATGTTCAAGTAATGTGATCCTATACAAAAATGTTGCAAACTGCTTACTGACTAAAATTACCAAAATGCAAATCTTAAAATTTAGTGGGCCTGAAATTCAATCCTAGCAGGACCTTTCTTAAAGGCACTCTGCCTTTGAGAAAGGTCCTGCTAGGATCGAAACGTCAGGCCCACTAAATTTTAATGTTCAAGTTATTAAACATAAACTGAGAACCTTCATAACATGATGTGATAATGGATATCTGTATCTGATTTTTATTCGGTGCACAGAATACCCACAGAATGCACCCACTGCTGCATCTTACTAATTGCAGAATGGTTAAGGTCCACAGAATACGACAAATAGATCAAGCTAATGAGTATCCGCAACCAATCTTACCTCAAATGAGCAGCCCGGATGTTTGTTAGCCATCAGGATACAGGATATACTCTCAGCAGCTTTGACTGGCACCGTGCTTTTCTCCACGACAATCTTGTGACCCTCCGTTGTGATCTGAGCAATCTTTCTGGCGGCTGACTCGATGTACTTCAGATCAGGCGCTCGACCCTGCCCCGAACAAATGGAAGAAACTCAAAGATTTGGCCAAAAAAGGCTTCTGCCATGCCACTTGTTAAGCCTGAATTGGCAAGCCGGTCAAGCTGGCAGAGCATCAGTAATGCGGTGAAGTGATTGCAGCTTCTCTGGACTGACTGAAAACTCTGCGTCAAGACGCTAGTAGCTTGATTGCGTAGGACTGGGGCAGTGGGTATCATGCACAAACAGACAAACTCATAGTGGAGGACTGCAAAGCATTGAGGGAATGGGTGTGTTGCTGAATGTGCAACAGAAATAACTAGATATGTTCAGAAACCTAGCTCTAAATGTAAGTTGAGAGTTAAGAAGCAAAATCCGAGATGTGGTGAAGACTACCTGACTACCCTAGGCTACACCAACACACAAAGAGCTTTGCAGTAAGTGCTTCACCCTGAGTAATGTATAACCATGCTGTACATCCTACCTTGCCAACCCCAAATGTTTTGGTGGGAGTGTTGACTGAGATAAAGATGAGGTCAGCCTCCTGAATGGCCCGGTCTACCTCCGTCGAGAAGAAGAGATTCCTGCCCCGACATTCTTTCACTAAATCCTTCAAGAAAGGCTGTCAAAAATAGTCAAAAATGAAAAAGTATGATAAACAAATGTCCAATGAAATATCATCAGTCGTAATTCTCATTCTTGGTTCTGTCTTTCTTAACAAAAATTTCTTTTTTTAAATAAATTGTCTTAATGTACATATTATTCTAAATCTTTTTAAAAATTGTTTTTTGTCAAACGAATAAAGGAAAAACTGACTCGGAACTTTTGAACAAATTGAAAAATGGCAAAGAAAACTTTGACTGGACCAGGACTTGAACCCGAGACCTCTGGTTTTACATACCAGCGCTCTACCCATCTGAGCTATCCAGCCCTTAGATGATGGCCTTCCCAAATAGTCAACTAGTCTTTGCCAGGGTGGGGGTGCCAGTCAGAACCAAATCAACCAATTAATCAAACCATTCAAAAAATTAATTAAATTCAACCATAACATTCCAGGTGCCAGTCAGAACCAAAACAACCAATTAATCAAACCATTCAAAAAATTAATTAAATCAAATTAATTGAATTCAACCATAACAATCAATGAAATATTTTTTACTGAAATTGCATTTTCATTATCAATTCATTTGATAAAAACCAAGCAGGATATTCAGAAATCCAGCCATATCTACCTCATAGATGGGCAATGAAAAATCCTCCGAATTCCACTGGTCAATGCGCTCCTTGCTCAGGTCTACCACAGTCACCTCAACCTCCGGACATTTGAAGGCAATGACAGCACAGGTGGGACCACCCACATAGCCTGCACCCATGCAGCAAACCTTCTGGACAACCATTCTACGGTATCCTTCTCACTTAGTATCTTCAGTCAGGAGTGTCTATTTCACGCACCACACTTACTGCTGCAAAGAGAAATGTGAAGATATAACCTCTTTAGAAATGATGGTGTCAACACACCATATTAAAATTCAGCTTATTAAACAGTCAGTTTTTTATGGAAAATAAAAGACTAAAAACCTGTATTACTAGTATTAGTACTGTACTTTTGGTGAGATCAAAGGGAAGGGCAAGCAGTAGGGAAGGGATCACAGGAGGAAAGCTGGTAGACAGACCAGGGTGAGATCAAAGGGAAGGGCAAGCAGTAGGGAAGGGATCAAAGGAGGAAAGCTGGTAGACAGACCAGGGTGAGATCAAAGGGAAGGGCAAGCAGTAGGGAATGGATCAAAGGAGGAAAACTGGTAGACAGACCAGGGTGAGATCAAAGGGAAGGGCAAGCAGTAGGGAATGGATCAAAGGAGGAAAGCTGGTAGACAGACCAGGGTGAGATCAAAGGGAAGGGCAAGCAGTAGGGAATGGATCAAAGGAGGAAAGCTGGTAGACAGACCAGGGTGAGATCAAAGGGAAGGGCAAGCAGTAGGGAAGGGATCAAAGGAGGAAAGCTGGTAGACAGACCAGGGTGAGATCAAAGGGAAGGGCAAGCAGTAGGGAATGGATCAAAGGAGGAAAACTGGTAGACAGACCAGGGTGAGATCAAAGGGAAGGGCAAGCAGTAGGGAAGGGATCAAAGGAGGAAAGCTGGTAGACAGACCAGGGTGAGATCAAAGGGAAGGGCAAGCAGTAGGGAATGGATCAAAGGAGGAAAACTGGTAGACAGACCAGGGTGAGATCAAAGGGAAGGGCAAGCAGTAGGGAAGGGGAAATTCGAAGAAAAAAGCGTTCGGGTAAATAGGGTTGACGTGAACACAACAGTTCAACTTCAAGGGTTAACATATCCAATCTAACAAAGTAACATTTGCGTTGCTTACCAAAATGAAACGAGATTTTGTCAGTATCTCCTTCGGTGTCGCTTCCAAGATGTGTCGTGTTCACAGACAGTCCGGGCCAATCGAATTAACTTTGCGGTTGGTCGCGCGAGTTAAAATCACAATGAAATCACAAGCTACACAAGACCACATCAACATCGAGCCCTGGTGATGCGATCCTAGACAAATCACGCCGTTTCACTGTCGCCTGTCACTCCGATCACTCAACTCATTTAGTCTCTAGTCTGACAGTGACACCACGACCATACCACTACCAGTGTAACCACCGTCAACTTAGTACAGTACTAGTACTTGTAGTAGAACAAGTGAGTGATTCAGTGATTGTGCAATTGTTTTCAAGTACCAAAACATGCGTGCACAGCAAGTGCAACGTGTGCTTTTGGATACCACATGGGCGATTCCAATATTTAGGGGTGCAATTACATATTTGTTTTTATTTATTTATAATATAAATAATTATTGAATTTTTTTAGTATTTATCATAAAAATATATAACTTATTCAAATTGCTTTAAATGAATAAAGAATAGTATATGTGTGTATTTAAGATATTTGAATTATATTTATTCCAAATATCTCCCTTTTGACTAAAATGGTTTTGCCAAGAGGAGACGTCTGAAATCCTGCCTCCTCTGCAACGTATTACCAATATAGAAGTCGAAAACCGCAGCAGAGCGCCCGACTAAATTTGCCCAAACAGGAAGGAAGCGATTGAGTTAAAACCCACGAGCCGGCATTTCTGTAGAAATTTGACGAGCTTCGACGAATTCTGCGACGGTAAAAAACACTAAAAAATACAAGTAGAATACAGGATGCCTGACGGAGACACAATGGAGCCGAGTGGGAATACCGAGGTTCGACAGGGGGCGGGTGTTCAGGAAGCTGTACCGCTACCCACCCCACCTCCTCCCTCAGCGAGTGAGGAAAGCGCTATCGTCCCAGATGATGAGGATGAGGAACAACCGGTACGAGAGATATCACAGACAGACCATCTGAATAAATCTCTGCTCACCTCCTTCCTGGCTCGCCTGAATGATGGCAACTCTCCCGTCTCTCCACCCCAGCCCCAAGATGCTCAAGGCTCGGATGACTTCCAGCCTCAGACTTAAACTTTAAAGGCTTCCTCTGTCTCATCTGTGCATATCACCGCCATGGCAACGAGGATGCGCTCTGGAGATGGGGATGCCTCGTCACCATGGATACGAGACGAGTGAGATGCAACAGGAAGCAGTCTGCAGACATCTGTTGCCGTGCAACATCTGTTGCTGTGCAACATCTGTTGCCGTGCAACATCTGTTCGTCGTTTTGTATCAATAATTGACGTTTTTGATGTTCATCTGTTAATGAAATGACTGCATTGCAAAGGGAGACAAACCATCGTAACGTGTCTAGCCATCGTCCAGAAGTCTACCAATCTCTGAAACTCAGATGACTTTGTTAAGATCGTCTTTGAGAAGGAAATATGTCGTTACATTTAAACTCTTCTTTTATGGAGGAGTCTGTGAAAGCCAACCTAAGCATTAATTTTGCTAATTTAATTAATTAATTTGCGACCCTAATGCTTTTGGTCGTTTTTAAAGCTGTGTGCATTCTCCGAACTACAAGTGTTTTGAATTTGTCGTAACAACCAGAATAACTGCTATTTTTGTGCTTCAGCAATCACCTCAAAGTTGCCTTCTTGCCGTCACATCCTTCAGACAGATACTGCGCTCCAAATCCAGTGTGGACTTCCACTTATGCTCTGCCGCTCTGAAGATACAACTCTTTGGACACATTTGTCTCGCTGATGTGATTCTTGAATCATTTCAGTTGTATTCCTTTGAATACTGCTTTACTTGTGTGACGACCCTTTAGTTTAGTATTCCATTTTGTTCAGTCGTCAGTAACCAGTCTTTTAAAAAAATGAAGTAAGCAATTTTTAGTCAGACAGCTGTATACAAACTGCATTTTGATTGCAATTCCAGGAATTCTGTAAATATTTACGGAAAGAGTTACTAAAAAACTGTTGAAAACTGCTTAAAAATGCAAATCTGATAGACCTAGAACCAGGGCGGAACATTCCGATTTTAGCAGTACATGTACCTTTATTTCTACCTTTGAGAATGGTCCTACTCCTAATATACGTTTGCTCTATTTAGAAATTTCACATTAAATAATTTAAGGTACATGAAGTTGTTGTTGTTGCAAACTGCTGACTGACAAAGTAAAATTACCAAAATGCAAATCTCAAAATTAAGTGGGCCTGATGTTTCGGTACATGAATTTTGTTTTCTTAAAGCGAGTATGCATACAAATAGCGCTTCACTTTACATTACCAATACCTTTTCCAAAACAAATGCAATTTGATTGGACATTGTTTTTGATTCCATAAGTAGTTAACTCACAAATAAACAGGAATAACAACCAATTTGTAAACTGCATGTATACTCTTTACCCTGTCATTGCTTTCAATACCTACAACTATGTGTTGTGCAGTTACTTACCGGTAGAATTGTTTACAAAATAACGTGACACTGCCCATCCCCTTTCCTGTCCTCCATTTGTACAAAATTGCCATCCCCCAAAAATAAAATACTAAAACCTTGGGTTCAGATATTGGACTCTTCCATGACATCATTATCTCACACATCTCCATGGCAACAAACTATGATGGAGGTCAGAAGGTCACAGCCAATACGTCATCCCATGTTGGAGATGTTTGTTTACCTTAAAGCCTTTTTTCTTTCCTTATTCTTTTTTTTAATCTCTAGCGCCAATATGTTTACTTCCATGGTGTCTTGGATGGCCTTGTATGCATTGGTCATTAAATTCAAAGTGTTTGGACAGCGTGGTTGACAATAGACTGTCAATAGCCCCAGCCCAGTCCCTAATCCTGGCTATCTAGACTTTGAAGCCCTGTCTACATGTATATGGAAAAAGAACACACGCACAGGCTATGCCAAATGCCAGTACAGATATCCATTCATATGGGTGTTGTTTTTAATAAGTTACCGGTATTCTGAGCTCTCACTCAAACTCTAATTTCGGTTTTAGGCAAGCGTGAAAGTTTTCACCGTATCAGCTGATTTACCTCGCGCTTGCATCACTGAGAATTTAAAATAAAATCCAGCCACAACATTTTATAACGATTGGACTATTGAATTTAATTGTGAAGTTGCAAGCTGGTTTAAGGTCAAAAGAAGGGAAAACTGACAGGAATTTAAAAAAAATTAATGGCAAAATTAATTTGTTGGTTTTGCATTTGCATGCCAGCACTCTTGGGTTGTTGACTTGTCTCAATACCTGAGCTGTACAACCCTCCACTGGTCCAAGATGTTATCTCCATGGTCTAAATTCACTCTAAAGACTCGACAATAATGACACAAAGGACAAAGGGATCAATGTAAAAGTTAATACTTTGTGTTTAATTACAGATAGGATTGAATTCTTTTATACATAATTATATCAGACAGCATATGCATACAACAAAATACACCTTACTAAGCAGTGGTCCTAACCATCCAAATCTGTCCCTTTATAACCGTTTTGCCCAAAATCATAACGACATTTCTTTTGTTTTCATAATTTTCCAAGGCATGATACTCAATGCCCTTCGTTTGTTTGCATCTTTACTAGGTCACCTCTAACTCTAAGATTACACTAGTGTATGAAATGTGGCTACAAAAGCGTGGTATATATGCATATTCATCAGCTGGCTCCTAGACCATGAATATTCAATGACTGGATACATATGAATATCGTTAGTCTTCACTCCTATTGATTTTAAATGACTCTTTGCAAGTGGTTAAAATCCTTGTTTTACTGCATCTGAGTAGAATCAGGTTGAAACAATTGACCTACATGTAACAAGTCCTAGATCTGAGTGTGTTTGGTCAAGTCTTGGCTGCAGTTGTAGATTTTCAACAATATTCAAGAAGAGTGAAAACCATTTTTTTTAAGACAATATTTTGACCATACATAATGCAGTTTTTCCAGTTTTGTATTGAATTAACATTTTGGCATACTAACATTCAGGATGTAGGCAGTAGTACAAGCAATTTTGCTGATATTTTTGTATAGTTTTGATAACATGGTGACCAGATAGATTGGGGGATGGAACCTTGATGTGAATGGGCAAGGGGATTTCTGACTCTAATATTGGGCCATCTACGTTCTATCTACAGCTCTCATGTGGTCTCACAATCGTGTCAACTCATTTCCACCAGTATGCCACCAAGGCAGCTAAGCACCGCTCAACAAGCAAATTGTTTGCACAACTTGCCTGAATCTCCTGACCATGGGCACAGTACACACTGCCCGAAACGTTGAGTTTACATTTCAGAGTCATACTCCATTTCAAAAGAGATGACTTGCACGGTGTCACCAAAGACTTCCCACTTTGTTTGCACAGGGAAAGATTTTTCCACTGGCAAACAGAAGATATGACAGACAAATCCATTCTTATCATGGAATCTGTGGTGACATTCTCAGTCTCCTGATGGCAGACAGAGCATAATGCCCTGAAACAGTTCATTGGTTCACTTCAGACCGACACACACTCACAAAAGAGATATTCTCACATATCATCACCACAAACCAGCCTTGACTTGCTTCCACCACCATGAGTGGTCTGTAGTCTGGGCATATTTCTTGCTAACAGCACCATTTACAGCATGTTCCATGCTAATCCAATTAGCCTCTGCCTTTGGGAAAGGTCCTGCTAGGATTGGTCCTCCTAATTTTTGGCTCAGCCAATAAGCAGCATCCATGATGACAGCTGCATAACCACAGATGCCTAGAAAGTAGAATGCCCTGCTTACCCATAGCAGATGCTAACAGTGAGCAAAGAATAGGATTTTATTTGTGGAGGCTTTTTCCCCATACCAAATAAACTGATTTCATTAGATTGTCGACTGATTACTAGTGAGTATAATTTATGACATGGCTAAGAAAGTGCCTGTAGTTTGCCCCAAATGATGACTGAATATTCAACATATTAGGGTCAACACATGTGCTTTTATATACAAACTTCTCTTTCCATTTTTTGATTTTTTTTAAATTAACTTTATTTTTGACATTTGTTCAGTGTGAAAAGATACCGCAAAAAGTACCCTACAAAATCAAGGTAAACCTAAATAAAATCATTTGGTTAATAATTATACTCTGATATATATTTATATATTTATATATCTGGCTCATCTAGATGCTCTATACTGCTCTAAGGTCTATGGTTGGAGGATAATATATTCAAATTATTCAAATCACATTCAAGGCTACATGAATATTCAAAAGTAATCACTGCTTGTGTGTGCTTCGACAGTCACTGCAACAACAATCCTGTGCTTGCCTATGAGTCCAACTACATTTGGTGCAGACTAACCGTCAAATGGTTTCCAATCCATTTCAGATTTTGTTTTCACACGGAGGACACAGCACTTTGGTCAGACTTAATCGTGATAAGGGTCTCATATACAATGCAATTTACAGTGTGGTATTGTGTTTAAGAATTGGTTTTCGTAGTGCATCAAGCTGAGGGTAAGTCAAGGTACTAGACACATTGTACCTTGTGTCTGATCAAGGTACTAGACATAGTGAACACATATACTCAGTATTCCAAGGTAAAAAAAACCTGGACACCTTCCTGCATCAGACGCAAACTTAGGGTTCTTCCCTGTCATACAATACCTGAAATAACAGTTGAGATTTGTTACTGATTTTTCCCACTGTTCAGTACACAGTATGAATGGTGAGGGCCTAAGCCTAAGCCTAAGCCAATGCCCTAGCCTAAGACCATGTACGAAATGGGCGTCTAGAGCTAGGTCTAGGTCTTCCCCCTGTTGGAAATACACAGAGATGCGAAGGCAATAGCCCTAGCCGTAGCTCTGGAAGTCTGTTTCGGACACGGCCCAAGCCTTCACTTCATTTAGGCCATGGTTGACTGCCACCACAGACCCATACAACTTGTACATAAATGTGTGGACTCCTCTCAAGGCTTCACATGAATTTAGCCTTACAGAAGCTCAACATTAACACTTCTGCATGTTTCTCAGATGCCAACAAGAGGCTTGGTGAAAGACTAACACCACTAAAACAATGGCCATATTTACAGATTGATTCCAAGCTGAGAGATTAGTTTGAGCCCAATAATCTCATTTCTAAATTCTTTTGTGAAATAGTTCTGTCAGTTGTGCTATCTTATTGAGTCCCTTTCTCAGATAAATAACACAAAGTCATTAGTACAACTAATTTAAGTAATGAGTACCAGGTAAATTAATAAGACAATGAATTAAACAAACACCTCAAAAACGAAACAAAGATTACTTGTAGCCAGGGAAGTAACAAAATAACATGAATGGAAGAGCATAATGCCTGAACACATGAAGCATTCCATGCAAAACAAAGCCACAACAAAATAAAACAAGCAACAAAAAAAGTACAAAACATGAAAACAAACTCAAAGATGCCGATGAACAAGGCTGTATTTAATCACTATTTCTTTTCTCCAACTTTGTCATTTCCTTTCCTCTCTAAAGCATTATTTACAGAAAGAAAATAAATCACTGATTCTAATTTGAAATCAACTTTTGCAATTTAGAATGCCCATGACACTTGTCACCCTACATATTTACCCCCCAAAATCTACCGTTTATATCAATTAGTAGAATTACTTTCTGCCAGTATTTATTTACCGTTTGATATAAAAACTCATTATTTACAATTCAGTGAGTCAGCCAGGGGTGCTTGAATGGAGGGGTGAGGGGCTGGGGGTTAGCAGACCTTCTTTGAGGCAAGGTGGAGGGAGGGATTACAACAAACTGGGTATATTTATCTGTAAATGGAGGGCTATGCATTGGAAATAGACAGGAAAGACAAGAGTCCTATCAGTGAATGGAATGAGCTGAATGGTGAGCTATTTAATGATGGCGACGGTGGTGAAGGGGAGAGGAGGGTGAGGAAAAAGTGAAGGGGCAGGAAGTGCAGGAGGGAGAGGAAGAGGGAGAGGAGGATGGGGAGGAAAGGGAAGAGGGAGAGGATGAGGAGGAAGAGAAAGGATGGAGAGGGAAGAGGGAGAGGACGAGGAGGAGGGGATAAGGAGAAAGGGAAGGGGCAGGAAGTGCAGGAGGAAGAGGAAGAGCAGGATGGGGAGGAGGAAAGGGAAGAGGGAGAGGATGAGGAGAGGAGAGGAGAAAGAGAGGGGACAGGGAGTGGAGGAGGGAAATGGAAGAGGAAAAGGAGAAGTAAGAGAAGAGGATGAGGAGAGAGTTGAGGAGAGAGGTAAAGCAGGACAATGATAACCAATATGACGACAAGGAACAGGGTATAGTCTACTTAGAAGGCCTGAAGACTCAATGCCAGTGCAATTACTGAAAACATTGGCACAAACCAAGACATTCTGAGCTCAATGCTGTCATAATTCAGTCAATAAAACTGACCAGGACCAGTGCATCAGCCTTCTGAGGATGCTATGCTTGACGGTTGAGTACAGCATTTCTAAGCTTGCTTGAAGAAAGTCATGGTGCCCCAATCAAGTACCAAGCCATTATCCATTCCATGACCCTTAGCCACGTCCTGAAGACAGCACAAAAACACTAGTACCCTCCTTAGAAAATAAAATCCATTCTAGATTCCAAAACGAATCAAAATATGAACAAGCACCATCATTGTTAATGTACTGATCTATTTTTTAGTCGCCTTTTGAAAACAAAACCTGTGAGAATTCATGGTTCTGGCAGAGTTCTGTGCCCTAAAGCTGGCATTCAGACACAGATCTACATCCATTCTTAAGAAGCAGGACAATTGGAGCATTAGTACTTTTATCTCTTTAAATTTTCTTTTTAGAAAAAAATGCATTATGAGGCACACTGATTTTGTTTGTTGAGATGAAAAGACATGGAACGTGAAGCGTAGCATTGAATCAAACAAAGTACAGTCATGAAAGAAAACGCTAAAAATATTTTGACAGTATGGCCATTGAAATGGATCAACCATTTTAAAAGAAATTCAAGATCATAGGAGTATTTTTGCAGACTAAGAAATTTCTTGTCAATGATCCAGTGATGCACATTTTTCATCACCTTTGTTTTAATGATA